>JASVEL010013520.1:0-320842 GCA_032618575.1 Nicotiana noctiflora
GAGCTACGCGAATCAGAAGGTGCGTGATGTATCATTTATGGTTGGCGAGAAGGTTCTCTTGAAAATCTCGCCCATGAAGAGCATTATGAGGTTCAGGAAGAAGGGAAAGTTGAGCCCAAGGTTTATCGACCCCGTTGAGGTATTGAGACGAGTTGGGAGGTTGCTTATGAGCTTGCTTTATCCCCTAATTTATCGGGAGTTCATCCAGTTTTTTGTGTTTCGATGCTTTGGAAGTGTCATGCCGACATATCCCACGTGTTAGACTTCAGTAATATTCTGTTAGATGAGAGTTTGGGCTATGAGGAGGATCCAGTTGCAATTGTTGATATGCAGGATTGAAAATATCTAGATTTACACGTGGTCATTCAAAAATACCCCAATTTCAAAAGTAATCAAAATTTAGCTACTTTTTATGAAAGATAAATCTGAGTAAAAACACTATTCAAAACTCAAAAAATACACTAACATAAGTATACTTGAACTCCAACATATTATATTGGAGTTCCAGGATAAGTATGCTGGAACTGCAGCATAATATGATGGAGTTGTAGTAAAGTATACCGGTCCAGTATAATATGCTGAAAGTTTATAAACAAGTGCTCGAATCTGCAGTATATTATACTAGAACTTTTCATGTGTGGAGTTCCAACATAATATGCTGGAAGTTCATATAGGGGTGCACCGAACTTCAGTATATTATGCTGAACCGGTCTCTATTGCGTCAAAATAGTGATTATTTTTTATTAACTTGATTAACGCTAACTATTTTTAAATAACCAGTCCAAAAATTGACTAGAACATGCTATTTTTACCGTTTCAGCACATATTCGCGGAAAAGAGTCCCAGGCCCTCCAATAAACGCACTTAGGCCCAATTTGATTGCATATGACTGGACTCCATATGGGCTTATCCAATTATCAACTTTAAAGAAGTCTAGAAGAAAAAGTTTGAAAATAAGCACTTTCGATGTTAATTACAGTATTATAAGACTAATTAGAATAAGATTCTCATGTGTGCTGCAAGCTCAAAACAGATGCTCTCCCCCTCCCCCCTCCCCTCACAAAAAAAAAAAGAAAAAAAAAGAAGAAATAACACAAAACTTTTTTGGAACATCAAAAGTAAACATAAATAAATACATAAATAAAACGACTTGCACCAACGTCTAAGAAACTAATAAAAGATTTAAGAGCTAGAACAAGGTGAAATCTTTTTCCTTCAGAAATAGGCTCCTGTTGTTCTTTGACTCAAGAAGGTATTTTGGTTAAATATGAAAACTATTACTAGGACAATTAATGCTTAAAACCTAATGTATAATTAGTTGTCATAGTATCACATGAAAAATGAAGTTTCTTAGGACCACTTTTTTTCCCTCCATATTCCAAGTCATTATATTTAAGATCTTATAGTTGAAAACGTTTAACTTTTCATCCATATTTTATCCATTTTCCCAAATTAATCAGTCCATACGTAACAAAATATGTACATAGTTAAACCACTGCATTAATTTCCATGGATTTTAACAAGAAAAAATTTAGTAATTCCTCCGTTTTAATTTATGTGAACCCATTTGACTGGGCACAGAATTTAAGAAAAGAGAGAAATTTTTTGAACTTGTGATGTAAAATGAGGCACATATATTTTGTGTGACTAGAAATCATTGCATAAAGGTAAATTGTTTTCAAATACGAAAATGAGTCATTCTTTTTGGTATGGACCAAAAAGAAAATAGGTTCATATAAATTAAAACAGAGGGAGTATTATTTAGAAGAAATGGTGAGGTAAAAAGATGCTACAAATTGACTTGAGCTCGAAGTGGACATTAGATCATATAATTCTGCTACCGCTTTTGGAAATATTCATAACTTTGTCTACAAAACTTAAACCTCTACATCAGTCGTCGATGATCAGGTTCAAAGATTTAGGATATCAATATTTTCTTCTGAAATACTTTAGCCAGTATTTATCCACTTATTTTGTGTTCAGGAAATTGAAAATTCATATTCCTTGTTATTTTATTTCTATTATATTTCGTCCCTTTTTTCTTGACCTAATTCCCTAAAAAGAAATAATTCATAAACGACTTGGAATGAAGGTGGGAGGGAGTAAATGTAAATTATAAATGAAAAAGTATTTTATGTTTGTAGTAAAGTTAGTAGAGTTTACCAAACACATGCGAATATTTAAGGCATCTAAAAAATGAATAAATGATATGCACTATTAAGATAGTTGTAATCATGAATTCTTTTCCTCCTTCCAGCTAGCTAATCTATAGGTTTCACCTACCAGTAATAGTTATTTCAGTATATGTTGACTAAATTATTATGGAAATGGGGAGGGCCACCCTTAAGTTTTTGGTTTTTGTAATTCCCACTTTTAAATTTTGCATTAGTGATGGCCCCAATATTAGATAAATTCATTTATCAATTACTATCCTTGTTCTCCTCTTCCCGCCCCTATCTACAACCCTATAAATAGAATGATTTTCGATGGATTTCAAGATTTGACGAAATAGATCTTGTACCGAAGATTTAATTAAGAGCCCGTTTGAACATATAAAAATTTTCCTTTTTTCAATTTTTTTTTTTTGAAATAATGTTTAGTTATCCCATTCTTACCAATTGTTTTCTTTTTCACTTGAAAATTCATTTTCAAATTTGAAAGAGTGGTTCTCACAAGTTTTTCAATTGAAAATGAGAATTTGCTGGTTTTTAATTTTAAAAATTTATCCTATATTTTTAAAATTTATAAATAACCCCATCAATTTTTCATCTTTGGCCATTGACGATGGAACATCAGTCGTAGTTGATACTTGAACTCGGTCTAGTGGAATTTTGATTATATGGTTATGAGTAGGGTGTACATAGATCGGGTTTATTCGAATTTTATAATTACCAAACCAAATCAATTGTGTCGAATTATTAAATCTAAAGACCAAACCAAACCAATAAAAAACTCGTATTTTCAGGTTATTTGGAATTTTTCCGGTACAGTCTTCGTAGAACAAAACATATAATTTGTGCTCAAAATTTTTCTTTAATCTTAGTAAGATACAACCGTATAAAGTACTTACTAAGAAAATAATACAAAATATGTGATATGTCATGGCATTATCCTAAAATATTCAATAATAAAGATAATAGAATTATGTAATATAAATATTACTAATTAAAAAGTCATAATAAAAATAAAAATAATCCAAAAGTACTAAGTCATGTTAAAATAAGTAGACTGATAAAACCACCAAAGGATGTGGTACAGTGGATGTGATTGCTCATCCCTTAACCAGAGGTCTCGGGTTCGAGCTCTGGTATGGAAAAATCTTTGGTAGGGAGCGCCTCCCCCCGCAAGGGGCCCTACGCGGCGCGAATTCGGATATAATCGGGCTCCAATATGGGTACCAGATACCGGGTGGGAAACCAAAATTATTAAAGTAGACTGATAAAAGAGTATTAATTACATGACGAAACGCTAAAGAAATAAAAATAGGTTTTGTATTTTTATCTACATTGTTGTAAACAAAAAATATATATTCAATGCACTCCCATTTGTAGTATTTAATTGAATAGTCTTTTGTTAGCATTAATATTGATTTGATTTTGGTTTGGGCTTTTATTAGTATTATTTAATTTACTAATATCATTGGCTATAAAACTTATTGGAACATTCAAAAGTTCTAAGTCCAACCTTGAAATAGTACCTTAAAAGATAAAATTATGAACTCTTTTAAGAAATATTTATAAATTACATAACAATAAGTATATTTATATGTTAAATATATCTAAAATTTTTATATAATTAATGTTGGGTTGGTTTGGTTTCGGTTTGACTTTCTTTAGTTAAAACCAAACCAAACCAATTATGGTCGGATTTTTTTCCAACATTAAACCATACCATAGTCAGGTTTTTTCTTAGTTGACTTGGATTATCGGATTTGTGCGGTTTGTCGGTTTCCTTTGTACACCCCTAGTTATGAGAAATATGTGGTTATGCCTGCTTTTGCACCTTTTCTGTGTGGTAGTAGAATTAATAAATATGATATTGATTTTGCATCTTTTGTGTATTGCACTAAAGCTGAATATGATAACAGTTAAACAATAGCCTTTTGATTATTTATTTCAAGTAGGATAATTAAATTTGGATGGTTTTGATATATGTTTTTACAAGTTATGGGGGTATAAATCACGATTCATGATTTTAAAAAAAGAATATCCAAATATATTCAACAATTATAACCCAACACAACTCATCTTCGATTCAAATTTTAGTTAAATTGCAAATTTGGAAAAGAAATTGGAATCCATGTCTAAACGCTACTAAGTTACATATATAAAAGTTGGAGAGTGAAGAATTTTCATACTATGTAGTATTTTTTTTACTCAATTATCCCAAATTATCTCTTAAAGTTATTTGTTTTTTCATTTGTAACAATAAAGTTACTGAACTATACCTATTGCACTCAGAAGGTCACTCAACTAGATTTTCCAAAGTTTGGATTGCCATACCTATTTTACCCTCTAAATTAAAAATATTTATTTTCTTTTTATTTTTTAAATTTTTTTTAGTGTTAACAACAAAAATTTAAAAATTTATTTACACAATTCAAAAAGAAAGAAAGTAAATGTTGCAAAATATATATTCCATGTACGTAATATAAAAGAATTATTTAAAAAAGGTATTTTTATAATATACATTATATATTCTTGAAAATTATGCTCAATTAAATTAATTGAGCATAATTTTCAAGAATATATAATGTATATTATAAATAATTTTATTTAAAGAATTATTTTATATTACGTGCATGAAATATATATTTTATAACTTTTATTTTTTTCATTCTACAACAACAACAACAAACCCAGTTTGCTCGCATAAATAAGGTAGGGGGTGAGTAGTGACCTTCTGAGTGCAATAGACATAATTTAATAACTCTGATATTACCAACAAAAGAAAAATAATTTTAGGTTACTTTAAGATAGTTGAGTGACCATTTGAATAGTGTACTCGTTCTATTTCTTTTCTGGTAATTTGTTTTGTGCTCTTACAAAGTAAATAAAAGAGTGTCATGGTTTTCATGAGTTTACACTCCCTAATTAAATCGATTTAGTTTGCAATGGCAAATCACGATTAAATTGACAATACATCAGCCAAACTTTAATGTATTCAGCAACCAGTCCCTAATTAATAACGCATCATGTAGTCGAGAAAGACTTAAAATATTAGGGAATAAATTCTAAAAGAGCTAGGTAAAATCCAGTTATCTCCTATTTAATAAATTCTCAAAACCAGACATATAATAGTGATTTAATACTAGTAGCTGAATTAAAAAGACCTCAGTAGCAGAAGAGACCCCTTCTACTATCAAAAACTTCCTATGCGCGTTTACTTTTCAAAGCGTAGTAGTCTGAATTTTTTTTTAAATCATATGTTCCAATATTTTAATCTTTCATTTTTTAAATTGGAAACCCACATTAGTTAAAAATTATATACTTGAAATTTTGTCTTCACGTATCACGTATGCATGTGGAGTTAGCTTCACTATTTCCCACTGCTAATTATACCCACAGGTTAATTATTATCATTTGTAGGTTGCAGTAATTCTTTCTTGATGTCATAAGTTACTTGTAACTGATTTTTTTTTTATGTAGATTGATATGAGAAATAGTATAACTACTTGAGTTAATTAATTATACAACACAAACTACATAAAAGAAAATCGAATTAATTAAGAGAGTGAGAAGATCATGTGTATGTCACAGTAAAACTTCAAAGAACTCTACATCGTAATTTTAGACAAGCATTAATTGGCGGGTCCCTTATAATTTGAATGATAATTTTCTAAGTTTAGGTCAACTTAATTTTTTCAATTAACCTTGTCTTACTCTAGTAGTCTACAGATGCAGTAGGCATATACATTAGTGGATGCCAAAGTCAAGGTTTTTACAACTTCTTTGATTGCAACTGTCCCACCAAAAATTGACTAATTGTTGAATTTCACCCGCCACTTGTACCCTATCATGTAATAGTTAAATTCAATCTTCAATGTTAGCTATATTTGAACTTCAAATAAACTATCTTAAAAGGCTAGGGATACATATATAATTACATAGGAAAGCTTAGTCATAGTTTTGGTGGAAGATTAATTTTCAAAGATAAATTATATAGTATGAAAGGTATTCCTTGCCTTCCATGGGACCTCACGTTATAAAATATAACTTCTAAGACTTCTAAACTGGATGGATTTAAGTTAAAATTTTGGTTGTGAAATTTTAGGAACTCTACACATATTTAAAGCAACAGAATGCAAGCCTATATATTCAAGAGTGTGACAAAGACCACGCCATGGCACCATCTGAACACAGATAGATGAAGATCAATAAAATTATCAATATTTAATACTTTGTTACGTAATTATTACGTGGTAGTTGTACATTATGTCCCTTTATAATTTTAAATATAAAAAAAATAATTTTTTTAAATTTCTTATGTGTAAAAGACAGATTATCTCTTACATATAAAAGTAAATCTATCATATATATATATATATATATATATATATATATATATATATATATATATATATATATATATATATAGAGGATTGGACTATAAAAATAAATTTTTACAGAGCCAAAGAACCAGTTGACTCAATCATTACTCGGAGGGAGAAGAGAAGAAATTTACTTCACCTGATATTTACACAAGCTAAATGAAAACATTGATATAAGTTTTTATATATGCTTTTATCACTAAAGCACTTAATTCTTATGTTCACTTTAATTTATGTTTAACCATGATAAATTAGTAATATTATTTAGTGTAAACCGTTGGTGCTAGGGGTATGCATAATTTAGTAAACATCAAAATACTATATCGAAATCGAAATTTTGGTTTTTGGTATTTAATATTTTAGTATGTGCTATGATATTTGGTTTAATTTTAAAAAAAATGGTAATAGATTGGTATTTGATATTTAAAGATAAAATATGAAATAGTGATACCGTACCGAAATAATATTAAGTCACACTATATACATGTTACTCATTATAACATAAATATTAAACTTCTAAATTTTATTTTCCGTTATTTTTACATTTTCCTTTAACCTTTATGACAGTTTTTTCCCCGCTGTACTTGTCTTTCCTCCTTTTCTTTGGTTGCTTACTTTCGTTTCAACCTTTCTTCCATCTAGGTTTAGCATTTTTGGTTTTCATTTTTTCCTACTATATTATACTAGTTTTATTTTTGTATTTGTGAGTACCTTACTTAAGAATATTACCATCCATGGCTTTATGCATTAGTTAATGTTCAAGTCGAATAAACCGAAGTTATCATACCGAATTAATAAGTATGATATTAATATAGCATTCTAAAAAACTGAATACCGAAATATCTAAATATCATACCTAACGACCGACGAACACCCTAGTTGGTATATACTAGTTTTTACTAGATGTTGAATATGACTCACACTGTGTGAGTTCTGTATGTGGATAATGACCGGGTTACACACTACCCGTAAAAAAAGCCCTAACAGGTACTAGTCACTCATGAAGCCTAGAGCCTACTGTTGCTCCCAAACGCACACGCAAGAATACGTGGTCGACAAGTAATATAATGATAAGTTGAGTGTCGAACCCACAGACACTTGTATAAAGTACTCACTAAATCACTAAAATTAGTATTCAATCCAGCTAAAATCAAAGTCCACTAATATGATTATATTATACTATGATTCTAAAGAATAACTAATTATCAAGTAACGATTTGATTGTTGTGTATTCAGTAGCGACAAGTATTCCAGGGTTGTGATTGATTCACTATTCGTATTATATTCTAATTAACTCTCTCTTTCATATAATTCATTCATGGTTGCTAATTAATCTATAATTGCTCTCATAGCCTTCTCCCGAAGTACTACTCGCCTATTCAAAATATATTGACGCATATATTTCTATGAAATCAATCTATTAAGAACACATTAAGATTATAATATTAAATAAAGCATAGTGATTAGGTATATTCCTATCCTAAATACAAATCTGCTCCCCCTAAGGGTTAAGATCATGCTCTTTTCAATTCTTCTCTAATCTAAACGCGACTTTTCCAAGCATAGCATACTAGTAAACAAAACCGAATTGCTGGCCAGACAATTAAAAAATAAAACACAAAATTGAAGAAACAACCATATATTGGTGAATTATAATCAAGGTCAAGCTAATATCAAGCAATAATATTCCTGGATAAATCAGAACCCCAGAACAATGGGTGTTTATCCATTCATGATGTAATCAAACAATTGCATAAATATTAAATCAATTGGAAATACTAGAAAAAAGGTGAAGAAAACTGAGAATTCTCCGCTTCCTCACGATCCCGTGTGTATCTTTCCTCCAAAGTGGCATCTCTCCCTTCAAAAATAGGTTTATTCTTGCTTTTATACGTGTTGGGTAGGTCTAGGGCCGAAATAACCTTATCACAGGAAAAATTGGAGAAAATTCACGTCACTGGCGCCTTGGCTAATGCCGGGTTCCCTCCACGGTGCTCCATTATTTTTAGCTACTATTTTTAGCACCACAGGTAGGACTAGGAGCCACTTGTAGTGCCCAAATTCACAAGTTTCCCGGTTTCGTTCATTTTGGCTCAAATCTTGCGCGTTTCGCCCCCAATTTCTCTCGAATCATTCCTACACATAAAATCACTTTAAATTAATATAAATAATAGCATTTAACATCCCAAATTCACAAATAAAAAGTAAAATATGAGGCGATATACATAGAATTATCTATGTTTTAAGCTAAACAGCAATACCCCACACTTAGACTCTTGCTCATTTTGTAGTAATGGGAGAATATACAACCCTCCAACTATGTACAAGTATCAATTATAGAGGATCACTTTAACTTTTAACCACACATATTGTGACGACCTGACCCGTTGTTTCATGAGTTACTACATCATTTCCCCCCATTTTCTACTTTTTTTATCATTATCAGTGTCTTGTGTGATCGAGTTGGTTTGGATTGATTTGTGAAGGAAATGAGATATTTAGTCTCTTTAAGGAAGGCTTGGTTTGGAAAAGTCAATCGGATGTTGACTTATGTGTTAGAGGTCTCGGATGTTTTTTCCAATAACTCAGTTAGCTTCGGGGGATTATTTATGACTTAGGAGTACGATCGGACGTGGTTTTGGAGGTTTGGTGTAGAATTAGGCTTGAATTGGTGAAATTAGTATTTTGGCAAATCCGTTTGAAAGGCGAGATTTTGATCCGAGGGTCGGAATGGAATTCCAAGAGTTGTAGTAGCTTCGTTAAGTGATTCCGGATGTGTGTGTAAAATTTTAGGTCATTCGGAGATTGTTGAATTTTTTATCAAATGCGTGTTTCAGAAGGTTTTGAAGAACTTAGGCTTGGATCCGATGTAATTTGATGTTTTGGTGTTGTTTAAGGTATTTTGATGATTGGAGCAAGTTTGGATGATGTTTTAGAAGGTGTGGTGCTTTTGGTTGAGGTCTCGGGGACCTCGGGGTAATTTCGGATGCCTAACGGTAGGAAATTAGACTTGTGTCATTGTAGGAAATTGCTGTTGCTGGTATTTCCGCACCTGCGAAAATGGGACGGCAGGAGTAGTCTCGCACATGCGGAAGGGGAGGTCGCAGGTGCGAGGTTTCGCCGGGAAGCTGATTTCATAGAAGCGGACAAGGATCCGCATCTCCGATCATTAGTATCGCAGAAGTGGAAGTCAGGGGTAAGGTAGGAAGCGCAGGTGCAGAATGGGTATCACATCTGCGGAGTCGCGGATGCGGTTATTTGACCGCATATGCGGTTAGGAAGAATTAAGTAAAATCCGAAAATGCGGAGGAATCATCGCAAGAAGCGTTCCCGCAGAAGCAGGTAATTGACTGCAGGTGCGGATTCGAGTGGGCAGATGTATATATGCTTCTTCTTCACGAATTTTAAAGTGTTTGTTCATTTTTAACTCGAACTTGGAGAATTATGGGCGATTTTGACGAGGGCTTTGGAGGAGCTTCGATAAGGTAAGAATTTTTGGACTTAAAACATGGTTTTATGGTGCTAATACATGGTTAGGACTGAAAACTTAAGAAATTAATGGTAAAAAATGGTGGTTTAGAGCTTGAAACTTAAGAGAGCAAAAATTGAGATTTGTGGGATTATTTGGACTCCGATTTTAGTGTTCTTTATATGTATAGACTTGTGGCCAGATAAGGAACCCGACGATGTAAAAATTTCTGAGTTTCGAGAAGTGGGTCAGAGGCTCGAGTTTTTCCAATTTCGGGATTTTTAATATTTTTCGATTGTTTTCAATTGGATATTATTCCTTTGGCATATTGTGACGTATTCGATGTGGTTTTGGTCAAATTAGACACGGGAGGAGGATTATTTGAGAGGCAAGGGCATAGAGAGCTAAAGTTTTGGCCGGCTTAAGGTGAGTAATGAATGTAAATGATGTTTTGAGGGTCTGAAAACTCGGATTTGCACATCGTAGTGCTATATTGAGGCAAGACACGCGCTTGATGATTAGCGCGGGGTTGTTTACTATTGGGATTGTGACTTGGTCTGATCGGAGTGATATTGTTATCGTGTATTTGATTGAAACTAACTTGATATCATTATTATTTGGATAAATTATCATATTTGGGCTTCGTGCCAATGGTTTGGACCCTTCAGGGGTTGTTATTTATGTTTCCTCACTATTTTGACAAAATACTTGGACACAGCCTCATTGTTAAAAACTATTTTGCATACTCAACCACTTTTACACAGATTTGAAACTTAAATTATATTTCTGACGATGTTTTGGGCTGTGAACTACTATTTCATTATTACCGAGGGCTTATGTGATTCTGGACTGAGTATGGGATCGGGTTGCGCACCGTAATAGTATTATATTGATATTGATATGAGGCCGAGGGCCTAGTTGATGCCATGAGATGGCTTGATATTGTGCTTGGGCCGTATGGGGCTCATTCCGGAGTCTGCACACCCCCAATGAGCATCATCGATAATAAATAAATGGAGTGGGATGCATTCCACTGCGGGTACTAGAGAGTACCGTGCTATGTGTTGTATTCCTTATTTGACTGTCATTTATTTTGTCACGACCCAAATTCACTACGAGTTGTGATAGCGCCGGACACTACTGTTAGGCCAGCCAACTAAATTACCAATTACTTCCTCTTTTAATACTTTTGAAAATCTAAGATTTTTCCTTCTATTGTTTAATAGAAGTTCACTACTAGAACTCAAATTTAAATAACAATAGTCAGAACAAAATCTGTTGTGAACCCTCCCAGAAACCCGGTGTCACAAGTGCATGAGCAACTACTGATAAAGACATAAAATACAACCTCTGTATGGAATACAATGGACAGGAAATAAATAATTAAATTACAGAAAGGAATTACACTGGCTGTGGGTCGTCTCGCAAGTTGCAGTTCACCTAGTCCCGGAGTTATCCATGCTTCTACGCTTGTAGGCTACTAGAAGTGCATATGCAGATGTGCAAAAAAAATACACAGAAGTGTAGTATGAGTACGTAATCAAAGTGTACTTAGTGAGTATACTGCCTAATCCCGACGGGGTAGAGACGAGATGGCTAATTCCGACACTCACTAGAGGTCAATTAGCAATATTCTATAAGTGCGAGGAAAATCATGAATTTATATAGAAGTTCAAGTTGTAAAGCCAGAAAAGAAGGTAAACACCTCCAATAAGAAATCAAGGGCTTCCAAATTCTATCATTTACTTTTATCGATTTACATCAAGCCACATAGGGAAAAATTCACATTTATGCAACTATTAAATAACAGATAAAGATGTGCAAATCACGCCGAGGTCGACGACCCGCCCCAACAAAAAGTAAATTATGCACTGCTGAGGGTCGAGCGATACGAACCATAAATGCATCTATTATCACCGATGCGTTCGGTCCGTTATATAATTAAACACATATCCTGCTCGCGAATCATCCATGCGTCGCAGACACACATAAAATAAACCATCACCCTGCTCGTGAATCATCCATGTGACGCAGGTACACATAAGATATACAATCACTATGCTCACGAATCATTCGTGCAACACATGTACACATAATATACATGCTCAAGTAGGAAATTAAAAGCTCGTCGAGGATAATCCTACAAATAAACAACTTTCTCTTTTCAACATTTCAGGGAAATTTACTATTAAATCTTTTTTAAAATTCCTTAACCAATTAGAGGTGATCTAAACAGTTCAAACTATCAATGAGTTCACAATATTCCAAGTATAACATGCTTTCGAGTCCTAGACAACCTAGACAATAGCATAATAGTAGCTACGCACGGACTCTCGTCACCTCGTGCGTGCGTAGCCTCACCAATAGGAGCACATAACCATTTTACTCACCCATGGGGTAGGTTCCCCCTTATAGAATTAGAAAGGAGACTCACCTCGCTTCGAAGACTCGAAATTGGCATTATATATCCTTCCGAAGACTTGAACCAACGCACAATGCACCCAAACTAGCCAATTTAATGTGTGACGACCCAAAGGGTCATCACTTGTTTTATTAATCATTTTGAGCTTCTGAGGTCCTGAAAACCTCATTTATAGTTGCCTCAATTTGCGTGCGCAGATCGGGCACGAAGCTGAAAAATTCTTATGTTGAAATATATGAAATATGTGAGAAATTTGAAGAATTTTGATATTAATATTGATATGGTTGACTTTGGTCAACATTTTTAGTAAACGGACCCGGACACGTGATTTGACGGTCTCAGAAAATTCGTAGAAAAATATAGAACTTGGGCGTATGCCCGGAATTGAAATCCGAGGTCTAGAACCCCGGTAAAAGAATTTTTCTGTTAAATTATTTTCTGAAAATGTTTAAGGAAAATGAAACTGAAATTTGATTAAAAAGTAATTGTATCGGGCTCGTATTTTGGTTCCGACGCCCGGTACATGTCATATATGTTGGTTAAGCGCTTCCTGTAAAGTTTGGTTGAAAATGGACGTTGTTTGACATGTTTCGGCTTTAAATTGGAAATTTTGGAAGTTATGAAATTTTGAATAAAATCTTGAGTTTTAAGGCTCAAATCATTGATTTAGCTGTTATTTTGGCGATTTGATCGCGCGAGCAAGTTCGTATGATGTTTTTAAGTCATTGTGCATATTTGGTTTGGAGCCCCAAGGGCTCGGGTGAACTTCGGATAGGCCACGAGATCAATTTTTCATGTTAGAAAGTTGATGTCAGCACCTGATCTACAGAGTTCGCAAATGCGAACAAATGTTAGCAAATGCGAAGTCGCAAATGCGAACAAAAGTTCGCAAATGCGAACTTCCCATATTTTGCCTGTGTTCGCAAATGCGAACTTCCCAGTTTTGTCTTGGCTTCGCAAATGCGAACAAAAGTTCGCAAATGCGAACTTTCCAGCCATAGCTTATTTTTCGAACTCCAGAATTTGGTCGGGGTTCGCAATTGCGAGCCCCTGCTCGCAAATGCGAATACAGAGACCTGTAAATCACGATTTCCAGCTACATTTTTCATATTTCAAAACCCAAAACATCCATTGGCGATTTTTCACGAACTCCCTCTTCTCCAAATCATTGGTAAGTCAACCTTTACTCAATTTCTTCAAACTTTAACATCATCTATCATGTTTTCATCTTCAATTTAAGGTTTTTCATGGGTAAAAATGGGGGATTTGGGTAGAACTTAGGGTTTCATAAAAATTGGGATTTTGACCTTAATTTGTGGTCCGATTTGAGGACAAATTATATATTTGAACTCATGGATGATTGGGTGAATTTATTTTTGTTCTAAACTCGGGTTTCGATCATGTGGGCCCGGGGTTGATTTTTACTATTCCTGGAAGAATGTTGAAAAACTTATATTTAGCCATGTGAACTAGTTTGTTAAGTAAAATTGATGATATTAAGTCAATTGTGTATAGATACGATTGGATTGGAGTCAAATCGGAAAGGAAAAGGCATTGCTACGGATTGAGTTATTCGTAAACATTTGAGGTAAGTGTTTGTTCTATCCTAGCTTGAAGGAATATGAATTTAGTTATGTATGAATTGTTGATTAAGAGTTATTGGTGTCACACCGGTAACAGAGATAAATTGTTGATTTATTATCAATTTTCAAAACCGGTAATTATAAATATTGTTGAAGCAAAGATTATTGGTTCAAATAGGTAATACTTTTATACACTTACTGTGGATCAGGGATTATTGGTTAAATACCAGTAATATATATATTAATGAATTGGGATCGTGTGGCGCGCCGACCACTTATATATTAATGAATTGGGATCGTGTGGCACGCCGACCACAAAGTGATTTAAATCTTGGCATTGGCCATAGTTGCCGGTAGCCTATTGTTACATTTGGGAGCGGGTGGTACGCCTACCACAAAGTATAACTTATTGATACATTTGGTAGCGGGTGGTACGCCTACCACAAGGTATAACTTGTTGTTACATTTGGGAGCGGGTGGTACGCCTACCACAAGATATGAAATGAAAAATGAATTGAGACATAAAAATGTAAGTAATAGTTGGCTTGCCTAGCTTCCACTAGTAGGCGCCATCATGACTCCCGATAGTGGAAAATTCGGGTCGTGACAAGTTGGTATCAGAGCACTAGGTTGCACAGGTCACACAACTCACGAACAACCTTAGTAGAGTCTGAGGGATCGGTACGGAGACGTCTGTATTTATCCTCCAGAGGCTACAGAGTTAGGAAAATTTTCCCTTTATTCTTTCCGGTCGTGCGACTTGATCTTTCAAATGTTAATTGAACTTCTACTCTGTTCTTCCGCAGATGGTAAGAACACGTGCATCCTCATCTACTGACCAGCAGCCCGAGGTCCCAGCAGCGGTAGCTCCCGCTAGGGGCAGAGGCCGAGGTCGAGGTCGTCCTAGAGGCCAAGGTAGGGGCAGAGCTCAGCCCCGAGCAGCAGCACAAGTGGCAGAACCTCAGGCTCACATCGAGGAGGAGGTTCCAGTCCCAGCAGCTCCAGTAGGCCCAGCTCAGGTCCCAGGAGGAGTTATGTTTTCACCGGATCTTCAGGATGCTTTGGTCCGGATAGCAGGTTTTATGGACAATATCACCAGAGCAGGTTTATTACCAGTAGTAGCAGCCACTTCTCAGGCTGGAGGAGGTAATCAGACTCCTACTACGCGCACTTCGGAGCCAGTAATTCCCCAGACTTAGGTTCCTGTGATTCAGCCAATTGAGGCAGCTCAGCCTGTTATTGTGATTCCGTCTAACGATGGTGCAGCTATGTCCGCTGACGCGTTATGGAGATTGGACAGGTTTACCAAGCTGTTCACTACCACATTCAGTGGCACTCCTTCAGAGGATCTACATGATTTCATATATAGCTGCCACGAGGTTCTCCGTACTATGAGCATTGTGGAGACTAATGGTGTGGACTTTGCTACTTTTCGATTATCTGGTTCTGCCAAGACTTGGTGGAGGGATTATTGTCTATCCGGGCTAGCGGGATCATCTTCTTTGACTTGGGTGCAATTTGCAGAACTGTTCTTGGAAATGTTCCTTCCAGCAACTCAGCGGGAGGCTCTGCGCAGGCAATTTGAGCGTCTTCATCAGGGTTCTATGTCTGTCACACAGTACGAGACTAGGTTCGTAGACCTGGCCCGACATGCTATTATCATACTTCCCACATATCGGAAAAAGGTGAGAAGGTTCATTGATGACTTGAATCAGCCAATTCGACTACAAATGGCTTTGGGGGCAGGAACTGAAATCACTTTTCAGGAGGCGGCTAATGCAGCCCGCCGGATCGAGATGGCTCTGTCACAAGGAGCAGGTCGTGGATCGGATAAGAGGCCCCGTAATTCGGGTAGATTCAGTGGTACCTCGTCGGAAGGTAGAGATTCTCATGATAGAGGCTATCCTCCTAGGCCTTATCAGTCAGCTCTTCAGGTTTCTCATGATGCTTCTGGTGATCGTAATTCTCAGCCACGCTACTCTGATCAGCAGCCTATCAGTGCACCACCACTTCGCTATTTTCAGCAGCCGAGGGCTTGTTTTACGTGTGGTGATCTTAGGCACATTGCAAAGTATTGCCCTCGAGCTTCTGACAGATCTCACCAGCAGGGTTCTCGTGCCATGATTCAGGCCCCAGTTCCCTCACAGCCTGCCCAGCCGGCTAGAGGTGGAGGTAGAGGACATAGAGGTGGAGGTAGAGGTCATAGAGGTGGAGCTCAGACCGATAGAGGTAGAGACCAGCCAGCAGCTGATCGTCCTAGAGATACTGCTAAGGGTGGTGGGGCACAGCCCCGATGTTATGCACTTCCCGCCAGACCAGAGGCTGAGTCTTCTGATGCCGTCATTACAGGTATTATTTTGGTTTGTGATAGAAAGGCATCAGCATTATTTGACCCGGGTCTACATATTCGTACGTGTCCTCCTATTTTGCACCGTACTTGATTCGGCCTAGTGATGCACTGGGTGTTCCTGTTCATGTGTCTACACCAGTAGGCGATTCTATTATGGTTGATCGATGTCACGACCCTAGTTCACCAATCGTGAACCTGTCATGACGGCACCCAGTCCCCACGACTAGGTAAGCCTAACACATTGCGGAAAATACAAGCTTATGCACATTTAATAAGAATTAGCGGGAAATGAGATAAAAGGAATGTAATCCGTGCCGCTTGGCACATACACTCGTCAAACACACTATGAAAAAAAAATACCACCAAGACCCGGAATCCCACGGGCAACACGGACTAAGAAAGAGTACAACTGTGGATCTATACATCAAGAATGTCTATACAACGGAACCAAGGGAAATAACTGATATCACTAATGAGAATAGAAGGGGACTCTCCGGATCCGCGGACGTAGCAGGATCATACCTCGAAGTCTCCCAAAAAGCTGCAGAATCACCTAGTACGAGCCTGCTCTGATGTACCTGGATCTGCACAACAAAAGTGTGCAGAAGAGTAGCATGAGTACACCACGGCGGTACTCGGTAAGTGCCAAGCCTAACCTCGATGGAGTAGTGACGAGGAAGGTCAGGGCCCTACTGAGAGAAAACAGTTACAAAAATGATAATAACAATAATAAGCAACTTAACGATAATAATTCCGAAATAACAACAATAAAATGATTACTGCAACCGTATATAATTAACTAACAACAAGTAACAAACTCAATTAATAAGTCCAGGACCTATGGAAATTGAACCCACAGTCCCATTAACAGTACCCCTGGGTCTCCGGGAATCGAACCCGCAGCCCATGTCTCAGTAAATCTCAGGATCTCCGGGAATCGAACCCGCAGTCCACATCTCAATAAATCTCGGGATCTCCGGGAATCGAACCCGCAGTCCACATCTCAATAAATCTCAGGATCTCCGGGAATCGAACCCGCAGTCCACATCTCAATAAATCTCAGGATCTCCGGGAATCGAACCCGCAGTCCACATCTCAATAAATCTCAGGATCTCCGGGAATCGAACCCGCAGTCCATATCTCATTAACTCAGGATCTCCGGGAATCGAACCCGCAGTCCACAACAATATCACTCCGGGTCTCCGGGAATCGAACCCACAGCCCTGGGATCTCCGGGAATTGAACCCGCAGTCCACCAACACAACAAATAAAGAAAACGCACACGGAAAATATAATATGCTTAACTACAACTTCACCGAGGACTAGTGCCAACAATTATCAAGAAGTTCGGTAGGACAATTAGGCAACTAGACAGAAAAATCCTACCTAATCATGCTTCCCTAACGAATACCAGGTAAATGCCACAATTTAATAAATTAAGAACAGGAATATCACGAATTGAACAATTCAAGTAAAGTGAGTTACAACAACCAGCGCATGTACACGCCCGTCACCTCGCGTACAAGGCATTTAAACTATCACATAATATCCTAAGGGTAAAGGTTCCCCACACGAGGTTAGACAAGCCACTTACCTCGATTCCGGTGCAAAACTGCTAAGAGACAACCCTCTTGCCGCGAATATCCGACTCCGAGTTTGACCGAATCTAGTCAAACCAATTACACAGTATAAGTAACATCGCAAATAACTAATTATAATGATAAATTACAGCTACAACGCGAAAGTGGGTGAAATGACCAAAATACCCCTGAATCCATCGGCTCCGAATTGAAATATTTTTACGTTTTCAGAACCCTCGTACTCTCACGAGTCTAACCATATAAAAATCTCCCAAATCGGACCACAAATGACCCTTCAAATCCGAAATTTAAAGTTTTTGCTCCAAACCCTAATTTCTTACAATTTTGCTATGTTTTCATAAATTTCAAGGATGATTCTTCAATAAAATCATGTATTTAGTTCATAGGACTTACCTCTAATCACTTCTTGTCAAAACCCCTTCAATTCTCGTCCAAAAGCTCTCAAGAATGACAAAAAATGGTGGAAAAATGGGTTTGGTTCGCGGATGAAATGTTTTAAAACTTTCTCTCCAGGTATTTTGTTCATTGCGATTGCGGGAAATGCTTCGCGATCGCGGAGAACAAATTCTGTCCCAAAAATTACCCTTCGCGATCGCGGGAAATGCCTCGCGATCGCGGTGAACAACTTCCAGTTCCTCCGGACAGGCTTCAGTAAAATGGTCATACCTTTTTACACACAACTCCAAATAATGAATGGTTTGATGTTCTGGAAACTAGACACATAGGGCTATAACCTTTATTTGTTGAGAATTTCCTGAATCCTTATACATTTCGAGATACAAGCTTCCAAATCCATTTATGTGTTTTAGATATCTTTCTCGGATAGCATAGAGTGTAACGTACATAACTTTTGCCACCAATTTCCAAATGTGGATTTATTTATCTTTCTGAAAACTAGACATAATGATCTACAACTTTTGTTTTTACATCACCTTAAAATACCTTTCAGATAAAAAGATATGATCTTCCAAAGTAGGGCCTGCGCGACAGAAATTGCTTCTTCGCGATCGCGAAGCAATCTACGCGATCGCGATTCATTAGTTTTTTCCTCAGATTTTACTCACCGCGATCGCGACCAATACCCCGCGATCGCATAGAGCACTGCTGTAGCCAAAAACCAGCAGTGAAAAATGGCCTAGAAATGGTCCGAAACCACCCCGAAACTCACCCGAGGCCCCGGGACCTCAACCAAAAACACCAACACTTCCTATAACCTTATTCAAACTTGTTCCAATCATCCAAACACGTCCATAAACACAAAAATTATCAATTTACAACGGATTCGAGCCTAAATTTCTTAAAACTTTTCGAATTGCACATTCGATCTAAAACCCGACCAAACGATGTCCGAATGACCTGAAAATTTGCGGACATATCCAAAATCACATAACGAAGCTACAGAAATTGTCGGAATTCCATTCCGACCCCGGATCAAAATCTCACCTATCGTTCGGATTCGCCAAAATTTCAAACTTCGGCATTTCAAGCCTAATTGAGCTACGAACCTCCAAAATACTTTCCGAACGCGCTTCCAACCCCGAAATCACCTAACGGAGCTAATGGAACCATCGGATTTTCGTTCCGAGGTCGTCTTAACACTGTTCCGGCTACGGGCCATTTTCTAACTTTAAAGCTCTCATTTAGGGACTAAGTGTCCCAAAATACTCCAAATTTCAGAACCGACTCTCTCGGCAAACCACAATAGCAGAAATGAACTTAGGGGAACAGTTGAATTAGGGATTGGGGCATAATTTTCTAAAACGGCCGGCCGGGTCGTTTCATCTTCCCACACTTAAAAGATTCGTTCGTCCTCGAACGAGCATAGAAAACATATCTGGAGTAGTAAAAAGTTGAGGGTTCTGGCTGTGCATATCCTGCTCGGTCTCCCAGGTCGCCTCCTCGACCGGCTGGCCCCGCCACTGAACCTTTACTAAAGCGATGTTCTTTGACCTTAGCTTCCTGACTTGCCTGTCTAGAATGGCTACTGGCTTCTCAACATAAGACTGATCCTCGTCTAGCTGAACATAAGTGAAATCCAACACATGTGACGGGTCACCATAGTACCTCCGGGCATAGAGGCATGAAATACGGGATAGACTCCAGCTAGGCTGGGAGGTAAGGCCAACTCATAAGCAACCTCCCCAACATGCCTCAAAAATCTCAAAAGGGCCGATAGATCTAGGACTCAGCTGGGCACATTAGCCTGATATAATCTGAAGATATTCCCTCTTGTTCAACAATTAAGTCTTAGAGCCTAATTCCAACATCCGAAATTCTATGTCAAGCTTGTTTTCATCAAGAGATCACTCAATATTCCTCAAACGCCATCCTCAAACATGATTGCATAACCTTGCTGGATTCTTACCTTGCAACACTAAATCCACGGGACCACGATAATATTTTATGATCAAATTAGCCAAAAATTCAACGAATCAGATGCTCCCATTGCACCTCATGATCTACATAGGTCTTGTTCTAACTTTTACAATACTGACACGACGGAGGAGATGTGCCGATATTCATAACCAACTATTGAATCAACAATTCATTGGGTCTATACTCCTGACAAGATCCATTACCTTGTCCTAAACCAGAGGATGATCCTTTCCTCTATAATATATTTCATATAATTAGTTGGCACTGACCCCAAATCACATAATCTCATCTCACCCAGTACGAACTGCTCAGGCAATAAGTCACATCAGACATAATCAAAAGTCCCACAAGATGACACAATGTGCCAGTAGGCTACTGATTCGTACGTGATACAAAAGGAAGGCGAACACTAGAGAGAACTATTCAACTCTCACATTAACATGGACCTCCTCAGAAAATAGGAAACAGAACACATAAAAGCAATTATAGACACTGAAATAAACATCACACTGTTGCGGCGTGCAACCCGATCCCAACAATATGACCATGGCGGTGTGCCACCCGATCCCAACAATATATCCATGGCGGCGTGCCACCCGATCCCAACAATATAGACTCACACAAAGAGTCATATGTCGAGCTGAATAGCTCATCACATCAAAATACTGAATATCGATCATAAGCACACTAAGGTGCATGATATCGGACTCAATGAAAACATATAGCGCTATAGGCTATGAACTCAAGCACAACTGAGGTGCGACATATGATATGAGCCTCAAGAGCCATCATGCTCATATAACATCACCGCTGAGCGGAACCTCAACACATAAGGAACTTACCAAGCCGTCGCACACTCATACGGTGCAATATATCTTTACTTGAATTAACTAACCGCGAAATAAGACCGCGACTATCCCTCCATAAAGGGCGCATTGCTGGAAGAAACATAACTGGCCTGACGCAAGGCTCACTTCCACATTTAAATCTATCCGCCGACCTTAAGTCTATCCTGGTCGTGCCAAGCTAAGTCAATAATATTTCACAGGTCTATAACCCACTAAGCAGAGTGCCCTCCAGGCATAAGTTCTCAAATGGATGATATCACCAAAATCCTCATACTTGGTTTAAATTTCTAACCAATCAAGTGACTACAAGTCACACCTATATAATCTTCTTGTGGGTCAAGCTCCCACCATCTTCCGAATAATTAAACGGACCTGCACATTCAACCCACCGGCTGCACTAACACTGAAAAGCGATCAGGAGTCCCTAATCGGGATGCAAAGCCTTTCTCATAGAACACCGATCTCAAATGATACTGATGTTAATACCCATCTTACTCAAAACAGTGACACTCTTTCCCTGCTCATCCGAGCTCTTTATATCACATTCATTGACCAAATTGTGACCTTGGTCCTTACTTCAAATTTTCATACAACTCACTGCACCCCACGTGCCGATATACGATAGGCACAATTTCCATCATAGCTCTAGAACTGACGATAGGCTAATACTTCATCACATAAGACTTTTCATTAAGCTCACTGCAGGAGAACTATAACAACATACGGCGAATTCTCATAACCATCGAATATGCCAATCCATAAGTAGTGGTCCAAGCCACCATAACCCTTCCCGAGATCCGCCTACTCATAACAAGCCCTTAACAAAAGAATACTTCAGAATAACATCAATCACTGCGGCCGACAAGTCTCAAATGCACCGCCACAAATCACATGCATAATTCGATCACGTTGCATGAACCGATCATTGACACTAATACGCCAACTCAACTATGGCTGATCAATCTACTTCCTTCCAGGTTATCCTTGATTGCCTTAGAAATGTTAATATCTTCCTTCAATACCTAACTTATTCCAACCGCACTTACCTCGAGTGACCTTAAATCATGAGGCCATGCTATCTTAAGAACGACAACCATTTCATGTCTCTCAAATACTACACCACAAGTCAAAACATCATAGATCATTTTGTGCCTTTCTTCATAAGTTTCTTCAAAAGCTTGAGCCTCAACTGTACTTATAGACTCAGAATTATCAGACACCACACTTTACCTCTTGAATTCACTAGAACCGCTATTGAGAGCCATCCGGCCCTGACTTGCCCCAGTACGCAGTCAACTCTACTGAATTTTATAACATATGAATACCCTCTCGATAAAGCCCCCAGCGGAACTACTTCCCGCGAAGCCTGCACCTATACGAGGCTTAAGTCATGAATCTTTCCTCAAGTTTGAACATGAGCCAATAAGGCTAACCATAACATGCATTCAATAGTACATATACTCAAATTACCACACATGGTCCTTTCCCGTGGCTGCAATAACACAATAATACGCTAGTATCCAGAATTCACACCGGTAATTAACCATGCGACCCAATCTTAAGCGGTGGGACTCTCCCACTTAGCCCAGAGCCACTATTACACGACTCTCGAACACATTAGAACCATTCTCTCGAGTCATTTACTATTATTCAACTGCAACTCACTTGATCCAATGAATATAATCACATGTGCTCTATTAGCACTCTAACATCATAGGGTATGACCTCATCCCAATACAACCAAACATCTTCTCGCTCCATGCGCCGAGCATTCTCTACCAACAACATCTTAAAACATACTATGATTCTCACACGCCTACGAAGCACCATGTAGCCTTTGTCAAATATTTCCCTGCTGATAATAAAATGCAGAGTTTATTAGGGACACGGGAACATCTAAAGTCCCAACATTATACCATACGAGCCTCAACTCTTGCCCATCCGCAAGTTTTCAAGAACTTTGGAATAGCACCTAAATACATCGCAGGCCAAATCTGACACGACACATGACCCATAATTACATCGTTGATAGTGAAATCCTTTCACTTGACACAAAGCCTTAAGATACATCTTGCTAATCCATGATACTAGCCCTTAACATTCATACGTCTTCATCATAAAACAAGCCCAAGGCATTCGTTGGTACATGTTCTTCTTAAGACAGTTAAACTCATTTTCCCCAGTATCTCTGCTGGCTGAATCCTTCGCTAAATAGATATCTCATATGAACCATATAGTCTTTATTACCACCAACAATTTTTAGATATACATCCACCTTGTGATTCTACCATTGCTGTGACGATTTGGCAGTTAAGTAAACCTTGTCACGACCGTACTATCAACCGAATGCCATAACCTAGTGCACCCCCATGTGCACAATTGAAGATCTCTCAATTCTCTTGCATTATCGATATGGACGACACGCGGTAACAATAGTTGAGTAAATTCTTGACTCCCTTGAGATCTCTCTGCAGCGTCACGAACCGTCGGTGCATACTTGATACCGAGTGCACAATTTCAATACACGAGTGGATACAAAAGAACATATGACATAGGCTTCAACTGAATAAATGACGCACGATAAGGAATTCAAAGAATTGAAGAGTTTCCTAAACAGTTACATAGCCTCTCGTAGATAAATACAGACGTCTCCGTATCGATCAGCGAGACTCTAAGTAACCGGTCCGTGTCCCGTGACTCCTATGAACCTAGAGCTCTGATACCAACTTGTCACGACCCTAGTTCACCAATCGTGAACATGTCGTGATGGCACCCAGTCCCCACGACTAGGTAAGCCTAACACATTGCGGAAAATACAAGCTTATGCACATTTAATAAGAATTAGCGGGAAATGAGATAAAAGGAATGTAATCCGTGCCGCTTGGCACATACACTCGTCAAACACACTGTGAAAAAAAAATACCACCAAGACCCGGAATCCCACGGGCAACACAGACTAAGAAAGAGTACAACTGTGGATCTATACATCAAGAATGTCTATACAACGGAACCAAGGGAAATAACTGATATCACTAATGAGAATAGAAGGAGGGCCTCCGGATCCGAGTACGTAGCAGATCATACCTCGAGGTCTCCAAATGTACTGCTGAATTACCTAGTATGGGCATGTCCTGATGTACCTGGATCCGCACAACAAAAGTGTGCGGAAGAGTAGCATGAGTACACCATGGCGATACTCAGTAAGTGCCAAGCCTAACCTCGATGGAGTAGTGACGAGGAAGGTCAGGGCCCTACTGAGAGAAAACAGTTACAAAAATGATAATAACAATAATAAGCAACTTAACGATAATAATTCCGAAATAACAACAATAAAATGATTACTGCAACCGTCTACAATTAACTAACAACAAGTAACAAACTCAATTAATAAGTCCAGGACATGTGGGAATTGAACCCACAGTCCCATTAACAAGTACCCCTAGGTCTCCGAGAATCGAGCCCGCTGCCCATATCTCAATAAATCTCGGGATCTCCGGGAATCGAACCCGCGGTCCACATCTCAATAAATCTCAGGATCTCCGGGAATCGAACCCGCGATCCACATCTCAATAAATCTCGGGATCTCCGGGAATCGAACCCGCGATCCACATCTCAATAAATCTCAGGATCTCCGGGAATCGAACCCGCAGTCCACATCTCAATAAATCTCAGGATCTCCGGGAATCGAACCCGCAGTCCATATCTCAATAACTCAGGATCTCCGGGAATCGAACCCGCAGTCCACAACAATATCACTCCGGGTCTCTGGGAATCGAACCCACAGCCCTGGGATCTCCGGGAATTGAACCCGCAGTCCACCAACACAACAAATAAAGAAAACGCACACGGAAAATATAATATGCTTAACTACAACTTCACCGAGGACTAGTGCCAACAATTATCAAGAAGTTCGGTAGGACAATTAGGCAACTAGACAGAAAAATCCTACC
This sequence comes from Nicotiana noctiflora, assembly GCA_032618575.1. Lineage (NCBI taxonomy): Eukaryota > Viridiplantae > Streptophyta > Magnoliopsida > Solanales > Solanaceae > Nicotiana > Nicotiana noctiflora. The sequence goes on from JASVEL010013520.1 coordinate 25,150, forward strand.
TAATCATGCTTCCCTAACGAATACCAGGTAAATGTCACAATTTAATAAATTAAGAACGGGAATATCACGAATTGAACAATTCAAGTAAAGTGAGTTACAACAACCAGCGCATGTACACGCCCGTCACCTCGCGTACAAGGCATTTAAACTATCACATAATATCCTAAGGGTAAAGGTTCCCCCACACGAGGTTAGACAAGCCACTTACCTCGATTCCGGTACAAAACCGCTAAGAGACAACCCTCTTGCCGCGAATATCCGACTCCGAGTGGACCGAATCTAGTCAAACCAATTACACAGTATAAGTAACATCGCAAATAACTAATTACAATGATAAATTACAGCTACAGCGCGAAAGTGGGTGAAATGACCAAAATACCCCTGAATCCATCGGCTCGGAATTGAAATATTTTTACGTTTTCAGAACCCTCGTACTCTCACGAGTCTAACCATATAAAAATCTCCCAAATCGGACCACAAATGGCCCTTCAAATCCCAAATTTAAAGTTTTTGCTCCAAACCCTAATTTCTTACAATTTTGCTATGTTTTCATAAATTTCAAGGATTATTCTTTCAATAAAATCATGTATTTAGTTCATAGGACTTACCTCTAATCATTTCTTGTCAAAACCCCTTCAATTCTCGTCCAAAAGCTCTCAAGAATGACCAAAAATGGTGGAAAAATGGGTTTGGTTCGCGGATGAAATGTTTTAAAACTTTCTGTCTAGGTATTTTGTTCACTGCGATCGTGGGAAATGCTTCGCGATTGCGGAGAACAAATTCTGGCCCAAAAATTACCCTTCGCGATCGCGGGAAATGCCTCGCGATCGCGGTGAACAACTTCCAGTTCCTCCGAATAGGCTTCAGTAAAATAGTAATAACTTTTTATACACAACTCCAAATGACGAATGGTTTGATGTTCTGGAAACTAGACACATAGTGCTATAACTTTCATTTGTTGAGCATTTCCTGAATCCTTATACATTTCGAGATACAAGCTTCCAAATCCATTTATGTGTTTTAGATATCCTTCTCGGACAGCATAGAGTGTAACGTACATAACTTTTGCCACCAATTTCCAAATATGCATTTATTTATATTTCAGAAAACTAGACACAATGATCTACAACTTTCATTTTTACATCACCTCAAAATACCTTTTAGATAAAAAGATATGATCTTCCAAAGTAGGGCCTGCGCGACAGAAATTTCTTCTTCGCGATCGCGAAGCAATCTACGCGATCGCGATTCATTAGTTTTTTTCTCAGATTTTACTCACCGCGATCGCGACCAATACCCCGCGATCGCATAGAGCACTGCTGTAGCCAAAAACCAGCAGTGAAAAATGGCCTAGAAATGGTCCGAAACAACCCCGAAACTCACCCGAGGCCCCGGGACCTCAACCAAAAACACCAACACTTCCTATAACCTTATTCAAACTTGTTCCAATCATCCAAACACGTCCATAAACACAAAAATTATCAATTTACAACGGATTCGAGCCTAAATTTCTTAAAACTTTCCGAATTGCACATTCGATCTAAAACCCGACCAAACGACGTCCGAATGACACCTGAAAATTTGCGGACATATCCAAAATCACATAACGAAGCTACAGAAATTGTCGGAATTCCATTCCGACCCCGGATCAAAATCTCACCTATCGTTCGGATTCGCCAAAATTTCAAACTTCGGCATTTCAAGCCTAATTGAGCTACGAACCTCCAAAATACTTTCCGAACGCGCTCCCAACCCCGAAATCACCTAACGGAGCTAATGGAACCATCGGATTTCCGTTCCGAGGTCGTCTTAACACTGTTCCGGCTACGGGCCATTTTCTAACTTTAAAGCTCTCATTTAGGGACTAAGTGTCCCAAAATACTCCAAATTTCAGAACCGACTCTCCCGGCAAACCACAATAGCAGAAATGAACTTAGGGGAACAGTTAAATTGGGGATTGTGGCATAATTTTCTGGTTAATCGAGTTCATCGGTCATGTATTATAGTAATTGAGGGTCTCGAGACCCGTGCTGATTTATTGCTCCTAAATATGGTGGACATTGATATTATATTGGGCATGGACTGGCTATCTCCATATCATGCTATTTTAGATTGCCATGCCAAGATCGTGACTTTAGCTCTGCCGAATTTGCCTCGTATAGAGTGGAAAGGAATTTCAGGCTATACTAGTCGCAATGTTATTTCTTATGTTAAGGCTCAACGTATGGTTGGGAAGGGATGCTTGGCTTATTTGGCCTATGTCCGGGATTCCGGTACTGAGGTTCCTTCTATTGACTCTGTGCCTGTGGTTCGCGAATTTCCTGAAGTATTTCCTTCAGACTTGCCAGGTATGCCGCCCGATAGGGACATTGATTTTTGCATTGACTTGGCTCCAGGCACTCGGCCCATTTCCATTCCCCCATATCGTATGGCTCCGCCAGAGTTAAAAGAATTGAAGGAACAGTTGCAGGATTTACTTGACGCCGTGGGGTGCACCAGTATTATTTGTAAAGAAGAAAGATGGTTCGATGAGAATGTGCATTGACTATCGACGGTTAAACAAGGTGACTATCAAAAATAAATATCCACTTCCGCGAATTGATGATTTATTTGACCTGCTTCAGGGTGCCAAGGTATTTTCGAAGATAGATTTGAGTTTTGGATATCACCAGCTGAAGATTAGGGCATCTGATGTCCCTAAGACAGCGTTCCGCACGCGGTACAGACATTATAAATTTTCTGGTCATGTCTTTTGGGTTGACAAATGCCCCAGCAGCTTTTATGGAATTGATGAATCGGGTGTTCCGGCCTTATTTAGACTTGTTTGTAATAGTCTTAATTGATGACATATTAATATATTCCCGCAATCAGGAGGAGCATACGCAACATCTCAGAGTGGCCTTGCAGACTCTGAGAGATAGCCAGCTATATGCAAAATTTTCAAAGTGTGAATTTTGGCTAAGTTCGGTTGCATTCCTGGGTCATATTGTGACGGTAGCAGGTATTCAGGTTGATCCGAAGAAGATTGAGGCAGTCAAGAACTGGCCTAGAGATTCGGAGTTTCTTGGGATTAGCGGGTTATTATCGCCGATTCATAGAGGGGTTTTCATCTATTGCAACCCCACTGACCAGATTGACACAGAAAGGTGTTCAATTTGAATGGTCCGATGAATGTGAGGCGAGCTTTCAAAAGCTCAAGACAGCCTTGACCACAACACCGGTATTGATTTTACCCACACGTACGGGACCTTATACTGATTATTGTGATGCTTCCCGTATTGGGCTTGGTGCGGTGTTAATGTAGGATGGCAAGGTTATTGCCTATGCTTCGAGGCAGTTAAAGATGCCTGAGAAGAACTATCCAGTGCATGATCTAGAATTGGCGGCGATTATTCACGCATTGAAGATCTGGAGGCATTATTTGTATGGTGTAGCATGTGAAGTATACACCGATCATAAGAGTCTTCGGTATTTGTTTAAGCAGAAAGAGTTGAATATGAGGCAGAGAAGGTGGCTAGAGTTGCTAAAAGATTATGATGTTACCATTTTATATCATCCGGGAAAAGCAAACGTGGTGGCCGACGCTTTGAGTAGGAAGTCGGCCAGTATGGGTAGCCTTGCTTATATTCCAGTCAATCAGAGACCACTTGCTTTGGATGTTCAGTCCTTGGCCAACCGATTTGTGAGGTTGGATATTTCTGAGCCTAGTCGAGTACTAGCTTGCACGATCGCTCGCTCTTCATTATTGGAGCATATCCACGATCAACAATATAATGATTCTTATTTATGTGACCTTAGAGATACGGTTCAGCGATGAGGTGTTATAGAGGTCACCTTAGATGCTGATGGGATCCTAAGGATGCAAGGGCGCATTTGTGTGCCAAATGTTGATGGGCTTAGAGAATTGATTCTAGAAGAAGCTCACAATTCGCGGTATTCTATTCATCCAGGCGCAGCGAAAATGTATCAAGATTTGTGTCAACATTATTGGTGGCGCAGAATGGAAAAGGATATTGTGGCATATGTGGCACGGTGCCTTAATTGTCAGCAGGTTAAGTATGAACATCAGAGACCTGGCGGTTTATTTCAGAGAATTAAACTTCCTGAATGGAAGTAGGAGCGAATGACGATGGATTTCGTTTCTGGACTTCCGATGACTCGGAAGAAGTTTGATGCTGTTTGGGTGATTGTTGATAGGCTGACCAAGTCGGCTCATTTTGTTCCTATTGCCACTACCTATTCATCCGAGAGGTTAGCTGGGATTTATATCAGGGAGATCGTTCGCCTTCATGGCGTGCCAATCTCTATTATTTCAGATCGAGGTACACAGTTTACCTCACATTTCTGGAAGGCGGTTCAATGAGAGTTGGGCACGCAAGGTCAGCTAAGTACAGCCTTTCATCCCAAATGGATGGTCAGTCCGAGAGGACTATTCAGATACTGGAAGATATGCTTCGGGCGTGTGTTATTGATTTTGGAGGTTCATGGGATCAATTCCTGCCTTTGGCAGAATTTTCTTATAATAATAGTTATCAATCGAGCATCGAGATGGCTCTTTATGAAGCATTGTATGGTAGGCGGTGTCGTTCTCCGGTTAGATGGTTTGAACCGAGAGAAGCTCGGTTATTGGGCACAGACTTAGTTTAGGAGGCCTTAGATAAAGTCAAGATTATTCAAGAAAGGCTTCGCACAGCTCAGTCCAGGCAAAAGAGCTATGCATATCGCAAAGTTAGAGATATAGTTTTCATGGTAGGGGAGCGAGTATTGCTCCGAGTATCGCCTATGAAGGGCGTGATGAGATTTGGAAAGAAGGGCAAACTTAGCCCTAGGTTTATTGGCCCATTCGAGATTCTTGATCGTGTGGGAGAGGTGGAATATAAACTTGCTTTGCCACCTAGCTTATCCGCTTTACATCCAATGTTTCATGTGTCCATGCTTCGAAAATATCACGGCGATCCGTCGCACGTGTTAGATTTCAGCACTGTCCAATTGGACAAAGATCTGTCCTATGAGGAAGAGCCGGTAGCTATCATAGATCGGCAAGTTTGACAGTTGAGGTCAAAGAGTTTTCCTTCTGTGCGAGTTCAGTGGAGGGGTCAGCCTCCTGAGGCATCGTCCTGGGAGTCCGAGTCTGACATCCGGAGCCGATATCCTCATCAATTCCATGACTCAGGTACTTCTTTCTTTTATCCGTTCGAGGACGAACGATTGTTTTAGAGGTGGAGAATATGATGACCCATAGGGTCATCACTTGTTTTATTAATCATTTTGAGCTTCTGAGTTCCTAAAAACCTCATTTATAGTTGCCTCGATTTGCGTGCACAGTTCGGGCGCGAATCTGAAAAATTCTTATGTTGAAATATATGAAATATGTGAGAAATTTGAAGAATTTTGATATAAATATTGATATGGTTGACTTTGGTCAACATTTTTAGTAAACGGACCCGGACCCGTGATTTGACGGTCTCAGAAAATCCGTAGAAAAATATGGAACTTGGGCGTATGCCCGGAATTGAAATCCGAGGTCTAGAACCCCGGTAAAAGAATTTTTCTGTTAAATTGTTTTCCGAAAATGTTTAAGGAAAATGAAACTGAAATTTGGTTAAAAAGTAATGGTATCGGGCTCGTATTTTGGTTCCGACGCCCGGTACATGTCATATATGTTGGTTAAGAGCTTCCTGTAAAGTTTGGTTGAAAACAGACGTCGTTTGATGTGTTTCGGCTTTAAATTGGAAATTTTGGGAGTTATGAAGTTTTGAATAAAATCTTGAGTTTTAAGGCTCAAATCATTGATTTTGATGTTACTTTGGCGATTTGATCGCGCGAGCAAGTTCGTATGATGTTTTTAAATCAGTGTGCATATTTGGTTTGGAGCCCCGAGGGCTCGGGTGAACAACAAAATTTCGCAAATGCGAACTTCCCATATTTTGCCTGTGTTCGCAAATGCGAACAAAATTTCGCAAATGCGAAGTCGCAAATGCGAACTTCCCATATTTTGCCCGTGTTCGCAAATGCGAACAAAAGTTCGCAAATGCGAAGTCGCAAATGCGAACAAAAGTTCGCAAATGCAAACAAAAGTTCGCAAATGCGAACTTCCCATATTTTTCCTGTGTTCGCAAATGCGAACAAAAGTTCGCAAATGCGAAGTCGCAAATGCGAACAAAAGTTCGCAAATGCGAACTTCCTAGTTTTGTCTTGGCTTCTCAAATGCGAACAAAAGTTCTCAAATGCGAACTTCCCAGCCTTAGCTTATTTTTTGAACTCCAGAATTTGGTCGGGGTTCGCAATTGCGAACCCCTGCTCGCACATGCGAACACAGAGACTTGTAAATCACGATTTCCAGCTTCATTTTTCATATTTCACAACCCAAAACATCCATTGGCGATTTTTCACGAACTCCCTCTTCTCCAAATCATTGGTAAGTCAACTTTTACTCAATTTCTTCAAACTTTAACATCATCTATCATGTTTTCATCTTCAATTTAAAGTTTTTCATGGGTAAAAATGGGGGATTTGGGTAGAACTTAGGTTTTCATAAAAATTGGGATTTTGACCTTAATTTGAGGTCCGATTTGAGGACAAATTATATATTTGAACTCATGGATGATTGGGTGAATTTATTTTGGTTCGAAACTCGGGTTTCGATCATGTGGGCCCGGGGTTGATTTTACTATTCCGGGCAGAATGTTGAAAAACTTATATTTAGCCATGTGAACTAGTTTGATAAGTAGAATTGATGATATTAAGTCAATTGTGTATAGATAAGATTGGATTGGAGTCAAATCGGAAAGGAAAAGTCATTGCTACAGATTGAGTTATTCGTAAACATTTGAGGTAAGTGTTTGTTCTATCCTAGCTTGAAGGAATAGGAATTTAGTTATGTATGAATTGTTGATTAAGAGTTATTGGTATCACACCGGTAACGGAGATAAATTGTTGATTTATTATCAATTATTGGTTCAAAAACGGTAATTATAAATATTGTTGAAGCAAAGATTATTGGTTCAAACCGGTAATACTTTTATACACTTACTGTGGATCAGGGATTATGGTTAAATGCCGGTAATATATATATATATATAATTATAAATATTGTTGAAGCAAAGATTATTGGTTCAAATTGGTAATACTTTTATACACTTACTGTGGATCAGGGATTATTGGTTAAATGCCGGTAATATATATATTAATGAATTGGGATCGTGTGGCGCGCCGACCACTTATATATTAATGAATTGGGATCGTGTGGCACGCCGACCACAAAGTGATTTAAATCTTGGCATTGGCCATAGTTGCCGGTAGCCTATTGTTACATTTGGGAGCGGGTGGTACGCCTACCACAAGGTATAACTTATTGATACATTTGGGAGCGGGTGGTACGCCTACCACAAGGTATAACTTGTTGTTACATTTGGGAGCGGGTGGTATGCCTACCACAAGATATGAAATGAAAAATGAATTGAGACATGAAAATGTAAGTAATAGTTGGCTTGCCTAGCTTCCACTAGTAGGCGCCATCATGACTCCCGATGGTGGGAAATCCGGGTCGTGACATAATGATAAACTAATGAGAATATACTCAAATACTTGTTAACAATTCAGATTATACGAATTCCCAACTTCGCTTAGTGAAATGACCAAAATTCCCTCGGGCCCACGTGCCCGGAATCCAAAATTTCTCGAAGATAAAGGTTACCCATGGCCTTAGGAACTCAAATATACAATTTTCTCCTAATTCCATGCTCAAAATCATGGCAAAATATCAAGAATATAATTTTCTAGGTTTTCAACCAAAACCTCAATATTTACTCTAATTTTCATGATTTATCCCACGCATAATCAGTGTATTTAACTCAAATATAATGGGGGTAACTTACCTTAACATAGATGACGAAACCCCTCTTTGAAGCTCTCCAAAAATCGCCCCATGAAGTGAGAAATGAGTGAAATGAACCAAAATCCCAATTTAAAACAACCCCACTACTCTAGCAATTTCCGCTTTTGCGGAATTATAAACGCTTATGCGGTTCCGCTTTTGCAGATAAAATGCTGCTTCTGCGGCTTAACCCTGTCCTAGCCCCTTTCTCTTTTGCGACGAGCCAATCGCAGGTGCGGTCCCGCTTATGCAGGCCCCTGACCGCATCTGCGGTCCTCAAGCCTTGGACCCAAACCACTTCTGCAACTTGCCAACCGCTTATGCGCGTCCGCATTAGTGGATCAAGGGCCACTTCTGTGGTCCTTCCTGCCCCCACCCTTGTCCACTTTTGCGATTCTTCTATCCCTTCTACGGGACCGCTTCTGCGGTCTAATTTCTGCAGAAGCGGAAATACCAGATACCAGCAACTCAGCTCTTTCCAAAAATCAAAATTTTGATCCGTTAACAACCCGGAATCTAACCGAGGCCCTCGGGACCCCAACAAAACATACCAACCAATCCCAAAACACATTACAGACTTGTTCGAGGCTCCAAATCATATCAAACAGCGCTGAATTCATGAGACACCTCAATTCAGGCTTTATGAGCTTTGAACTTTCCAACTTCTATTTACGATGTTTAAACCTATCAAATCACGTCCGATCGACCTCAAATTTTGCACGCAAATCATGTTTGATATTACAAACCTACTCCAACTTCTGAAATTTGATTCTGACCCCGATATCAAAAAGTCAACCCCCCAGTCAAACTCTCAAAACCTTCAACTTTCTATCTTTAGCCAAATGGCTTCAAAATGACCTACGGACCTCTAAATTCACTTTTGATTGTGCTCCCAACTTCATAATCACCATACGGAGTTATTCATAGTCTCAAAATTCCAAACAGACATCGATAACACTAAAATGCTCTTCAAGCCAAACTTATGAAATTTTCTTTAAAATGCCAACTTCCACAATAGGCGCCAAAACGCTCCTAGATTATCCAAAACCCGCAACGGGCATACATCACCTACATCGGAGAAATTTGCAGTTTCCGACTAGTATTGATTTGTATGATCATGTCATTGAAAAAACAAATTGTTAGACAGAGACATGCATTCTACTGACTACTCTTATTTGTAACTCCTTCATTTTAAAAAAGTAGATTATTACTAAAAATAAGTATTTTAGATACTTCTTTAATAATATTTTCGACATTATGTTGTGCTTAACCCACATAAGTTATGTCTCAATTTCAATTAACGTGAGCCCTTTTAGAATATGAGGGTCAAGATGATTAATTCTCGATATGAATTCAGACATATGATTTCAAAAAAAAAATTGAATTAAAATTTTTATATTTATAAACTTTATAAGAAGTACTAAAGTTATTGTTCTTTTAAACGTTCTCTCTCTAGAATGAAATTCCCTCTCAGCAATAACTAAAAATGATGAGGAAATCGAAAGCTAGAGGAAGACAACAAAGTCAGGAGAGTATCCAAAAATCATCCAATGCTAGAATTGGAGTTTCGAACTCAGCTGATGTGAAGAAAACTCGTAGCATCTACGTACTACGAGGAATCATTCCGTTAGAATTACAAAATTCAGCAATAGAATTGGAAACAACAGTGAAGATCATGCATGACAGTGCAAAGGAAAATAATTCATTAGGAAAACATTCATGGGCAGATATTGAGGAAAATGAAGTAGAGTATGAAGGTACGTTGGGGGTAGAACCTCATATTGAACCTAAAATGAGGTTGAGGAGCAAAATTGTGGCTAATAGTCCTGTTTTAGAAGGATTAGAGTTGAAAACTAACGAAGCTACGAATCAAAATATTAAAATAACTATGGAGGATATCAAAGATGAAGTGGAGTATTGGAGTAATGCAATAATCTATTATGTATCGGGATCTAATCTACCTCCAGTAGTTATGAATGGTTATTTTCATAGAATATGGGAGAAATTGAGAATAGGCAAGGTATCACAGGTTAACAGAGGTATATTTTTGTTAGATTTACACGAGCTGAAAGTAGGGAGAATGTGGTGGAAGATAGAGTTCAGTTGTTTGATAAAAAGCATGTCATCATTAAACTATGGTCACCAGATGTAGATACTATAAATGATTCATTCAGTACTGTGCCAATATGGATTAGACTTCTAGGGCTAGATATAAAGTATTGGGGAAAAAATACATTGACAAAAATTACGAGATTTGTGGGAAAGCCTCTAAAAGCAGATAGAGCCACAACATAGAATGATAGGATGAAATTTTCTAGAGTATTGGTGGAGGTTACTTTATATCAAACCTTATCCACAGAATATAATGTTTGAAAAAAAAAATAAGAAAAATAGTTGAACGAAGGGTGCATTATGAGTGGAAGCCAACACTAAGCAAAGAATGCAACAATTATGGGCATGAGGTGATGGAGTGTAGGAAGCATATTCGGGCAAAAAAACAGTTGGCAAACAAAAAAGAATGGGAGAAACGGAACAAGAAATAAAAGGAACTGAACAGAACAAAGAAGTGAAGAAGGAAGAAACACAAGTGTAGAATGGAAGGGAACAAAATGCAGGTGAAAGCCAACATAGTAATATAAGGGAGGGGTAAGGTAATATGCATACAGAAGGGAATCAGGTTACAAAGAGGGAAGGATATTACTAGGAGCAACATCAACTTAGAAAATTCTTTTGGTGCACTGGAATAGACTAGTAATGTGGGGTTAATGGAGCATGGGAAGAAGGGACCTGAGAAGAGGGTGAATATTGTTGAGGGATAACAAATACTGGGGAAGGGGCGAAGCCCACTCCTAAGAAATGGATAGTATATGATTCTGGAACACCAGGGTTCTAAATAGGCTAGCGAAGTAGAAGGAAGTAAATTTGTTTCTGCAACAATGTAAAGTTAGTCTATTTGGGCTATTGGAAACAAAGTTTAAGAGAAGTAATGCTCAAAAGACTTCTCTTAATCTTTGCAATGGGTGGTCATTAACAAATAATCTAGGAGATCAACCGGGGGAAAGAACATGGATAGTATGAAAACCAACAATCATGCAGGTACAAATAGAGTTTGTATCTGCACAAGTAATTCACAAAGGTACTGGAGTAAACTTTTATGTTACTTTTGTATATGGAATCAGTGATCCAGCTATTAGAAGGTCTTTATATTAAGAATATAAAAGGTAGTATAAATGATCCATGGGCATTGATGTTAGACTTTAATTGTGTGCTAAAGAAGGAAGATATAATAGGAAACCTATTACTATGGCTGATATAAGGGAGTTTAGGGAATGTATAGCAGTTTGTGGACTTAGGAGTTGAGATCCTCTAGGGCTTTCTTTACATGGAACAACAAACAAGAAGGAGAGGAAAAGGTATATTGTAGAATATATAGGGTGGTGGTAAATTCAGTTTGGATCACTACATACTAGTCTCAATAGTGTACTACATGAATGAGGGGCTATATGATCACTGTCTAGCTATTGTGAACTGGACAATGGTAAAGGCAGTAATATAAGGCAATTCAAGTATTTTAACATGTGGAAAATGGCTGATGTTTTAAGGCAAGAGTTAAGCTTAGCTGGGAAACTGAGATAGCATGATAAAATATTTAAGGTGATAGGCAAAACGAATAGATTGAAGGCAGTATTAACAAAGATGAACAAGAAAAGATTCTCAGATATTGAAAGGAAGGTTGATCATGCTATGGAAGAGCTAAAGAGATGTCAAAAGAACTGCTAGGAGATGGAAGGAATAAAAAGCTAATTGACAGAGAAATATACCTAGCAAAAGTGTATAGAATCTGGGGTGAAACTAGAGACCTATTTCTAAGGCAGAAAAGCAGAATGCAGTGGCTCCTCAAGGGGATCACAACACAAAATTCTTCAATACTGCAATAAAGGACAGAAGGAACAAGAATATAATTTTCTCAGTTAGTGACTCTCAATGGGTATCTAGAAGAGATCCAGATAAGATTTCTCAAAATTTTATAGAATTCTATAAGAAGCTACTTGAGGAAAAAGATGATAACGTGAAACATATATGTAGTAAATTAGTAAGAAAAGGATCTGTACTATCACATGAACAAAGGGAATGGCTTGTACATGTCACACCTCCCTTTTTACTACCCCACATACTTAAGGTGTATAAATACACTTGTAGGGTATACCCCGACGCTCAATTACCCAAGACGGATAAAATAACGTAAGGGAAGGAGTTTTTCCAATTTAAGGACAATCGGTTCGGGATTTTATTAGAGATTAATCGGAGTCGCCACTTGGGAATGACAATGGTGTCCCAAGTCACCGGGGTTAATCCCGAATCCGAGGAATTTTGACTCTTAAAAATGTCTGCGAAGCGCAATTTAAGGACAATCGGTTCGGGATTTTATTAGGCATTCCCAGATTCCGTGGTTTTAGCACGGTCGCTCCACTGTCGTTCTCGACTCTTGCTTGATTTAATTATAGATTTTAACAACATAATGTGATTTTTACATAAATATTTATTTTTAAGAATTTGCAACATCGCGGAAACACGCCTCGAGTCATACCGCAACCAGTACGCCTATGACTTTTGGTGTATTTCGGCTTTGCCGAGATTTGGATTTGAGTTGCACCAAGTGCACACTCGTTCATTGGAAAGTATATTAAAATCGTGCCCTAAAGTAACGTCTATCGGCTTTTAAATCTTTTGGGAGAAGCTATGGAATTGGCTATTAGCTTTCCCGGGTCTATTTGTGTTATATCATTACTAAATGGGGGCCCCGGTGTTTGTTATTCGGGCGAGGCTCGTCCCAATTTTCATTTAAGGATTTAATACTAGCATTGGACTATGTTTTCTACATTGGTTCTTTTCTTAATCGTATTCACCAATAGGTATTCCAGGCCCGTCGAGTTTGGTTCTTTAATTGGGCCTGGTTTTCTGGAACAGTCCTTAGCAAGGCATGACAAATATCTGGGTCTTAATGACCCAGACCCAATTCGGACTTCTGTTCGATGGCCCTAATGAATTTTCGGACAGAGTTCAGGCCCACGTTGTTCATCAGGCCCAAACCGGATTGAAATAGCAGTAACGAAAATAGAAGTAAAGAACTTATAATGAAACAAACATATATAGACTTGGGAATTAAATTGCACTTTATTTATCAAAAAAAAAGAGAAGATCACTGTACAAGAAGATTTATTAATCCTAGATTACAGCTAATTAATGAGAGAACAACCAAACTAACCGGCTACTTTTACCTTTATTTTAATTCTATAAGACTGTATTTAAACAATCTAATTGTTCGTTAATGACAACTTATCTAAGCTAACTGACTTGATGGTGTATGCACAACTGCTGACTCTTATTTGTCCTCATTCATATTGTGTCACAGACCCTATTATAAGTGACTTATCAATTTTCCCTTTATGTTTTCCTTTTTGGACTTATCTGCATCCACTTACTAATTCACTGATATGATTAAACGCTAATGTTACTGTAAGTTAAGCTCATTTGATATTCAGAGACTGATTAACCATATGATTAACTACTGTTGTTTAATAAGAACCAAATCTATTTAATATTATCAAAACCAAATTCATTACTCAACTGTTTACTTCCCTTTTAGACTTATTCAAACTCGTGATTGATAAAACGGATTAACTAGATGAGCTTATTACTATTAACTTATGTGATGGTCCTTTAGCTTCATTTTAGAGATTTTTACCTAATTAACTAGGTGAGGTGCTACTGGCCACTACTATTATACTACTACTACTACTAGCTATTACAGGGCTTTGTATGGTTTTTCTTTGCTACTACATAAACACTATAATTCTAGGTTAATAACAATATCGAACTACTTGATACATGGCAGTATATATAAAAATTAGATTGAAATCTTCATTGTTATTGCATCCAAATCACAGTACATCTTTAGTTTGTAGAGAAGTGTACCTGAATCACAAAGAAAAATCCAATGAGTCTAGGGAGTCAGGCAGATAAGCACAACAATTGATCCAAACAAGCAATGCAACAGTAGAGGATTTGGATAGCAGTGAGCCAAATAACACAGCAACAGCAAGTATGATTCAGCAAAGCAACAGAAAAACCCAGTCCAAACTCGAGCAGAAGAACCCAGCAAAATCAATAGAAACCAGCAAGTCCTAACTCGAAAATTCCAGAAAATCCTATTGTTGTATTGCTATTTCTAATCTCTGAAAGTTTTGGTGTAAAAACAGCCTAGATATATATTCAGAATTGCTTCGAATTAGAAACCCAGATATATTTTCAGATTACCCAGATTTGGAACCCCCCTTTCAGCCCCTTTTTAAGAGGTATATATAGTTATTTTTAGGGCTGAAGACTTGGGGAGGAAGTATGGGATTAATCCCACTTCTCCCCCTCCTAAAATTATCAAACTTACACTTAAGCCCCCATTTCGGTTACCAGAAATCCTTCCAGCATGTGCTGGAAGGTTCTAAAGATTCCTTTTATGGGTTTTTTACTAGTATGACCTTAGGGGTTTGAGATTTTTACAGATTTCCCATTTTTGGGAGACCATTATACCCTTAAATCTCTGCAAAATTGCAGAAATCAGGGGTACGAATGACTCCATTACCCTTTTAAGTTCTAAACTATTACTGTTCTACCTTTTTTAATTCCCAATTGTGCCCCTAAGGCACTGCTGATTTACCAGCTTACCTAGGTTAAATTTCAGCTTCTTTTGAACCTATTTAACTAATAGCCAGCCCTGGCATTAGTATTTAAGGGCTGACCACTTCTACTTTAAAGAACTATTTCAGTTTTAGCCTATTTAAACTAATTCCAGTCAATTAAGACCAATTTATTCCAATTTAAAGCTAATTGCAGGACTAGCCTGTTTTATTATTGAGATTAACTATTTAAGAACTAGCCAGTCTCAAGTTGAGACTTAGCTTGGGCTATCAAAGCCATATACTGAACAGCTGGGCCCAAAACCTTTACAGGTTTGGCCACTTTGCTGTTCAGGGCTCTAAAGAGAGCCTGGGCTAATCTGCATTTGCAAACATAGCCCTTTTGCACAACCAGCCACTTTTAAAGTGGACCGTGTGTTAGGGCTTTATAGAATAGGTCAACCCTTTGCAAGGTTGACCATTCTTAAGCCAATTATTTAACTTATAGCCTAATTTTGTTCATTTTCAATTTTAACCTATTTAAGAACTAGCCATTTTCATGGAACCTAATACTAACAGCTATAACCAATTCACCTAAAGTATGAAAGGCATTTAACAGTATTCATACTAACAATAAACCTAATGCAAACTCAGTCATTTTTGACATTCAAATGCACACATAGTCATATGAAACCAAGCAATGTTTATCAATCAATTAAAACTCGGAAGGCAGGTTTGATAATGATGAATCTTAATTAATCAACTCTCATGACTCAATTTCATATACCAAAGTGTTAATTAACATCAAGCAGACCTAATTGCAATCAATTCATGCTAGATGATTCATTGAAAAACCCAAAGCATACTCAAGATTCATGACTTATTTTAAACATGAGAGAAATGGACCTTGGCAAAACAATATGAGAATGGTATTCAACCAGACCTACTAATTTAAAGCTTTTCCAAATACCAACCTAAATCTAATACAAATGCATGACAGATAACATGAAGGAAGGAAGAACATGGAAATGAAGAAAAGGAAAATATGGAGAAACAGTTAAGGAGAAACCTAAATCTATCATGTGAGGGTGACATGAAGAGAAACAGACTCAGATTGGCATACTTATTCGGCAAATAAAAACACTTGAGAGGTGATATGACATGAAACTAGACTTGCACTAAAATAAACATAAGTAATATTGAAAAACCAACAAATAAGACAACCAAAATGTAAACAAAGGATGTGAAGATCTCTAAAGCAGAGAAGTGAACCCCAGACTAAACACAGGATAACTCTGATATAAGAGATGAATAGAGATGGCCAAATTTTCACTAAGACTAAACATGCAAAGATGCAGAAAGAGAAACAGTCGAGACATTGCAAGCTAACAAAAGATAATCTAATACAGAGCTGAGCAAGCATGAGAGACAAACAATTAAACATAGTATCAGAACCAAAACATGCAAAATGACAGAAGAAATATCGAAAACCAACAAGATGAGGATCAAACCAGTGTTAGAACTCAGGCATGCATAACATTAGAAGAACAATTGATCAAGAGCTACAGCAGATGGGTCTTTAAATCATGATGCGGAACAGATGAACAGGAGAACAAACGTGGCCAAACTTTAAAAGAAACACAAGAGCAACACAAGTCATGTATTTCATTCAAATCAAAAGACGGAGAAGGATATATTCTCGAGCTCTAGAAGGACAGATCATGATAGACAGAGTATAAAGACCAAGTCAAAACAAAACAAACAAGGCTAACAATACTCTAATACTAATAAGTAAAACATACAATCAGAGAAGACATTAGAGGCACAAACAAAACAAAAGACATAGATCAAACATGAAAGAGCAAATAAAACAAGAAAAAGGGAAAGGCACTTAGCTTGGCGGGGTCTGTCCCCCAAGCTTTCCTATTCCTTTTCTTCCTTATTCACTCACGGACTCCCTTCAGACTCCTTTCCCTTGTTTCTTTTCTTTATTCCTTTTTTTTTATTTTCCTTTTCTGATTTTTCTTTTCAGGCTTAAAGACGAAGCCTTTTGAGATTTTGAGTTGTAAAGGGGTGTTTGGGAGAGTAAAAGGCGAGGCCTTTGGGTGTTTTAAGTTTGGGGGTCGCCGGAGTTAGGGTTCCGACGACCTTCTTTCGAACATTCGAGACGATACGGGAAGATTCGACGGGTGAGAGTGGTATGGGTGGATAGATCAAGTCAAGGAGGTTCTTTTGGCGTTGGTTTGAAGTGGATCCTCATTGTTTGGGTGGTCACCGGTGTAACTCCGGTGACCGGGATTTCTGGAGAAGGGTTTGTTTTTAGGGTTTTTGGGTGTGTGATGAAGTGAAGAAGAAGTAGAAGAAGAGAGGAGAGGTAAAGGGGAGCCGGCGACCACCGTGAAGGGTGGTGGCCGCCATGGCGATCTAGGGTTTCTCGGGTGAAGACGGTGAAGACGAAGAGAGGAAAGAAGGAGCTTGGGGCGGCTGGCCTTTTAGGGTATGTATGTAATGGCCAAGATTTTTCGGACAAAAGCATTATATAGCCTAAGAATCCGAGGTAATCTCAACCGTCCAAATGATCAAGATCGACGGCTCACACGCACGTTACTAAAACGGCGTCGTTCGATTGCTTATGAGACTAAGGCCATCAACCGTTAGATCAATATAAATGGACGGCCTAGATCACTTTTCCCATATTAATTAAACTCATATAATTCCACTGAATTCCCAGCCGTTGGATTGGATGAAACAAACGGCCGAGATCACTTCGACCTAATCTCTGGACCGGGTTTCCTCTGGGCCAAAGACTTGGGCCTGCTCTCTTTGAATTAAACCAGCCCACCTTATTATATACAAGCTATTTTTTGCATTTTTGCTTTTAATCAATTTTTATGTATTTTCTTTTATACTCTTTTTTTCTTTTTCTTTTATGAAAAATTATAAATCCTAATTTACTATTTACTCTAATTTTCTAGTATTTTTTTACAATTTTCCTGCTATTTTTCCTTATTTCTACTACTTAAACTATTTTTTACCAATTTCCTTAAAATCTAACTAATTAAACTAACAAATTAATTAACTAGCCTATTTTCTTTTGTTTTTCTTCTAATTTCTATTTATTCAAACTCAAAAATATAGCTAATTCCAAACAAATCAAGTAATTGCACTCAAAAACATTTTATTTTAATTTTGGAATTGTTTGCTCGGTGCAAAAATCACGTGCTCACAGCTGCCCCTCTTTGCTCGGGAACACGAAGAGTTTCAGTGCAAAGACAAGTGAGCAGTAATGAGAGATTTTTACACATTGGCACATTCCGTGAAAGCATTTTTGAAAACCTTTTGACCGCACCCTGCTTTAGAGGTTGCCTACATATTCTGGGCTAAACAGGAATCAGGTCAGTGTAGTTCGGGAAGGTCTGGCAGTTTAAAAACTACCAGACTCACTGTTGCATTGACACTGTTGAGACTTGCCGACTTACTCCTTATTACACCGGGGGGGGGGGGAATGTAAAATGAAGAAGCTATTCTGAGCTATGATTCTACAATTACAATTGTTCTTAATCTAGCTTTTGCTCTTCTTCCCTTTCAGGTGATGCAGAATCTTCCTTTTTTGGTCGATTTTCTTTGATGCTGACTCTCTTTTTTGTTGATTTTCTTTTCTTGTTTTTCTCTTTTTTGTTGATTTTCTTGTTTTTCTTGATCTCGAGCTGAACCTGCTCAAAACAAAACAACAAACTACCCTTTTCTTTTTCTTTTTCTGCCCCAGTGTGGGCTTTTAACTATATAAACCATGATGTGCGGAAAAATATTCCCGTATTTGAAGGTGGGCGCCTAACAGAATTTAAACGTGCAATGCGATGCAGAAAAGTATTCCCGTATTTGAAGGTGGGCACCTAACGGAATTTAAACGTGCAATGCGAATGCAGAAAAGTATTCCCGTATTTGAAGGTGGGCGCCTAACAGAAATTAAACGTGCAATGCGATGCAGAAAAGTATTCCCGTATTAGAAGGTGGGCACCTAACAGAATTTAAACGTGCAATGCGAATGCAGAAAATATTCCCGTATTAGAAGGTGGGCACCTAACAGAAATTAAACGTGCAATGCGAATGCAGAAAATATTCCCGTATTAGAAGGTGGGCACCTAACAGAATTTAAACGTGCAATGCGATGCAGAAAATATTCCCGTATTAGAAGGTGGGCACCTAACCGAAACTAAACGTGCAATGCAAATGTAGAAAAGTATTCCCGTATTAGAAGGTGGGCACCTAACAGAATTTAAACATGCAATGCGATGCAGAAAATATTCCCGTATTAGAAGGTGGGCACCTAACGAAATTTAAACGTGCAATGCGATGCGCAGAAAATATTCCCGTATTAGAAGGTGGGCACCTAACAAAATTTAAACGTGCAATGCGATGCGAGAAAATATTCCCGTATTAGAAGGTGGGCAGCTAACGGAATTTAAACGTGCAATGCGATGCGAGAAAATATTCCCGTATTAGAAGGTAGGCACCTAACGGAATTTAAACGTGCAATGCGATGCGAAAAAGTATTCCCGTATTAGAAGGTGGGCACCTAACAGAATTTAAACGTGCAATGCGATGCGAGAAAATATTCCCGTATTAGAAGGTGGGCACCTAACGGAATTTAAACGTGCAATGCGATGCGAAAAATATTCTCGTATTAGAAGGTGGGCACCTAACGGAATTTAAACGTGCAATGCGATGCAGAAAAAGTATTCCCGTATTAGAAGGTGGGCACCTAACGGAATTTAAACGTGCAATGCGATGCGCAGAAAATATTCCCTTATTAGAAGGTGGGCACCTAACAGAATTTAAACGTGCAATGCGATGGAGAAAAGTATTCCCGTATTAGAAGGTGGGCACCTAACGGAAATTAAACGTGCAATGCAAATGCAGAAAATATTCCCGTATTAGAAGGTGGGCACCTAACAGAATTTAAACGTGCAATGCGATAAAAAAAATATTCCCGTATTAGAAGGTGGGAACCTAACAGAATTTAAACGTGCAATGCGATGCGGAAAATATTCTCGTATTAGAAGGTGGGCACCTAACAGAATTTAAACGTGCAATGTGATGCGGAAAATATTCCCGTATTTGAAGGTGGGCACCTAACAGAATTTAAACGTGCAATGCGATGCAGAAAAATATTCCCTCAGCCTGAGGACTGGGGAGTGGCTTTTAAAAGATGTTACCTTCCTCTTTTTGGTATTTTCTTTTTACCAACTTATCTCTTGCCTGTGAATTTCTCCACTTATTCGGCGGACTTTCTCTTTTTGGTATTTTAAATTTTCCACATTGGTCACATTCACTTTAAAGTGATTAGTGACAATTTGTTCCTGCATGAAACAAAATTTATTAGATATAAACTGCTGGCAACTGGCATCTGCCGTCCCCACTTCTTATTGCTTCCTTTATTTTTGCTTTCTCATGTTGCATGGCTTTCGACTTCTTGTCCCTTGCAGACTCTTTTTTGTATTTTTCTCATTTCTCCATTTTTGTTTTGTTTTCTTTTTCTTTGGCCATGTTTGCCAAGCTTCTTTATTCCTTTCCCCAATCTTCTATCCTTTCTGATCCAGTGTTGTTTCAACTTCCGTTATCAGGAGCTGGTAGTTAGCTCTCAAAAGGGTAAACAATGAAATGCAGAAAAAATGAAAGAAAGGTAAGGGTATTTTGGAGAGATGACGGAACTTATCTGGGTATTTGTTGGCTGATTCCGCCGACCATGCCATGTATTTAAACTCCGACCCAGTTCGTTCCAATCATTATTCTGACTCTGAATTGCCTTTGACCCAAACCGATACTCTTTTTGTTGCCTTTTCTCTTACCTCACAATCGTCTCACAGTGCCGATTAAGGTTTTCACAAATGAGACTCTCTCATTTTATTTCTCTCAACCTCACAATCGTCTCACGGTGCCGGCTAAGGTTTTCACCGATGAGACTCTCTCATTTTTTATATTTTCTTTTTTTTCATTTTTTTCCTTTTGTATTTTGTTTTCTGTACCACGGGTATTATCCGATACTTAGCTCCTCCTTCGTTGTTTTTGTTATCATTTCAAAATTGATCAGAAGGTCTTTCTTTGGACTGTAACGTGGCTTTTGGACGGGTTAAGAAAGAAAGATATAAAGGCTCAAAATTTTAACGAGGGTTAAAAATATTTACAACTCTCGGAATTATTAAACATAACTTCTGCCCCAGTTTCAATATGTGGGGAATTTTTGGATTTTTTCTTTTGTTGTGACTGAACCTCAGAGAGGCTGCCTACGTACCCTTTCGGGATCAAGTCAGACGTAGTTCATCCAACTTCATAAGTTATATGGATTTCTTTTGACTTTTTCCCGAATTTCTTTGTCTTTTTCTCTTTTTCTTTTTCATTTTTTCATTTTTTCATTTTTTTTTTCATTTTTTCATCATTTCATTTTTTCATTCTGGCAATTTCGATCTTATTGTGCTAGAGCGATTCCGAGAGAGGGATATGAAAGAATTCATTCATTAAGGCTCAAAGGGGTTATCAATGGATAAAGTGTTTGGATAGAGAACAAAATGCCTTCGTCATTTCAATTCCAAAATCACAACAAAATACAAAACATACAATTGAAAAGGAATCATACATAGTATCTTTTGACCGCATCTGAATTGATAGCAGTCTCTACGCACTTTCCTTCAACATTAGTTAAGTATAACGCTCCATTGGACAACACCCGTGATACCACGAACGGTCCTCGCCAATTCGGTGCAAACTTACCTTTTGGCTCTGCCCAATGTGGTAAGATACGCCTCAATACCAATTGTCCAACTTCAAACTTTCGAGGTCGTACCTTCTTATTATATGCTCTGGCCATTCTTCGCTGATACAACTGCCCATGGCAGACTGCGGCCAACCTCTTCTCATCAATCAAATTCAACTGTTCTAACCGGGCCTTTACCCATTCATCGTCATCTATCTCGGATTCGGCTATAATTCGCAATGACGGTATTTCTATTTCTGCGGGTATAACCAGCCTCTGTTCCATACACCAGTGTATACGGTGTGGTTCCGATAGAAGTACGTACCGTCGTGCGGTAACCCATGAGAGCAAAAGGTAACTTTTCATGCCACTGCCTGGATCCCTCCACCATTTTTCGGAGAATCTTCTTGATGTTCTTATTTGCCGCCTCTACTGCACCATTCGCCTTTGGCCTGTAAGGCGTGGAATTGCGGTGTGTGATCTTAAACCTTTCACAAACTTCCGCCATGAGATGACTGTTTAAATTGGCTCCATTGTCCGTGATGATCACCTTGGGGATTCCAAATCGGCATATGATATTTTCATGCACAAAATCCACTACCGCTTTCTTCGTCACCGCCTTGAATGTCTTAGCTTCAACCCACTTGGTGAAATAATCTATTGCAACCAGAATGAACTTGTGCCCATTAGAAGCGGCTGGATCTATTGGGCCGATGACATCCATGCCCCAAGCAACAAAGGGCCAAGGTGCTGACATTGTGTGCAACTCGTAAGGCGGGGAGTGGATCAGATCCCCATGTACCTGGCATTGATGGCATTTCTTTACATACCTGATACAATCACGCTCCATAGTGAGCCAGTAGTACCCCGCTCTCAAAATCTTCTTTGCTAAAACATATCCGCTCATGTGGGGTCCGCATACTCCAGCATGTACTTCAATCATGATTTCATTTGCTTGTTGTGCATCTACACACCGCAATAAACCCAGATCCGGTGTTCTTTTGTATACCACTCCTCCACTGAAGAAAAATCCATTGGCTAGACGCCTGATGGCTCTCTTCTGGTCTCCGGTGGCTTGCTCCGGGTATTTGCCAACTTTCAAGTATTCTCTAATATCATGATACCACGGCTCTCCATCCGACTCTTCTTCCACAACGAAGCAATAAGCATTCTGATCTCGGACTTGGATCTGGAGTGGATCTATATATGTCTTGTCCGGATGATGCAACATAGAGGACAATGTGGCCAAAGCATCTGCAATCTCATTGTGCATTCTCGGGATGTGCTTGAATTCTATAGACCGGAATCTTTGAGACAACTCGTGCAAACAATACCGATATGGTATCAATTTCAAATCTCGTGTCTCCCATTCCCCTTGAATTTGGTGTACCAAGAGATCCGAGTCACCCATGACCAAAATCTCTTGAATACCCATGTCAATTGCCATCCTTAATCCCAAGATGCACGCCTCATATTCGGCCATATTGTTGGTACAGAAAAATCGAAGCTGAGCTGTGACGGGATAGTGTTGACCCGTACTTGAAATGAGTACCGCTCCGATACCAACGCCCCTGCTGTTGACGGCTCCGTCAAAGTACATTTTCCATCCCGGTCTCTCCTCTTGCTCCATCTCCTCGACAAGCATTGCCTCTTCATCCGGAAAGTATGTTTTTCAATGGTTCATATTCATCATCCACCGGATTCTCGGCTAAGTGGTCTGCAATAGCTTGCGCCTTCATTGCCGTACGAGTTACATAGACAATGTCAAATTCCGTGAGCAGAATCTGCCATTTGGCCAGTCTTCCCGTAGGCATAGGCTTCTGAAATATATACTTGAGAGGATCCAATCGTGATATCAAGTACGTGGTGTATGCTGACAAATAATGCTTTAGCTTCTGAGCCACCCAAATCAATGCACAACAAGTTCTTTCCAGTTGGGTATACTTCACCTCGTAGGATGTAAACTTTTTGCTGAGGTAGTAGATGGCTTGTTCTTTCTTGCCTGTCTCATCATGTTGACCCAGCACACAACCGAAAGAGTTATCTAGCACCGTCAAATACAAAATCAGAGGTCGCCCTGGTTCCGGAGGTACTAACACCGGAGGATTGGCCAAATATTCCTTGATCTTGTCAAAGGCTTCCTGACATTCATCGGTCCATTTCACTGCTGCATCTTTCTTCAACAACTTGAAGATCGGCTCGCATGTTGATGTCAATTGAGCAATGAACCGACTAATGTAATTCAACCTTCCTAATAAGCTCATGACCTCCTTCTTGTTCTTCGGCGGAGGTAGACTTTGAATAGCCTTGATCTTTGATGGATCCAGTTCAATACCTCGCCGACTCACAATAAACCCCAGTAGTTTCCCTGAAGGTACTCCAAAAGCACATTTCGCCGGATTGAGCTTTAGATTGTACCTCCGGAGTCTTTGGAAAAACTTCCTCAAATCTTTCACATGATCGGGTTGTTTTCTGGACTTTATAATGACATTGTCCACATATACTTCAATTTCTCGATGCATCATATCGTGAAACATTGTGGTTATTGCCCTCATGTAAGTTGCCCCGGCATTCTTCAATCCAAACGGCATTACTCTGTAACAGTATGTTCCCCAAGGTGTAATGAAGGCAGTTTTCTCAGCATCTTCTTCGTCCATCAGGATCTGGTGATAACCTGCATAACAGTCCACAAACGAACCGATTTCATGCTTGGCGCAATTGTCGATCAATATGTGGATGTTTGGCAATGGGAAGTCATCCTTCGGATTGGCTTTGTTGAGGTCTCTATAGTCTACACACACTCTGGTTTTGCCATCTTTCTTCGGGACCGGCACAACATTTGCCAACCAAGTGGGGTATTTGGTAACTCTTATGACCTTTGCCTCAAACTGCTTATTCACCTCTTCTTTTATCTTCACGCTAATGTCCGTTTTGAATTTCCTCAGCTTTTGTTTTACTGGCCGGCATTCCGAGTAGATAGGCAACTTGTGTACCACTAGATCTATGCTAAGCCCGGGCATGTCATCATAGGACCAGGCAAAGATGTCCTTAAATTCATGTAACAACCTTATCAATTCATCCCTGAGGGGCGCCTCCAAATGCACACTAATCTTTGTTTCTCGGACATCATCTTCGCTCCCCAAATTTACAGATTCCGTATCACTTAGATTCGGTTTGGGTTTTTCCTCGTATTGTTTCATGTCCTTACTTATTTCCTCCAGGGCTTCCTCATCCTCACATTCTATTTCACTATCTTCCTCGATTTCTTGTATAGTAATGTGATTGTCAGAACCGGGTCTAGAATCCTTCACGCATGACATGGCATTGGAATCAACACATGCAAAACTGTACAAAAGGAAAAATAAAGAAAAATAAGGCAAAAGTGAAGAAAAAGGAAAACTGCATTTCATTGATAAAAGAGTGAACAATGTTCGGGATACATGGTGATTTTCTTTTCATGAGGGGAATGGGAAAAACTATAAAAATAACAACTTTTGGGAAAGCGATGATGAAATTTTGAGCTAACTACCAAGACTCCTTTCTGATAGGGAAAGGAGTAGCTTCCCAATTGTTCAATGTGATTCCAGGCCCCACAAATTGCACGTCCATTTTGCTCGTGCCTTCCCCTGCTTCAATCGTATTCACCTCCCAAAACATTTTCTCAAAACCAAGCATTTCTTCATCAAGTCGGGTCTCAATGCACTTTGCTGCAGCAGATGGTTGATATTTTGTACCAGGCCTGATGAAGGTGTCGGATAATTTGGGTATGGGTTTGGGCAAGGTCCAGTGCTTTTTGGCTCTAGAGGCTCTTTGGATGTCGGCAAAGGTGGGTTTGAACCCTAAGCCGAATGTGCCTTTATTCTCCGGAAGCTGAACTGGTTGAATGACTCCCTGCAGTGCTTTGCCTAATCCCCTCCCCGGTGCAAATCCGTTTCTCAGCATTTCTCTGGCCACCATCACAGCAGTTGGTGCCATCATAGGGGTTGGTAACTTTTCTCCTTCAGCAACTCTATTCACCACAACAGCATCCGTCACTTGGTAGACCCAAGGACCCCTATCCCCATCAGTACCATCAAAAGGTGCTACCACATTACAAGCATTTTCCTCCCCGTGTACGACAATCTCTTGTTGTTCCCACTCAAACTTGACCATCTGGTGTAGAGAAGATGGTACTGCCTTGGCCGCGTGAATCCAGGGTCGGCCTAACAACAAGTTATACGACACGGCAATGTCGAGCACCTGGAACTCCATAGTAAAATCAACGGGACCGATGGTCACTTCCAAAATAATATCTCCTAACGTGTTCTTACCTCCGCCGTCAAACCCTCTCACATTGATACTGTTTCTCCGGATTCTGTCCGGGCTAATGTTCAGCTTCCCTAAAGTTGACAACGGGCAAATGTTCGCGCTCGATCCATTGTCAATCAATACCCTGGTCACGACTGACTCTTCACTCTTTACTGTAAGGTACAATGCTTTATTGTGTTCAGTTCCCTCCACCGGCAGCTCCTTATCAGAGAAGGCGATCCTATTAGACTCGAAAATTTTGCTGGTAATCTTCTCCAAGTGACACACTGAAATTTTTTCCGGAACATGAGCCTCATTTAGAATCTTCATAAGAGCCTTTCGGTGTTCTTCTGAATTTATCAGCAAGGATAGCAAAGAAATCTGGGCCGGGGTCTTTCTTAACTGCTCAACCACTGAGTACTCTTGTGATTTCATTTTCTTAAGGAATTCTTCTGCTTCCTCCTCCGACACCGGCTTCTTCAATTGACTTTCTTTTACCGTCTTCATCTTTCTCAGTTCCTCTGGAGCAAAACACCTTCCAGATCGGGTGAGTCCATGCGTTTCATTAATTTCACCAGAAATCTCTTTTCCCTTGTAAACTATTGCTACCTTGTTATAGTTCCAAGGTACAGTCTTTGTACTCACCACTGGCATTTGCACTACTGGTTTTATGATTACTGGCTCTGCACTTGCGCCTTTCACAGTCACGATCGTCTTTGCGCCTGGCACTACCACTTTTAGACTTCCCATCACTACTGGCTTTGGTTTCTCAACAATCGCTTTCTCCTTCACAACTTCCTTTTCTAACTTGTCACTCGACTTTATCATCATGACGGCTTGAGATGGTTTTTGATTGCCATCACCCTGCACCAATTCTATCATATGCGTTTCGTGGTGATTTGGCAATGGATTCTGGGTAATGTTTGGGGCTTCGGGAGCCTGTACTTCAATTCTCCTCTCATCGATAAGATCTTGAATGGCATTCTTTAATTGCCAACACTTTTCAGTATCGTGACCCAATGTTCCCGAACAGTATTCACATCTGACATAAGAATCAAGATTTTTCGGGGGTGGGTTCGGAACTTTTGGTGCGACTGGTCTTAACATCCCCAACTCTTTCAACCTATGATAAAGGCTGGTATATGATTCTCCGAGCGGGAGTGAATGTTTTTCTTGCTTTGTTTCTCCAATCAGCGTCCGGCCTGGGTCTATTTTGGTTGCGGTAAGGTTTAGGGGTTGGGTATGTGTTCTGGGTGTGGTACACATTGTGTGGAGCTTGAGCTCTCCACACGTGGGGTGGTGGTGGTGGGTAAGCTTGGGCTTGCGGGTGGTGGTAATGTGGGACAGTTGGTGGGTATGGTGGTGGCGGTGGGTTATATGGGCTTGGTGTGTTGTATGGGTTTGGCGTATAAGATGGTGGTGGTGGATTATATGGAGTTGCTGGGCTTGGTGGGTGTTGGCGGTAGGGTCTTGGTGGGTTATAATGTGGGTTGCGACTCCATGACCTACTTTCAACGGTTGCTACTTCTTCTTTCTTCTTCTTTCCCATCACTCCCCCGTTTCCACTCTGTATAGCTTGATTGGTGGCCTTGATAGCCGAAAAACTCATAATTTTGTTTGTCTTCAAACCTTCTTCTACAAAACTCCCCATTTTCACAACTTCATTAAAACTCTTTCCAATTGCTGACACTAGATGGCCGTAGTATGTTGGCTCCAAAGCTTGCAGAAAACAATCCACCATCTCCCCTTCTTTCATTGGTGGATCCACTCTAGCGGCCTGTTCCCTCCATCTAAAACCGTATTCTCTAAAGCTCTCTCCTGGCTTTTTCTCCATCTTGGTAAGGGATAACCTGTCGGGTATGATCTCCAAATTGTATTGAAAGTGACTAGCGAAAGCTTGCGCTAAGTCATCCCAGACGAACCATCTTGTATGGTCCTGTCGGGTATACCATTCCAGCGCTGATCCACTCAAACTTTGACTGAAGTACGCCATCAACAATTCATCTCTACCTCCCGCGCCTCTCATCTTGCTACAGTATCCTCTGAGATGAGCTACCGGATCCCCGTGTCCGTTGTACATGTCGAACTTTGGCAACTTGAATCCCGCAGGAAGTTGCACCTCAGGGAACAAACACAGGTCTTTGTAGGCTACACTTACTTGCCCTCCCAGTCCTTGCATATTGCGGAAAGCATTCTCAAGACTCTTCACTTTCCGAGCCATCTCTTCCTGCCCGGCACTTGCTTCCATCATCGGAGCGTGAGACTCGTGTTGTCTGAAAGTAGGCTCCGGAGGGTAGTAGTGAGGATCCTGGATATGAAACATTGGTTCACTAGA
The DNA here is from genome assembly GCA_032618575.1 of Nicotiana noctiflora. Classification (NCBI taxonomy): domain Eukaryota; kingdom Viridiplantae; phylum Streptophyta; class Magnoliopsida; order Solanales; family Solanaceae; genus Nicotiana; species Nicotiana noctiflora. The sequence goes on from JASVEL010013520.1 coordinate 53,073, forward strand.
GGATTTGTGGATAACGGCGGGCGGAGGTGCCACATATACAGGAGCAACTTGTGGTGCCTGAGGTGGTGCTTGCTTGGTTAGAGGTGGTGGTATCTGGGACGTGGAAGCATAGTAGTGAGGGTAGTCGGGGTAGGTGGAGGATGAGTTCATTGTTGGTGGCTCGGGGTTAGGATTGGCTGGAGGAACATATGCAGGGTTAGCAGGGTAGGCTGCTAGTGGTTGACCTCTTGACCAAGCCTGGTACATTTCGGCCATCTGCTGTCTTAACTTGTACATTTCTTCTTTCATCCCCGCCACATCCACGATCTCTTCTTCGTGAGCAGGGTCTACAATGGTTGCCTCGATCTCCTGGGACACAACCTTTGTCATCTTTTTGTACCTGGTGTTGTATGGGTGGGTAGCCAGTATGCCAGTTGCCTAGAAAATCTGGACTCACAAACATCAACACCCGTTAGTTGTTAGCGCATAAATAAGATGCAACGACTTTAAAAGCAAATACATTTCCTCGAGTCGTTATGCATCATCCCGGCCGCTGCTCATCTTTTCTTTTTTCGCTCTTTTGTTTTCTTTCTTTCTTTCCTTCTTTTCTTTTCTTTTCTCTTTTGCTTTTTCTCTTTTCTTGCTTTCTTTTCTCTTCTTGCTTTTTCTTTCTCTCTTTTTCATTGTCGTTTTCATAATTATGCTCCTATTTATTTGCCTCTTTTTTCATTGTCGTTTTCATAATTACGTTCCTATTTATTTGCCTAGCGGATTCAAAGGAAATGACATAAAGCAAAAGAATTGGCAACAACACTTGTTTTCTCATTGATAATTCAAAACATTGATTACAAAGTGATGTTTTAAAAAGAAAAATAAAAGATGATGCATGACCTAAGAGTACATTAATGCACCTAGTGCCCGCGAGGCATCGTTCGGCCTTGCCGCGGGCCTATATGCTAAATCCCTTTGAAGCCTATCCAGGTCGGCCATGACTTGTTGTACAAAAAACTTCACTGCAGATACAAAAGTCCTTCGAGACATATCTTCACAGAACTGAGTCTTCCGGGTGATGTATTGGGCGATGCGAACAATCTTTTCTCTGATGACCCTTTTTTCTTGCAATAGTCGGCTTATTTGTTGAGTGCGAGCATCCAAGGTGTGTTGGTTGTCCTTTTGCACTTGTTGCAGCTCCAATTCCAATCTAGCCATAGTCGTGTAGCAGTGCTCTCTTTCTTCTTCAAGATCTTTGATAATCTTGTTACTCTTTACTGTGGCTGAGATTATTTTCCTTCTAAGCTGAGCTATTTCAACATCGTGCTTGTCTTGTAGCTGCCGAACCAACTTAGCTCTTTCATCGGCGTCTCTGCCCATTTGCTTCCGAGCCTTGACTAACTCTCTTTCGGCTATGTCCAAATCAAAGCTATAGTCATTTACTTTCCTCCGGAGAATCTCAATTAACTTTTCATCTCGGGCTGAACGAACTGGGGTCTCGGATGCAATTTTCATTTGAGCTATTTGAGCCTTCAACATATCATTTTCTTTTTTCAGCTGTTTCTTTTCCACTTCATCGGATGCTGCTTGCAAGCCACTTTCGAAATGAAGATTTCTCAGTTTATCCTCCAACAGACTGATTTTGGCCTTGTATTCTTTTTCCTTGGCCGCCCATTTCAGATTTTCCTCGGATTGCTCTATCAGGTCTTGCAAGTGAGGTCTCTTTGAAAGACGTTCGTGTTCAACCCCTCGTCGGTACCATGTGGAGTATCCGGGTGATATCTCCCCCTTTGCTCTATTCGGCGCACAAGTATCAATCTTCAAATTTTGGCACTCATTCCAGATTTGCCGGATTTTTGCTTCCGGGAATTGCCCGTCCGGACCAATCTCCACAGCTTGCACACTGAGATCCCCATCTCTCGGAATAATCTGACACCGACCCAACCTGTCGCAGGGCTCTGTATGGGGCATAGGGTTGTATACTCTTCAAACCCATGATCAAAAACGGCGATCCCTCCGTTGGCATGTATATCACCTCGTCAAGAGGTAACCAGTCATACGTCCAATCGATTTGACCGTCAGTTAGTGATCGAAGATACACAATCCAACCTTGGACTCCTTCAGGCAACTTTACTCCTTTTGTCCTTACATTGAACTCTTCCAAACATGTCCGTTCGGCCGAACCATAGCTCGAGAACGAAGGATGGTGGCATAGATGCTCAATTAGCCAAATTTGCAAGATCAAGTTACACCCTTCGAAGAAGCTAGCCCCGGCTTTGCACGCAGTTAGAGCACGGTAGATGTCCGCCACGATCATTGGGGCCGGAGTACAGTTATCTTGTACTATCAGTGTGGTAGCTACTCCGGCAACTTTTATATTGATATGTCCATCTTTCCTCGGGAATACAACAACTCCGAGAAATGCCACCAAAAATGCGAACCTCCGGTGTTCTTCCCATTTCGCTCGGTTGGACTTACAACATAATTTGTTGGTAAGATCATTGAAACCCCCAACGTGTCCAAACCTATTGTAGATGAAGCTTAAAGAACAAAACCCGTCGACCAGATCTTCATTATGAACATTCCGGGCAATTTTCAAAGAGTCGAGGAAGCGATGTACTGTCACCGTCCTTGGAGATACGGGGTATTTTCCTTTCAGCGGAACCTCGGTCTTCCCAATGTAAAAGGCAATCTCCTCCAAAGTTGGGGTAAGTTCAAAATCCGGGAAATGAAATACGTTGTGTGCCGAATCCCAAAACGTGACCAACGCTCTAACCACATCACCTCGAGGAACCATGTCTAGTAAACCCGTGAGGCCTTTCAAGTACTTTTTGACCCAGTCTTGACCATCGGATCCCATGTCCTGCCACCATAATCTCAGCTCCAAAGGGATTTTATTTAGGGAAAATTGTTCATTCATCATCGTGCTCGTCCTGCACATTTATTAAGGTGATTTTATTTAGGAAAGGAAAAATCTTTTTCAATGCAAGTTTTCAATTTTTGAAGGAAAGAAAACGAAAATGACTTTCGAAGTGGCCATTTTTGCAAAAACAGCCTTCCGTCGTCCTTTCGGAACATTCGGCAATTTCCAAAAATAGCAATCACCTCGATTATTTGAAAAGAAAATCTTTTTGGTCTTTTTTTTTTTCTAAAAGTGTGGTTGGACCCGTTTAAGGGTTGCCTACGTATCCCACCTAATGGCGAGAATCAAACCCTGCGTAGTTCGGTCAGATTATTTGACCAGTTATTTTTAAAAAAATGTTCCACCTATTTTTTCAAATTTTCAAATTTTCCATGTACCTATTTTCTACAAATCATTATTTTCCTCTCTCTTTTTTTCTTTTTCAACAATTTTTCTATCCTCGGGATTTCCGCCGGTCCGCATAACGATCAAGGACAATAAAATGCAACACATAGCATGCTCGGTCTTTTCAATACCGGGTCACCTGTCCTAGACGGACCCAACCCCTGTGTTGAGTCCCCTAAGTCAAATATGATGCAAATAATCGTCCTAGACCTATGTTCAAAATCTTATGGTTTCATGGATTGCTAGACCGTGTACCCGAGCGGACAACTCGAATCGAGGAGGGGGCTACGTACCGGTGACCCGCGGAGTCAATCGGCTTTGTAACTTATCCGGCCTCTGTTTTCTTAGTTTAAGGTGACTTTAACAGAAAGGGGAGTCTCAACCAGTAAGCACATCCCCGAGGGAGAAGAGAGAAGGGTTTTCGGCACAATTTTATATACAGTTCACATAACATCAAAGCGATAAAGCACATAGCATGTTGTTCAAATCACATAATGAAGTCAAATAAAAACGCGAACGGCAGTTCTAAGGAGCTCGAGTTCTTAAACCCTGAAACCGAAGTTCAGGGTTGGATCCCCAGCAGAGTCGCCAGAGCTGTCACACCTCCCTTTTTACTACCCCACATACTTAAGGTGTATAAATACACTTGTAGGGTATACCCCGACGCTCAATTACCCAAGACGGATAAAATAACGTAAGGGAAGGAGTTTTTCCAATTTAAGGACAATCGGTTCGGGATTTTATTAGAGATTAATCAGAGTCGCCACTTGGGAATGACAATGGTGTCCCAAGTCACCGGTTAATCCCGAATCCGAGGAATTTTGACTCTTAAAATGTATGCGAAGCAGAGGTCCGGATAAGGAACTCTGTTAACCCGGGAGAAGGTGTTAGGCATTCCCGGATTCCGTGGTTTTAGCACGGTCGCTCCACTGTCGTTCTCGACTCTTGCTTGATTTAATTATAGATTTTAACAACATAATGTGATTTTTACATAAATATTTATTTTTAAGAATTTGCAACATCGCGGAAACACGCCTCGAGTCATACCGCAACCAGTACGCCTATGACTTTTGGTGTATTTCGGCTTTGCCGAGATTTGGATTTGAGTTGCACCAAGTGCACACTCGTTCATTGGAAAGTATATTAAAATCGTGCCCTAAAGTAACGTCTATCGGCTTTTAAATCTTTTGGGAGAAGCTATGGAATTGGCTATTAGCTTTCCCGGGTCTATTTGTGTTATATCATTACTAAATGGGGGCCCCGGTGTTTGTTATTCGGGCGAGGCTCGTCCCAATTTTCATTTAAGGATTTAATACTAGCATTGGACTATGTTTTCTACATTGGTTCTTTTCTTAATCGTATTCACCAATAGGTATTCCAGGCCCGTCGAGTTTGGTTCTTTAATTGGGCCTGGTTTTCTGGAACAGTCCTTAGCAAGGCATGACAAATATCTGGGTCTTAATGACCCAGACCCAATTCGGACTTCTGTTCGATGGCCCTAATGAATTTTCGGACAGAGTTCAAGCCCACGTTGTTCATCAGGCCCAAACCGGATTGAAATAGCAGTAACGAAAATAGAAGTAAAGAACTTATAATGAAACAAACATATATAGACTTGGGAATTAAATTGCACTTTATTTATCAAAAAAAGAAGATCACTGTACAAGAAGATTTATTAATCCTAGATTACAGCTAATTAATGAGAGAACAACCAAACTAACCGGCTACTTTTACCTTTATTTTAATTCTATAAGACTGTATTTAAACAATCTAATTGTTCGTTAATGACAACTTATCTAAGCTAACTGACTTGATGGTGTATGCACAACTGCTGACTCTTATTTGTCCTCATTCATATTGTGTCACAGACCCTATTATAAGTGACTTATCAATTTTCCCTTTATGTTTTCCTTTTTGGACTTATCTGCATCCACTTACTAATTCACTGATATGATTAAACGCTAATGTTACTGTAAGTTAAGCTCATTTGATATTCAGAGACTGATTAACCATATGATTAACTACTGTTGTTTAATAAGAACCAAATCTATTTAATATTATCAAAACCAAATTCATTACTCAACTGTTTACTTCCCTTTTAGACTTATTCAAACTCGTGATTGATAAAACGGATTAACTAGATGAGCTTATTACTATTAACTTATGTGATGGTCCTTTAGCTTCATTTTAGAGATTTTTACCTAATTAACTAGGTGAGGTGCTACTGGCCACTACTATTATACTACTACTACTACTAGCTATTACAGGGCTTTGTATGGTTTTTCTTTGCTACTACATAAACACTATAATTCTAGGTTAATAACAATATCGAACTACTTGATACATGGCAGTATATATAAAAATTAGATTGAAATCTTCATTGTTATTGCATCCAAATCACAATACATCTTTAGTTTGTAGAGAAGTGTACCTGAATCACAAAGAAAACCCAATGAGTCTAAGGGGATCAAGTAAGTGAAGCAGCAATGGACTCAAGCAAAGCAATGCAACAGTGAGATGAATGCTAGACCCAAATAACACAGCAACAGCAAGTATGATTCAGCAAAGCAACAGAAAAACCCAGTCCAAACTCGAGCAGAAGAACCCAGCAAAATCAATAGAAACCAGCAAGTCCTAACTCGAAAATTCCAGAAAATCCTATTGTTGTATTGCTATTTCTAATCTCTGAAAGTTTTGGTGTAAAAACAGCCTAGATATATATTCAGAATTGCTTCGAATTAGAAACCCAGATATATTTTCAGATTACCCAAAAAATTGGAACCCCCTTCAGCCTCTTTTTAAGAGGTATATATAGTTATTTTTAGGGCTGAAGACTTGGGGAGGAAGTATGGGATTAATCCCACTTCTCCCCCTCCTAAAATTATCAAACTTACACTTAAGCCCCCATTTCGGTTACCAGAAATCCTTCCAGCATGTGCTGGAAGGTTCTAAAGATTCCTTTTATGGGTTTTTTACTAGTATGACCTTAGGGGTTTGAGATTTTTACAGATTTCCCATTTTTGGGAGACCATTATACCCTTAAATCTCTGCAAAATTGCAGAAATCAGGGGTACGAATGACTCCATTACCCTTTTAAGTTCTAAACTATTACTGTTCTACCTTTTTTAATTCCCAATTGTGCCCCTAAGGGCACTGCTGATTTACCAGCTTACCTAAGTTAGATTTTCAGCTTCTTTGGACTTATTTAACTAATAGCCAGCCCTGGCATTAGTATTTAAGGGCTGGCCACTTCTACTTTAAAGAACTATTTCAGTTTTAGCCTATTTAAACTAATTCCAGTCAATTAAGAACCAATTTATTCCAATTTAAAGCTAATTGCAGGACTAGCCTATTTTATTATTGAGATTAACTATTTAAGAACTAGCCGGTCTCAAGTTGAGACTTAGCTTGGGCTATCAAAGCCAAATACTGAACAGCTGGGCCCAAAACCCTTACAGGTTTGGCCACTTTGCTGTTCAGGGCTCTAAAGAGAGCCTGGGCTAGTCTGCATTTGCAGACATAGCCACTTTGCACAACCAGCCACTTTTAAAGTGAGCTGTGTGTTAGGGCCTTATAGAATAGGTCAACCCTTTGCAAAGTTGACCATTCTTAGGCCAATTATTTAATTTATAACCTATTTTATTCAATTTTAGTTAATACCTATTTAAAAACTAGCCATTTTCATGGAACCTAAGTACTACAACTATAACCAATCCCCCTAAAGTATGAAAGGCATTTAACAGTATTCATACTAACAATAAACCTAATGCAAACTCAGTCATTTTTGACATTCAAATGCACACATAGTCATATGAAACCAAGCAATGTTTATCAATCAATTAAAACTCGGAAGGCAGGTTTGATAATGATGAATCTTAATTAATCAACTCTCATGACTCAATTTCATATACCAAAGTGTTAATTAACATCAAGCAGACCTAATTGCAATCAATTCATGCTAGATGATTCATTGAAAAACCCAAAGCATACTCAAGATTCATGACTTATTTTAAACAGGAGAGAAATGGACCTTGGCAAAACAATATGAGAATGGTATTCAACCAGACCTACTAATTTAAAGCTTTTCCAAATACCAACCTAAATCTAATACAAATGCATGACAGATAACATGAAGGAAGGAAGAACATGGAAATGAAGAAAAGGAAAATATGGAGAAACAGTGAAGGAGAAACCTAAATCTATCATGTGAGGGTGACATGAAGAGAAACAGACTCAGATTGGCATACTTATTCAGCAAATAAAAGCACATTGAGAGGTGATATGACATGAAACTAGACTTGCACTAAAATAAACATAAGTAATATAGAAAGGCTAATCAAATAAGACAACAAAAATGTAAACAAAGGATGTAAAGATCTCTAAAGCAGAGAAGTGAACCCCAGACTAAACACAGGATAACTCTGATATAAGAGATGAATAGAGATGGCCAAATTTTCACTAAGACTAAACATGCAAAGATGCAGAAAGAGAAACAGTCGAGACATTGCAAGCTAACAAAAGATAATCTAATACAAAGCTGAGCAAGCATGAGAGACAAACAATTAAACATAGTATCAGAACCAAAACATGCAAAATGACAGAAGAAATATCGAAAACCAACAAGATGAGGATCAAACCAGTGTTAGAACTCAGGCATGCATAACATTAGAAGAACAATTGATCAAGAGCTACAGCAGATGGGTCTTTAAATCATGATGCGGAACAGATGAACAGGAGAACAAACGTGGCCAAACTTTAAAAGAAACACAAGAGCAACACAAGTCATGTATTTCATTCAAATCAAAAGACGGAGAAGGATATATTCTCGAGCTCTAGAAGGACAGATCATGATAGACAGAGTATAAAGACCAAGTCAAAACAAAACAAACAAGGCTAACAATACTCTAATACTAATAAGTAAAACATACAATCAGAGAAGACATTAGAGGCACAAACAAAACAAAAGACATAGATCAAACATGAAAGAGCAAATAAAACAAGAAAAAGGGAAAGGCACTTAGCTTGGCGGGGTCTGTCCCCCAAGCTTTCCTATTCCTTTTCTTCCTTATTCACTCACGGACTCCCTTCAGACTCCTTTCCCTTGTTTCTTTTCTTTATTCCTTTTTTTTTATTTTCCTTTTCTGATTTTTCTTTTCAGGCTTAAAGACGAAGCCTTTCGGGATTTTGAGTTTGTGAGGGTATTTATTGGTGGTAAAAGACAAGGTCTTGGGTGGTTTAAGTTTGGGGGTCGCCGGAGTTAGGGTTCCGACGACCTTCTTTCGAACATTCGAGACGATACGGGAAGATTCGACGGGTGAGAGTGGTATGGGTGGATAGATCAAGTCAAGGAGGTTCTTTTGGCGTTGGTTTGAAGTGGATCCTCATTGTTTGGGTGGTCACCGGTGTAACTCCGGTGACCGGGATTTCTGGAGAAGGGTTTGTTTTTAGGGTTTTTGGGTGTGTGATGAAGTGAAGAAGAAGTAGAAGAAGAGAGGAGAGGTAAAGGGGAGCCGGCGACCACCGTGAAGGGTGGTGGCCGCCATGGCGATCTAGGGTTTCTCGGGTGAAGACGGTGAAGACGAAGAGAGGAAAGAAGGAGCTTGGGGCGGCTGGCCTTTTAGGGTATGTATGTAATGGCCAAGATTTTTCGGACAAAAGCATTATATAGCCTAAGAATCCGAGGTAATCTCAACCGTCCAAATGATCAAGATCGACGGCTCACACGCACGTTACTAAAACGGCGTCGTTCGATTGCTTATGAGACTAAGGCCATCAACCGTTAGATCAATATAAATGGACGGCCTAGATCACTTTTCCCATATTAATTAAACTCATATAATTCCACTGAATTCCCAGCCGTTGGATTGGATGAAACAAACGGCCGAGATCACTTCGACCTAATCTCTGGACCGGGTTTCCTCTGGGCCAAAGACTTGGGCCTGCTCTCTTTGAATTAAACCAGCCCACCTTATTATATACAAGCTATTTTTTGCATTTTTGCTTTTAATTATTTTTATGTATTTTCTTTATACTTTTTTTTTCTTTTTCTTTTATGAAAAATTATAAATCCTAATTTACTATTTACTCTAATTTTCTAATATTTTTTTGCAATTTTTCTGCTATTTTTTCCTTATTTCTACTACTTAAACTATTTTTTACCAATTTCCTTAAAATCTAACTAATTAAACTAACAAATTAATTAACTAGCCTATTTTCTTTTGTTTTTCTTCTAATTTCTATTTATTCAAACTCAAAAATATAGCTAATTCCAAACAAATCAAGTAATTGCACTCAAAAACATTTTATTTTAATTTTGGAATTGTTTGCTCGGTGCAAAAATCACGTGCTCACAGTACAGAGTTATCAAGAGGAAGATGTCAAGGCAGCAGTATGATCAATTGCAGGGGACAAAGCCCAGGGCTAGATGGTTACAACAGTCAATTCTTTAAGGATGGGATATTATTAGCAAGGATATAATTGATGAGGTGCTAGAGTTCTTCCAAAAAGATACTATACCAAAAAGCCTTAACTCAACCATGATTACCTTAGTTCCAAAGAATAGCCATGTAGAACATGTGGGAGACTATAGGCCAATAATCTGTTGTAACACCCTGTTCAAAGTAATTTTGAAGTTACTATGCATGAGATTGAATGTTGTGTTACCAAAAATTATATTAGCAAATCAGAGTGCATTTATGGCAGGGAGAAGCATAGTTGAATGTCCTAATTTGTCAAGACCTGGTTAGGCTATACAATAGGAAAGTATCTATTAGAACTTTCCTAATAAAGATAGACTTGAGGAAGGCTTATGATATTGTGGAATGGAACTTTGTACAGGAGATGCTACATGTTTTAAACATCCGTAGCAAGTTCATCCAATGGACAATGCAATGTATAACAACTACTAAGTACTCTATAGTAACTAATGGAGGGTATATGATAACATTGAGGGAAAAAGAGGGTTAAGACAAGGATACCTCATCTCACCTCTAATATTTTTCATATGCATGGAATACTTCACAAAGATCATGCAACATGTAGCTATATAATGCAGGGATATGACTACCATACAAAATGTAGAGGACTGAATCTGATCCATCTTTGTTTTGCTGATGATGTACTAATGTTTTACAAAGGGGAGGTGCAATCAGTACTATTGATCTTAAGGGGACTGACTGCTTTTTCAGAAACTTCAAGGTTGCATACTAATGCTTCTAAGTCTAATATTTATAGTGCAAATATGGAGCAACAAGAAGTGACTGATCTATGTGAACTGATTGGGTACAAAATAGGTGTTTTGCTTTTTAGATATTTAGCGTGCCAATTTTAGCAAAAAAGATCTCAGTCGTGGATTGTGAAATGCTGGTAGATAAGATGTGTGCTAGAATAAAGAGTTGGGGTTCTAGGAACTTATCCTATGCAGGGAGGGTTCTATTAGTTAACTCAGTACCAATGCATATCCATGCCTATTGGTCCTCTATCTTTATACTTCCTAAGAAGATTCTAAAGAGCATTACAACTATTTGGTGAAATGTTTTATGGGATGACAAAGTGAACACAAATAGAGTTCCTTTAGTAGCTTGCAATCTTATCTGTAGGACTAAAATAGAAAGAGGACTTGGGGTCATTGATTTTGAGGTTTGGAACCAAGCAACCATTTCTAAATACGTTTGGAACATAGCAAAGAAAGCAGATAATTTGTGGGTGCAATGAGTTCGTCATATATACTTAAAAGAGAAGGACTGGTGGGAGTTCCAACCTCTAAAAGGCTGCTGTTGGTACTGGAGAAAGATCTGCTCCATTAGAGATCAATTTGTTGGAGGATATACACAACAGGGTTGGCTAGTAGTGTTAGAAAAGAGAACAATATAGAAGAAGAGGTTATATTCTAAGTGAAGAAGAAGAGGAAGGGAAGAACACTTTGTATTTTGGGAGAGGAGTTGTTTTCATTCAACTTGATGCAAATGGCACTACAAGAGGGCTTATTTATAGGTGCTAATGGAGCACCAAAGAACCATTCTAGATAAATCTTATCACCTAGAATACAAAAGATTATTCTAGAGTTTCTACAAGATAAGATTTATCTCCTAGGAATTACAAAGAAAATTTTAGACATTGTACATGCTAGATTATCCAAGACAATTCAAGAACAAGTGTCATCTAGATAATTCTAAATTATTATTATCATTGTTATTATTATTATTAACACTCCCCCTTAATTTTAAATTATCTTCCAAACCCCAAGACTTGATCTCAATCTTCGAAAGTCTTCAAACTTGAGCGGCTTTGTGAAGATATCGGCAACTTGATCATGAGTCTTCACATATATGAGATCCACTTCTTTATTGGCAATCCTCTCCTGGATAAAGTGATACCTTGTATTAATATGCTTGCTTCGTTCATGGTACACCAGATTCTTGGCAAGTTCTTGAGCGGATTTGTTGTCAATGCGGCTGTTCCATGGCCGTGGTGCCTGCTTCAATCCATATAATGCTCTTTTCAACCTCAAAACTTTATCTTCATGACCTTTGACGACGAAGCCCAATGGTTGCTCAATATAGACTTCTTCTTCAAGATAGCCGTTCAAGAAAGCCGGCTTGACATCCAACTGATAGATCTTCCACTTCATTTGTGTCGCCAAAGAAATAAGCAAGCGAATCGTCTCCATGCGGACAACGGGTGCATAGACCTCCTCATAGTTCACTCCATGCCTTTGCTGGTTGCATTTAGCCACAAGTCTTGCTTTGTATCTCTCGACCTCTCCTTGTGTATTTTTCTTTTCCTTGTAGACCCATTTCACTCCAATTGCTTGATGTCCTCTGGGAAGAGTTGTTAGCTCTCATGTGTTGTTCTTCTCTATTGCCTTGATCTCCTCTTCCATAGCTTGTCTCCACCGTTTCTCCCTAGCAGCTTCTTCAAAGTTCACTCGTTCACTTTCAACAAAGAGACAAACTAAATTACTATAATCAAAGTTAGTAATTCTTTCAGTATTCTCAAGAAGATCCACCAAAGTTCTCGTTTTCTCTGGCCTTTCTCCATTTGAGCTTTCTGTAGATGAAGGAGATGCAACATTAGTTGGAGAAGGCGGTGGAGTTGGATCTTGCACAGGAACAACATGCTCTTGTTCTTCTTCATCTTCAAAATATGGAAGAAAATCATATGTCCTTTCTTCTTGAGCTTCCCAATTCCAAGCTGTTTCTTCATCAAATTCAACATCGGGGCTCACCACCACTTTGTCATTCGTTGGGTTGTACAACTTGTACCCATTTGAGCTTGTGTCATAGCCAATGAACACATGCTTGATACTTCGATCATCAAGTTTGGCTCTCCCTTGTTGTGGCACATGAGCATATGCTATGCTCCCAAAAATTCTCAAGTGCTTGACACTTGGCTTTCTTCCACTTCACGCTTCTTGAGGAGTTTGATCTTTCACATTCTTCGTAGGAGACCTGTTACTCAAATAAACAGCACAAGAAACAGCCTCGGCCCAAAATTCCTTGGGCATATTTTTAGCTTTCAACATACATCTAGCCATGTTAAGAATGGTTCTACTTTTCCTTTCTACAACTCCATTTTGTTGCGGTGAATAAGGTAACGTTAGAGGGCGACGAATTCCATGAGATTCACAAAATTCATTAAATTCTCTCGAAGTAAATTCGCCTCCTCTATCGGACCTTAAGGCTTTAATTTCAAAGCCAATCTCCTTTTCCACCATTTCTTTAAAATTTTTAAATGCGCCAAATACTTCTGATTTTTGCTTCAAAAAATAAACCCAGGTCTTTCTGCTAAAGTCATCAATAAAGAGTAAGAAATATTTACTCTTACCAAAAGAAGGTAGAGTGATTGGTCCACACACATCCGTATGAACAAGTTGGAGTGGCTTGATTGCTCTTGATGTGGCCTCCTTTGGAAAACTCCTCCTTGCATGTTTGCCTAGAAGACAAGCTTCACATAACTGATTGGGATGATTTATTAAAGGCATCACGTGCACCATATTCTTTTCTCCCATTAATTTAAGTGACTCAAAATTCAAGTGCCCAAATCTCATGTGCCAACACCATGATTCTTCTTTCACATATGCATTCAAACACTTTGCTTCAATTGTTTTAAGATTCAAAGAAAACAATCTATTTTTGGACATATGAACTTTAGCAATTAGAGTACCACTTGAATCTCTAAGCCAAAGATTCATGTCTTTCGTATGAATGTCATGCCCCTTTTCAAGAAACTGTCCCAAACTTAAAATATTATTTTTCAACTTTGGCACATAGTAAACATCTTTGATTAATTTGTGACTACCATCTTTAGAGGAGATAAGAATCGTACCTATTCCTTCAATTTGGATATTTGAAGTATCTCCAAATGATACATTGCCTTTCACCCTTTTGTTGAGCTCCACGAACTTGTCTTTGCATCCGCACATGTAGTTGCTCGCTCCATTGTCCAAATACCATGAGCTACAATCATCCTTGTCTTCTTTCTTGAGTGCTAACAATAATATTGACTCTTCATCCTCCTTCTTGTCTTCAACAAGGTTGGCCTTCTCTTCAACATTGGTACGACACTCCCAAGAATAATGGCCAAATTTATGACAATTATAGCACTCAACTTCAGATTTATCATACCTCTTTTGATTTGTTTCTTGATGGTAGCCATGTCCTCTTCCTCCACCTCGACCACACCCTTTATATGTTTGGTTGTTTTTCTCTTCAATGTTGAAATTCCTTTCATAACTTCTTCCTCTTCCACGACCGCCACCGCGTCCTCTTCCTCGTCCACAGCCTCGATAGATCTTTGCGCCTCCATCGTCCTTCTATGATGCCTTGATTTTAAGGAGTTGCTCTAGCGGCTCTTCTTGCCTTCTCTTGATCTTTTCTTCGTGGGCTTGCAAATAACCTTCTAGTTGCTCCACCGTCATAGAGTCTAAATCTTTAGACTCCTCAATAGCACATACCACAAAATCAAATTTAGGTGTTAGGGAGCGAAGGATCTTTTCTACCACACGAACATCTTCAATTTTCTCTCCGTACCTTTTCAATTGGTTCACAACAACTCGCACTCTTGAACAATAATCCGAAATAGATTCGGATTCCTTCATTTTTAAAGCTTCAAAATCAGCCCTTAGAGATTGAAGCTTCACCTTCTTCACTTTGTCAACTCCTTGGAGAGATGTTTGTAAAATTTCCCAAGCTTCTTTTGAGGTGGTTGCATCGGCCACCTTCTCAAACATGGTATCATCCAAACATTGATGGATAACGAGAGAGGGCTTGTTGATCCTTCTTCCTTAATTTTGCCAAAGAATCCTTCTCATTTTGAGGCAAAGTTTCCTCATTGTCGGGTTCCTCAAACCCTTCTTCTACAATCTTCCATGCATCTTGAGAGCCAAGTATGGCTTTCATCCTTATACACCATTTTTGGTAGTTCTCTTTTGTAAGACGAGGAAATTGGAAAGCAAGTAGGCCGTTGCCATTATTTGTCATGGCTCTGATACCACTATGTTAGAAAAGAGAACAATATAGAAGAAGATGTTATATTCTAAGTGAAGAAGAAGAGGAAGGGAAGAACACTTTGTATTTTGGGAGAGGAGTTGTTTTCATTCAACTTGATGCAAATGGCACTACAAGAGGGCTTATTTATAGGTGCTAATGGAGCACCCTAGAACCATTCTAGATAAATCTTATCACCTAGAATACAAAAGATTATTCTAGAGTTTCTACATGATAAGATTTATCTCCAAGGAATTACAAAGAGAATTCGACACATTGCACATGCTAGATTATCCAAGACAATTCTAGAACAAGTACCATCTAAATAATTCTAAATTATTGTTATTATTATTATTAACAAGTAGCAGACAGAAAGTAGATAACGAATAGTGGATACAAATGAAAACAAGGGAGAAGAGACAACTGGGGCAGTGGGTGTGGGACAGTAATACCATCCCAAAGCAAGCTTTATTTGCTAGTTAGCTATGCATCGAAGGCTCCTAACGCGGGAGAGACTGGCAAAGCTGAGGATATGTCAAGAAGATCATTGTGTCATATGGAGGGAGGAAGCAGAAACTATAGACCACCTATTCTTTGAGTGTAAATATTTCAGACATTGTCTAAATGGGATATTAGAATGGCTGAATATAAGAGTGCAGCAGTGCAAAATATAAGACATTTGGAGAATGACAATTAGATAAGGGGAAGCACAGTTTTGGCAGCGATAATCTATCATATATGGAAAGTTAGGAATGTTGTTTTGTGGAATCAAAAAGTGCTCAGACCTCAAAAGATAGTAAGCACAATTAAGGAAGAATGCAGGATGAAGATACATGCTATCATAGAGCGAAGGACAACATCGAGAAGACAGAAGATATGGATAAAGAAGTTACTCTAATTTGCTTAATGAATAGATAGATAGGAATAATATGTCAAAACAATTTAGAAGATAGAGTAGGACGGGGCAGTAATGGGAGGAAATTCTTGTAATTTTTTGTGCTGGTGATAAAAAAAGATTTCTCATTTCACAAAAAAAAAAAAAAAATTAATATTTACAAAAAACGTGATAAAAATTCTTTATTTTATTTTTAATAATAACTAGTATTATAGTATCATTCAAAGTGGAAAAAGAGGAGTATAACGTTGTGACCGTGTGCTCCAATCACCTAGCAGTCGCGGCTAGTAATCACAGTTGAGATCTTTTGATCAAGACCTAGACGACGAACTCGTATGTCACATAGGTTATTTTGCACGTTTCTAGGATTCGTCGAGCCATAAACTAAAATTGTTCAAAGTTCATAAATTAAAATTATTTAAGAAAAAGTTCTTATCTTAATTCTTTGGCTTAATACAGAAAAATCCTTCTAAACTTGATTTAGTTTGCAGCTTGCACACCTAAAAAATAAGCAAGTTTTCTGTAACCATACCGAACTACAACTTTTGATGTCTATTACCACAGCATAAGGAGGGCGGTCACGTTGAGCAAAATAAAAATAAAAATAACGAGTAATAAAAATAAACCATAAATCTAAATCATGAGTAACAACTTCACCAGATTATAAAGGGATTAATGTAGTAAGCCTGAATTCTTAGACTTCTCAAGAGGATGATAAACACACACAAGAGACACCCATTATGTCCAAAAATACCCATTATAATTTTTGGACAATGGTCATATGAATAAGACTTTAGGTTACGGCCGACTCTTTGGATTTTATTATCAATTAAACAAGAAGAAGATTTATTTTATTATATATACATGATACATCAATGGGAAAGTCTTCGACAAAGGTCAAAGTATAAGATAATCACATGAGAAAGGAAGAATGAGGTAAAGAAGGTTGGGGGTGGGGTGGGACAGCTGTCAAAAAATAGATGGAAAATTGGTTTTACAGATTTTAAAATTACATTTCGGGTAAGTCACATGATACTAAAATTCAACCAAAAGGAGGACCAGGCTCATCATCTGTATCCTCAATAATGCAAGAATTATTACATTATAATGAGCACCAAGTGGACTGTCTGACCATATACCGATTCATTTTGTAATTTTCTTCTTAAAATAAATGTATACTTTAATCTAAGTGTAAACAAAAAAAAATAACAACTTCATTGAAAAGTCATATCAACATTGGCATTGAAGATTAATTCCATTGTTGAATGAAATAAAAACCTCCAACGCCCAAAGGAAAAACAGCACCACCTTCTCATTTACCATTTCCTCTCTCACTCCCCCCCCCCCACCCTCAACCAAAAGGAAATTCTTTTTTCTTCTCATACACTATTTTCAATCTGAATTTCGTGCGGGCATAGAGAGTAATGATTCGTATAAAGAACTCTTTCGATGCTTGGAATTAAGACATAGCTATTGTTGTTGTACATAATCAAGCCAAATTATGTGTGTTTGAGTCATCTGCAGCAAGTGATCGTCTATAGAAGGTCTGGATTAAGCAAAGCAGCTGATACTTTTGATCATGGTTTGTATTTAAAAAAACAAACCATGCTTTTTAACTTCTTTATATGCTTTCAGTTTTAAAACTTTTGTTTTTACATGAATATAGATGATCCAATTATCAGGCCTTTATATGCTTAGAAGGAAAGAAAGAAAGAAAAATCAGTTAGTTTCCTTGTGCTTTTAGACAGATATTATAATGAACAAAAGAAACAGATTCGAAGTTTATCAGCCTTTGTTTCTTTTCTTTTCAAGTGAATACTCGACAAGGTCTACATATCAGCCTTCTTGAATCCTCTATTATTTTTTTCTTTTTTTTTTTTCTTAATTTCCAGCTAGGAACAAAGAGTTTGGTTTTTCTTCTTTCCCCTTCTCCCTTTTTCTTTCTTTTGAAGATTTTTTTTTACTTGTTATCTTGGACAAGTAGGATGTTAAGACCATTTACCCATGAATATTTCTTTTTTATTTTCAGACTACTTGATGCAAGAGATATATTGGTCTTATAAAAATGTTGTTAGGGTCTTCCAAAATTTTCAGTATCCATTATTAAATCTATCAAAAAAAAAAAAAGAATTTCCAGGAACGAGATTTTATTTTATGGAATATTATATATATATGGTTCTCTCGTACCTAACCAAGTTTTTTTTTCCTTGGCGTTCTAAAGAAAAATGAAGTACACACTACACAGTAAAGTTTGTATTAGTAGAGGATATAAAACAAGAATAAATGTTGCAGAATTTTAAATCAAGAAAAATTCTGCGATTTTTGTTAACCCCATCTTTATTCCTGCCAGCTTCAACAGTCTATTTGACTATTAACATTTCTTTAAGTCATATATCTACTTACATTTATATTGGAGTAGGAAAATGATGAACCGCGCACAAATAATTACCATTAAATTCCAACAGACTTGTGCCGGTTACAATTAGTTTCTCCCATCTGGCTTCTGCAAATTCCCGACTAGCAGCTGATACTGTCAGAAATGTCTTTCCGTACCATTAATGGCAGGAGAACACAATGTTAACACTGCAGGCAGAACGACAGACTGTAACTAAGTACATGGTAAAAGTAGATTCGGGTTAGGGTTTGCCCTGATTATCTAATTAAAATTGCTCTTTCATACTCCCTCTGTTTCAATTTATGTGAACCTATTTCCTTTTTAGTCTGTGCCAAAAAGAATGACCCCTTTCCTTATTTGGAAACAATTTACCTTTATGTAATGAGTTATAACCACACAAAATAAAGGTGCTTCATTTTACACCGCAAGATCAAAAGTCTTCTCTCTTTTCTTAAACTCCATGCCCAGTCAAATGGGTTCACATAAATTGAAACGGAGGGAGTATTTGACTAATTCTTTTCTTGGAAGAATTTTTTTTAAACTTTTGTAAATTGAGGATATTTCCTTGATACAACATAACAATAGCATTTATCTATAACCTGGTCCTTATGAAAATCTTGATTAGGAGGAGAATTTATTCTCTCGATAACCTTTTTTAATACGTATTAAACTAGTTTTCTTATATGTAGGGTCAACTGACCAAATCATATTAAAATAGTATACATCTTTTACTATATTTTCTTTTGTATTCTGACTTATCGCCATTCAAGGTTTTGCTTGTGAACTTTCACACGATACTTTGTTATTTTGATTCCAATAATATATATATATATATATATATATATATATATATATATATATATATATATATATATATATATATATATATATATTGATTCCATAGTTGTTATATGTAGAAGTGTTGTGGCATCTTGTACATAAGTTACCATTAGAGGGTTGGAACAAGATCAAGAAAAAGCTTTACAAGGTAGCTACTATCAAGTTATGTGCCCTCACACTAATGGCTTTGGGCACACAAGTTTAATTAGAGACTCAATGGTTCATGGGATTCTGCATAGCCAATTCAATTATCTAATTTACCATGGCTAATCTCTTTCAAAATCTATTTTTATTGACTTATTTATTCATACACAATCCAGGCTTGTTTCTTTCACTGAAGATCTCTTTGCCTAATTTGTTCAGAAAGCTATAGTCAACTAGCCATGACTGAGAATTCAGTGAAACAAGCCACTGAAGAGATGATGAAAAATAGCGTGGAATACATTATGGAAAAAACGTCTTCAGATTCTTCCTCCCAAAGCAAAATGGTCTCATTCATTGATCTGAACGAAGACAACAAAGGGGAAAGTGATGAAGAAGAAGAAGAAGTTATTGAGATTAGTGTGGAAAATAGTAGTGAGAAAACAAGTGATGAAGGAAACTCAGAAAATAATTATATCAATAGCACCGGCAATGGACATGTTGAAAAGAAAAATGTAAGGCATTACGTTCGATCAAAAATGCCAAGGCTCCGTTGGACTCCTGAACTCCATCGCTCCTTTGTTCATGCCATTGAAAGGCTTGGTGGTCAAGAAAGTAAGTCTCTACCTAATGCTTGAACAAGAAGTTCTATTCACATTGACTCAACATGTATTTTATTGAGTTTAACTTCAGCACAATAACAATGTAAAATATTCATACACTATATATCTTTTACACTGTAAAATAATTACATGTAATAATAACCAATAAGTGAGATTTTTATATAGCTTGAATATAATGGTTACTATATAATTAAGTAAATACTATGAGTTTTCTCTTTAACAACATAAGACTTTATATAATGCGTTCACACAATCTGCTTCAAAACAATAAAATTCAATAATATGGTGTAAAAATTATTTATCGTACCAATGTGTATAAGTTACCTCCTTATTATTTTATGAAGGGCTTTTAAGAGTCAAGGCATTATTGAATTAGATGCTTTCTTTTATTAACTAGCTATAAAAATAATGCAGATGTTGTCGCAAGAATGTTTAAAAATTTGACAAATGTGTATCTTCCCCCCTACAGATGTCAAACTTTATGATAAATTGGTAAAATAAAAACGATAAAAAAATACTCCATATATACTATCCGTTTTACTTTTCTTTATTAGGCCACCTTTTGTGTTTCTTAGTTTATGTATATTGTTAATTATAACAAAAATTATTTTTGCCACATATTTTGTTGTTGATATGGTAATATAGGATTCTCCCTAGTTTCCAGAAATAGTTCTTTAATGTTTAAGGTCAATTTGGTTTGGCAGGAGCCACACCAAAGTTGGTGCTCCAGCTGATGAACGTAAGAGGTCTTGGTATTGCCCATGTAAAAAGTCATTTACAGGTATCATTCAGTTGAAAATACTTATATTCATTATGTTTTCTATTTTCTCAATAAAGAGATCAAACTCATTACTTATTTGATCCAGATGTATCGAAGCAAGAAACTTGATGAATCCGGTCAAGGTACATTTATCATCATATTGGAAACTTCTTCTTATCCTTCCAACCAAGTATACATACAAGTTTATTTTAACATGTAACTTTAGGCGGACAAAATGCTCTTAATCCATTATCTTCTATGAATCTTGATGGTGCTTCATTTTGGTATTATAGTGTTAGGTCGTAATTATAGAGCAATGCAAGGAAGAAGCTATTTCTATGGAAACGTAGGCCAACGATATAACCCTCTACAAGATTTCAAGATGAAGAATGGTGCCATTGTGTTAGCAAGGAACTTTAACTATGATCATGACCATGTTAAAGGCCAT
Source organism: Nicotiana noctiflora (assembly GCA_032618575.1). Classification (NCBI taxonomy): domain Eukaryota; kingdom Viridiplantae; phylum Streptophyta; class Magnoliopsida; order Solanales; family Solanaceae; genus Nicotiana; species Nicotiana noctiflora. The sequence goes on from JASVEL010013520.1 coordinate 73,938, forward strand.
TTTCGAAATTCCTTTTCGAGACCCCCATATCAGGCCAAGGACATCTTTTCCAGGTACAACTTCACCTAGTCAATGATAATCTTCTACTTGACTTGCTTAACTATTCTTAATAATTTGTGATTTCACATATATACAGGTAATGGTCTGCATTGTTTTCCAGGCTACTAATCTCACTTTTTACAGAATATTAGCTACAATTATCTTTTACTCTTAAGAAGGACATGATATATGGTAGCAAACAGCCCTATATTATCATTATTTAGAAATTAAACTCAATAATTAAATGTACAGGTACTTGCAGTGGTCATCCAATCAGGGAAGCTTACTTAACACCACTCGAGAAAAGCTATGTACACCAAGACAATTTCAGAAAAATGGAGGCCATGAAATTGGCCCCGTCAGGTCAAGCCAATTTCTTGAAGAGAAAAGGTGGCCTCCGACTGAATTCATTGCCAATCAGTTGGACAAGAAAATTGCTGATTTTTCCAATATTTGTTCAGCTAAAAACCCCCAATATTTGCTTCAACAAAATGTAGCGCAATCATATTCCAAATGGAGTTGCAGATACAATACCCTTGAGCAAAATTTTGAGACACCAACAAGGCTTGAGGTAAACATACACAAGCGCATATATGTATATATATATATATATATATATATATATATATATATATATATATATATATATATAGCTCCTCTACCTACTATTTCTTTTACTTTCAACTTCATCTTTGTTGGGCTAAACTAGTCCAAATACACTCTTAACATGACGTGATATTGTCCGCTTTGTACCAAGCCTGCACAATTTATCCGAAAAGGCCTCTAACCAATTAGAGATCCCTACACCTTATATGTAGACTTCCAATCTTTTCAGCTACTAATGTGGGACTTTGTTCGCTCACCCAACAATCTCACACTCAAACTAAGTTCCACGTGGCTCATTACCACTATCCACGGGTCAATTTTCGATATTACTGTGTGCCACCCACATTGTTAGATTATTATGACAACCGAAGCCCGCAACTAGCTTCTTCTTGTGTGCGTGCCGCCCCGCACAATCACTCCGCCATATCCATACTCGTCCCGTTGAATCTGGGCTCTGATACCAGTGATTGGGTTAAATCAGCTCAAATACACTCTTAACATGGTGTGATATTGTCCGTTTTGGGCCAAGCCCACACTGTTTTTTCTAAAAGGCCTCACACCATTAAAGATCTCTACACCTTATATGTAGACTCTCAATCTTTTTAGCTACCAATATAGGATGTTGTTCGCACCAACAATCTTTTCGTGCATGCAACCTTGTTCTTTTGGTATGAATTGATTGTACTCCTATATATGTTGATTACCCCACAGCACGTAGTTGGTGATGGTACAATTTGTTGATTATCCCATAGCGCGCAGATGGTGATGGTATAATTGGACTCCTTATATGATCCTGAGCAATTTTAGTGAATTTATTTTACTTGGAACTTTAAAAAGCGACTAAATAAAAATCATTTTACATTAATCGAAAGTTAAATGTGTTAAGAAGGCAACTCTCGATGAGTTATAATACTCATATAATTACTTATTAGGATTTTATGTTTCCTTTTTTCTTTGTTGTTGCACTTCTTCATTGGTAATTTGACTTTGCAGATGAAAGAAGACAAAAGTTTCATGGGAAAAGATTGGTTACCTGATTTGCAACTACAATTAAGCAGAAGCACAGAAAACAAGAATGAGAAGAATACTCATCATAGCAAGAGGATGGATCATCAGTCAGAAATTAACACAATGCTTTCTCTTTCTCTGCCTACTTATTCATTAAGTGAAACCTAAGAGAAAGTAGAAACCATACAACAGTTTTATATTAGCTTGTTACTTTAATATGTTCAGACATAGAAGAGCCGCCTATTTACGTAGGGGGGTGAGTACTTGAGATCTGACCATGCAATTAGCATATCAGGAAATTAATGCATTGGAGTGAGATCTCCTAAGTACTTACCTTATTGGCCTTAAACATATACTTTGAGTTGCCACTTATCCCTCTTATTGTTATTTTTCTTTGTTTAACAAATCCAATTTTTAGTTTTTTATCTGTGTTTCCTGCAACTATATTTAGGATAGACTCGTAAAATCGTTTAGAGTGTGCTTGGAAAGTCATGGCTAAAATTGGATTTGGTGCCTAACAATTACATAGTTGTATAATTACGATCACTTGTTTGTTTAATATAATATAATTATAATATAATTACAAGTTTACTGTCTGATTGCTCAAGTGTAATTATATGGTTAGATTAAATTTTAAATTAAGTTAATTATCAAAACTTAAAAATCAATTTAATAAATATATGCCTATAATTTTTATAAGTATAAATAATATTAAGATTTGGTATTTAAGATGTATATTTTTTTTGTGAATATTCATTAATTAGTAATCAAATATTTATAACTAATATTGTAAAAATAATTTATATAATATATTTATAAAATTAATAATATTTAGTCTAGATACTTACAAAAATTAAAAAGATACATTTTGTAAGAACACCATGGAATTCATGTTTGATAAAATAAATTAAGATTTATAAATTAAATATAGTGTCATAACATTATTCAAATGTTTGGTAAAACTAATCTATCAATTCTAACTAAAAAATGAACATGCAATATGAGCAACTACTAAAACAAGTAAATTGGCACCATGAAAATAACACAATTTTAAAATTCAAAAATAAAATAAAATAGAATAATTTAATATATGTCAAATTCCAACGTAATAATAGTAAGTTACACTGCAACTTAAGATTAAGAAATATGGTAAGTTTATAACCACATTCCACAACGAAATTTCACTTTAAGTGCATCACTTACTATATGCCAAGTTTATTAATGACTCATTATTTCTAATATTAGGTGGTGTAGTTTTTAAAAATATAATAAGAAAATATTTATATATTAAAAAAATATAAGCAATTACATGGAATCACAAGAAGTAAAGATAGAAAAATAAAAGATAAATAATGTACAAAGAAAAATATATTCTAAAATTTCAAAAGAAATTAAAAAGTAAAAATAAAATTAAAAAATTAAAAAATTAAAAAAAATTGAAATAAAATTTATAATGAAAATAAACAACAACAACAATAACAACCTAGTAAAATCTCACAAGTGGGGTCTGGGGAGGATAGAGTGTATGCAGAACTTACCCCTATCCCGAAGGGGTAGAGAGGCTGTTTCTGAAAGACCATCGGCTCAAGATATTAAAAAGAAGACAAAAGGAGAGGATATTAGATTCATCACTAAGATCATATATAGGAAAAATAGGAACATAAAATGCAGAAGAAAATAAATTAAAACAAAAACAAAAATAAAAGAAACTAAAAAGTAATATTGTAATTACACAGTATAATTATCACAAATTCTCACGCTCCCCTTAAGATTTGGAGAGTGTAATTACACCCCTCCAATTACACCAAATTCCATACCGACTAAATAATTACTTGGCCAAACAAACATGCTAAACTATATAATTATATTTGTTTACACTCAAATCCATTTTCAAAGTGGCTTTCCAATCTCTTAAAGATTAACTTAGCTATCTGTGTTTAGTATTATTTGTATATTCCCTTAATTTCTTAGGAAATAAGACAAATCGTTGCTCTTTGTTCTGGACCCCATCCATCACAAATCACGTCAATTTCTTTAGCAGCATATATATCATTAAGACAAAATGAGAATATAAAGATTAAAAAATTTAAATATAGAAAGTGAATTTTTACCTTCTACAACAAAGATTAACACCTTATTTATTTTAAATAAATAACATTTAAAAAATTTATATTATATGAATACCTTTTTGATGTTTATAATTAAAAAAATTATTTTGGTTACCTCATACCCCTAAGTCACTAAATATGTTATTCAGTTACACTATTTCTTTTCTCTCTCTACTTTGATACATGTCATTCTCTTCCCCTATTCTCTGAAAACACGATGCTCAATCTCAAAATTCCTCTCACCCACGCCATCTACCATTAGTCAGAAACAGTGATTTTTCCTGGTATATACCACAAAGACTTTTCTGACTTTTCCCCTCAATTTTGTGCAACCCAAAATTTGGTCAATCCCTCTGTGCTTCACGGGTCTGCCATTCGGAGAGGACTATATATTGATGAAGGAGTTTTATGTAGACAACAACAATACAGTTCTCCTGCAATAATACGTGCGATGGATGTTGTATAAGTTACGTACCACTCACAAAAAGACATGTAGTCTTCAGGATTTCTGCTCGACGGTGGATTTGCCAGAAAATCCCGCTGTATTATATATATTTCATTGTATTCACTCTCTCGCTATGCGATGAATGTAGTGACGTATTTTTTTTAATTAATATAGTTTGTGTATTCAGATGTATTATATAATTTGTCGAATACAACAACTGATTCACGCCTATTTTCACTATCGTATTCATGAATACAGTAGCTTAAATACATCTAATACATCGTATAACTGTCGCGCCCCCTTTTTCTCGCGAGATCGGATTTATGACATTTTGGTTGAGACAACTCGTTCTTTTTGGGAAAGGGATTTACATTTTTGAAGAGTCGCCACCTAACAATTTAAGGTGCGTTAGGGCACCTAGAGGCTTCATTTATAACTACGTTTGATAACCAGAGACAGGGTAAGGGCTTGAAATTATTCTAAGTCATGGAAGATGTTAGGCACCCCTCAGGATCCACCAGTGTGGTTTCCAGCCAAACAGCTTTTGTAAATTTGTACAATTTAGCAAATAAACAAGTATGGGTTAAATAATAGAGGATTTAAGTTTAAGTACACACATGTTTGAAGAACAGTTAAGGAAAAGCTAGATTTGAAAAAAATTACAATATAAGCATATTTGTGAACATAAAGGGGTATCCTAGGTTTATTATAATATGGATCACATCAATGCAATTCCCGATAATCACTCCTTGGAAAGGAGATACACGCGGCATTAGCGCACACCAGTCATCATATCCATATCTACACTTTCTCTCCCCGTGAAGGTAACTAAAGCGAGGGTTGGTCTCGACCCATATTGCATGCTATTACTCGTCCTTTTCTATCAGTCCGGGAGGAACTTAGGACTCTTATCCTATAAAATGGGGTTCTAGGCAGACCCGTAAGGTTTAAAGAGAAAATACTAGGCGACAGGCAAGAAAAAATAGGATTTTAGCAAATAAGGTCGGAAAAAAGCAATTAGTGGCTTAGGTTTACATCCACAAATAATGCATGCAAACAGCACGACTCACACATAATTAATGTCTATATTCAGATCCTAAGCATGGTGTCTAAGTGAGTATCAAAACACAGATGATATGCAGTTTATTTTATGAGCTCGGAAGTAGAGTCCTAATCAGTTTGTCGACATGATTTTAAGCTTGTTAACCATTAAGCAGTAAACCCAAAGAACATTTTCCAGTTTTATAAAGGTTGACTACCTAAGGCTTGCATAGGCATAGGATAACGCACAACAGTTACCGGAATTATTAAAACAGTTTAGAAGTTATTTTACCTAAAGCATGATGTTCTAAATGTTGCAAAGATATACAAGGATTATGACCAGTTTAAAACAGGATAATCAAACAAGAGAATGTTTTATGTTATTTTCATGTATTAGTAGTTTAACTAGGTGTGACTGAGTGACTGTGAACGAGATCCTAAAATAGGATATCTAACATGCACATATAAGAGTTCAGAATGATTTCAAGATATGCAGAACTCCTAAAGCGTGATTTCTAAATGCCCAGAAAGTTATAGAATGATTTTAGGATGTGCAGGAGCAACAATTTTATGTTAGTGCGGTTATTTAGCCTAAAGCATGATTTCTAAGTGATAAAATAATGTAAAATGAGATGCTGAAACAGTAAACCTAAGAACACGATATCAAATGCATGACATGCTTTGAAAGTGTTGGTCTTAGACATGGATTCTAATGCACATATAGGAAATGTAAACCTAAGGCATGATTTCTCCCATTGATGTTGATAACATATATAAGTACCCTCCATTTTCACTAGCTAACCCCAATATTCATTTACAATAAATTATTACAGACCAATATTGAAATGAATTACATAAGTAGAAAAAGAAAATAAGAAGTTATACTATAGAGAGCCTGAAAAAATGGGCCCAAATTTCTAGAACATCAAATGCCAAGATTGTTTCGTACCCTTTCTCATATCCGGATGTATCAGAGTTCCCTAAGAACCTCAAGGATCCCGGGCAATGCTCACACCCAAATTTTACAACCATAACTATGTAAGTACAGTGTGGAAGAGCCAGCTTCAATGCATCAGAGTTCGGATGGATCTTATAGGGATCCCTAAGCAGTCACACATTAGAGGGACAGAACTTAAGGACATAAGAGTAGAGTGAGAGTGCTTGACATAGTTTTTAAAAGGTTTTAGCAGGAAAGTAGTGTAAAAAGAGACTTAGTTGAAATAGTTTTTTAAATAAGTGGGTTGTTTAGTAAAACAGCTTTTGAAAAATAGTTGTAATTAAACAAATAACATGTCAGTCAAACAAGTTCAACAAAACTCGAAGAACAAACCTTCACACATGGTCAACTAGGGATTGGGGACAGATAGAGCATGTATGGTGAACACATAACAAGCAGTTGGTGCATGCAGTATGACATAGATTCTAGAGTGTTAATTAAAACACAGTTACAGATCCAGAGATGCTTTAGGGAGAATCATACCAGAAACCAGATAAAGCAAGATCACATAGAGACAGACTACATAGGGAGGGGGGTAACATATTCATACTGATCCTAAGGAAGGGGAGTACATAACATGCTAATAATGTTAACATATCAACTACATGTTTCACATCAAAACCATAAGTAAAAGTAGACTAGAAACAGGATGAATTAAAGTAATAAAAGGACCATATTGTTTTTGGAGCTCGAAATGAAATCAGAACATACTAGTAAAGAGGGTAATAAACACAAAGTGAGGAGCAAAAGAGTAGAGTAATCAGCATTGGCTTGCAGCTGGCTGACTTTGAACAATAGCAAGTAACCAGAGAAAAGAGAGCAGATGATAGTTTTTGTGTGAGAGAGAGTTTTTGAACTAATGTATTCGTGTTCTATGTTAATGAAAAGCATGGTATTTATAGTTTGAAAGCAGGTATCAAAATAAGGTAAAAATCAAAGTTCATCAGTAATTATGGGGACTCAAAATCAATCAGTCATAAAATCAAGGTAAGTACTTCCTTTAATTGAGGAGTTAACTACAAATGGTAATAAACATGTGACTAATAAGGAAGGAAATCCTATAAGGCTGAGTGTAACTAATGAGGACATATTTTCAGCATAGTACAAGTATACAACATATAATAGAGGCTAGGCTCAGTATATTTCAACCAAGGAAAACACTTAGGAAATCAATTAATAGTATAATTGGTCATAGAATAAGGTCAGAAAATATTTACAAGGTTAAAAATAAGTAGAGATATCAGGCGAAATCAGTGAAAGATCAATCACAAAGACTCAAGGATTCAAAAGTAGAAAATAGCACTGATTTAGTACAACTTTACGAGAACCAGCCCATAGTAAGCAAGATCAGAACTCTAAGAAACTGAGTAGGGCAAAAATCATATAAGAATTAGGGATTCATGTAGAGCATAGTCTGAATTTATAGAATAAACATGATACAGGTAGGAAAAGTGAATGATCAAATACATTGGTGAACAAAATAGGGTAAAATCATATAACAGGCAGTAATAAGCATACTTTGGAACCCTAACAAACAAACATAGGGTAAAAATCACAGAAACATATAAATTAGTGGCACACATTATCGAAAACAAACTTAGAAAGCTAAGACTAAAGCAAAGAAATTAGGGTTTTCATCATTATAACTCAGATAAAAAGAGAAAACTCAAATAAAAGTTTAAACACAGTGAAAATCATAGATTAATATTAAAATCAGAAGGAAAGGCCATTTTTGAAGGGGCCAAGAAACCCTAGTTTGAAGAGTCATAGTAGAAGAAATCAGAGAAATGCTTAAGAAAATAGTAGAGATAACTCGAACAGACTCGGATCTTGCTACAGATCTTAGGAATGAAGAGCCGGAGATGAGAGATCCCGGCTTAGAAGCCATAGATCTAGCTAGAAAATAGAAATATCTTACTCGGACGGGCCAATGTGGCCTGAAAACTGCATAGAAACCATGGGAGGTGAGTTGAACTATCACGACCCTAGCTCACCAATCGTGAACCTGTCATGACGGCACCCAGTCATCGCAACTAGGTAAGCTTAACACAATTGCGGAATTTACAGCCTTTACGAAACAACTAAAAACAAATGCGGAATAACAAAGGAATAAGGTAATAAGTGCCGCCCGGCACATACACTTCATCACAAGTACTGAAATACAACCTCCAAGACCCGAAAACTCATGGGCAAACACAGGCTAAAGAGTTTAAAACTATGGCTCTATTCTCCACGAGTATCTATACAACTGAAACAAAAGAGAAATGAACTACTGTCGCTAAGGAAGAGTAGAAGGAGACTCTTCGGATCTGCGGACGCACCAGATGCATACCTTAAGTCTCCCAAAATAGCTCTACGATCACCAATAGTGTGCCTGATCAGATGTACCTGGATCTGCACAACAAAAGTGTGCAGAAGAGTAGCATGAGTACACCATGGCGATACTCAGTAAGTGCCAAGCCTAACCTCGATGGAGTAGTGACGAGGAACGTCAGGGCCCTACCGAGAATAATAATAAAATAACAGTACCAAATAGTAAAAAACAGTAAATAACCTGAAATGACAGCAAAGAAACAGAATAGAAACTGCAAGTCACTAGAAATTAATATTAACAGGAAAAATAACATAACAAAGATTTCCTCAGCTGTCGTGGATCTCCACGAATCGAACATGCAGTCCACTCATCTCAATAACAGGGATCTCCGATAATTGAACCTACAGTCCACTCATCTCAATAATAGGGATCTCCAGGAATTGAACCCGCAGTCCACTCATCTCAGTAACAAGGATCTCCGCAATCCATAATACAAAACACAATCAAACCAGGAAAATACTCAGAAAAATGGAATACAAAACTACAATTAGCAATTAAATTCTATCCCAACATGTTTCACATAATTTCAATTAAGACGATTAAGCATTTATACAGTTAATTCTATCTAATCATACTCCTCTAACTAACACAGAATAAATATTGCATCTAACACAGTCAAATAACAGAGATAACCCAGTTTGAGAAATTCAAGTAAAGTGGATTTTCAATAATTTGCACAAGTACACGCCCGTCACCTCCCGTACAAGGCGTTTAAATCAACACATAAGATATCCTAAGGGGGGAGGTCCCCCACACAAGGTTAGACAAGCCACTTACCTCGAATCGTTACAAAACCGCTAAGAAACAATGCCCTTGCCATGAGTATCCGACTCCGAGTGGCCCAAATCTATTCAAACCAATTACATAGTGTAAGTAACTAATTACACTAAAAAAATTAAAACTAAGTCACAAAAATGGGTAAAATGACCAAAATACCCCTCTAGCCATCGTCTCGGAATCAAAATATTTTACATTTTTGGAACCCTCGTACTCACATGAGTCTAACCATACAAAAATCTCCCAAATTGGAGGTCAAATTCCCCCTCAAATCATCAAAATTAGTTCTAACAAATTTACCCCAAGTTTCACCCAAAATCCGAAATTAATGGTGGAATTTGAGTCTAGATTAGTGGGTAATAATCATAAGAGGGTAAGCAATCGTTACCCAATAATTGCCTCTAAAATTCCTTCGAAAAAACTCCCAAAACCGAGGTCCCTAGCTTAATTTTTGTAAAAATGCAAGAACCCTCGTTTTTGAAATGTTATATTCTGCACACGTATTTAATTCAATGTGATCGCATGAGTAGTTGTGCGATCGCGTAGAAGAAATTTGAAGCCCCAAAATTTGCACTATGCGAACGCAGCCTAAGGCTTGTGATCGTAGAACGTGATAAATTAACTCAATGCGATCGCATGAAGGACTATATGATCGCGTAGAAGGAATTGGCCCCTGAGGCACATGCTCTAACTTTACTATGCGAACGCGGACATGGAGTGCGATCGCAGTGAAGGGAGAACCAGACCTATGCGATCGCGTTCAAGGATTTGCGATCGCATTGAAGGAAAAATAGGACCTCTTCGCCAAGAACTATGCAATCGCAGGGATACCTATGCGATCGCATAGAAGAATCGTATAAGGCTGAGTGTAACTAATGAGGACATAATTTCAGCATAGTACAAGTATACAACATATAATAGAGGCTAGGCTCAGTATATTTCAACCAAGGAAAACACTTAGGAAATCAATTAATAGTATAATTGGTCATAGAATAAGGTCAGAAAATATTTACAAGGTTAAAAATAAGTAGAGATATCAGGCGAAATCAGTGAAAGATCAATCACAAAGACTCAAGGATTCAAAAGTAGAAAATAGCACTGATTTAGTACAACTTTACGAGAACCAGCCCATAGTAAGCAAGATCAGAACTCTAAGAAACTGAGTAGGGCAAAAATCATATAAGAATTAGGGATTCATGTAGAGCATAGTCTGAATTTATAGAATAAACATGATACAGGTAGGAAAAGTGAATGATCAAATACATTGGTGAACAAAATAGGGTAAAATCATATAACAGGCAGTAATAAGCATACTTTGGAACCCTAACAAACAAACATAGGGTAAAAATCACAGAAACATATAAATTAGTGGCACACATTATCGAAAACAAACTTAGAAAGCTAAGACTAAAGCAAAGAAATTAGGGTTTTCATCATTATAACTCAGATAAAAAGAGAAAACTCAAATAAAAGTTTAAACACAGTGAAAATCATAGATTAATATTAAAATCAGAAGGAAAGGCCATTTTTGAAGGGGCCAACAAACCCTAGTTTGAAGAGTCATAGTAGAAGAAATCAGAGAAATGCTTAAGAAAATAGTAGAGATAACTCGAACAGACTCGGATCTTGCTACAGATCTTAGGAATGAAGAGCCGGAGATGAGAGATCCCGGCTTAGAAGCCATAGATCTAGCTAGAAAATATAAATATCTTACTCGGACGGGCCAATGTGGCCTGAAAACTGCATAGAAACCATGGGAGGTGAGTTGAACTATCATGACCCTAGCTCACCAATCGTGAACCTGTCATGACGGCACCCAGTCATCGCAACTAGGTAAGCTTAACACAATTGCGGAATTTACAGCCTTTACGAAACAACTAAAAACAAATGCGGAATAACAAAGGAATAAGGTAATAAGTGCCGCCCGGCACATACACTTCATCACAAGTACTGAAATACAACCTCCAAGACCCGAAAACTCATGGGCAAACACAGGCTAAAGAGTTTAAAACTATGGCTCTATTCTCCACGAGTATCTATACAACTGAAACAAAAGAGAAATGAACTACTGTCGCTAAGGAAGAGTAGAAGGAGACTCTTCGGATCTGCGGACGCACCAGATGCATACCTTAAGTCTCCCAAAATAGCTCTACGATCACCAATAGTGTGCCTGATTAGATGTACCTGGATCTGCACAACAAAAGTGTGCAGAAGAGTAGCATGAGTACACCATGGCGATACTCAGTAAGTGCCAAGCCTAACCTCGATGGAGTAGTGACGAGGAACGTCAGGGCCCTACCGAGAATAATAATAAAATAACAGTACCAAATAGTAAAAAACAGTAAATAACCTGAAATGACAGCAAAGAAACAGAATAGAAACTGCAAGTCACTAGAAATTAATATTAACAGGAAAAATAACATAACAAAGATTTCCTCAGCTGTCGTGGATCTCCACGAATCGAACATGCAGTCCACTCATCTCAATAACAGGGATCTCCGATAATTGAACCTACAGTCCACTCATCTCAATAATAGGGATCTCCAGGAATTGAACCCGCAGTCCACTCATCTCAGTAACAAGGATCTCCGCAATCCATAATACAAAACACAATCAAACCAGGAAAATACTCAGAAAAATGGAATACAAAATTACAATTAGCAATTAAATTCTATCCCAACATGTTTCACATAATTTCAATTAAGACAATTAAGCATTTATACAGTTAATTCTATCTAATCATACTCCTCTAACTAACACAGAATAAATCTTGCATCTAACACAGTCAAATAACAGAGATAACCCAGTTTGAGAAATTCAAGTAAAGTGGATTTTCAATAATTTGCACAAGTACACACCGTCACCTCCCGTACAAGGCGTTTAAATCAACACATAAGATATCCTAAGGGGGGAGGTCCCCCACACAAGGTTAGACAAGCCACTTACCTCGAATCGTTACAAAACCGCTAAGAAACAATGCCCTTGCCATGAGTATCCAACTCCGAGTGGCCCAAATCTATTCAAACCAATTACATAGTGTAAGTAACTAATTACACTGAAAAAATTAAAACTAAGTCACAAAAATGGGTAAAATGACCAAAATACCCCTCTAGCCATCGTCTCGGAATCAAAATATTTTACATTTTTGGAACCCTCGTACTCACATGAGTCTAACCATACAAAAATCTCCCAAATTGGAGGTCAAATTCCCCCTCAAATCATCAAAATTAGTTCTAACAAATTTACCCCAAGTTTCACCCAAAATCCGAAATTAATGGTGGAATTTGAGTCTAGATTAGTGGGTAATAATCATAAGAGGGTAAGCAATCGTTACCCAATAATTGCCTCTAAAATTCCTTCGAAAAATCTCCCAAAACCGAGGTCCCTAGCTTAATTTTTGTAAAAATGCAAGAACCCTCGTTTTTGAAATGTTATATTCTGCACACGTATTTAATTCAATGTGATCGCATGAGTAGTTGTGCGATCGCGTAGAAGAAATTTGAAGCCCCAAAATTTGCACTATGCGAACGCAGCCTAAGGCTTGTGATCGTAGAACGTGATAAATTAACTCAATGCGATCGCATGAAGGACTATATGATCGCGTAGAAGGAATTGGCCCCTGAGGCACATGCTCTAACTTTACTATGCGAACGCGGACATGGAGTGCGATCGCAGTGAAGGGAGAACCAGACCTATGCGATCACGTTCAAGGATTTGCGATCGCATTGAAGGAAAATAGGACCTCTTCGCCAAGAACTATGCAATCGCAGGGATACCTATGCGATCGCATAGAAGAATCGTATAAGGCTGAGTGTAACTAATGAGGACATATTTTCAGCATAGTACAAGTATACAACATATAATAGAGGCTAGGCTCAGTATATTTCAACCAAGGAAAACACTTAGGAAATCAATTAATAGTATAATTGGTCATAGAATAAGGTCAGAAAATATTTACAAGGTTAAAAATAAGTAGAGATATCAGGCGAAATCAGTGAAAGATCAATCACAAAGACTCAAGGATTCAAAAGTAGAAAATAGCACTGATTTAGTACAACTTTACGAGAACCAGCCCATAGTAAGCAAGATCAGAACTCTAAGAAACTGAGTAGGGCAAAAACCATATAAGAATTAGGGATTCATGTAGAGCATAGTCTGAATTTATAGAATAAACATGATACAGGTAGGAAAAGTGAATGATCAAATACATTGGTGAACAAAATAGGGTAAAATCATATAACAGGCAGTAATAAGCATACTTTGGAACCCTAACAAACAAACATAGGGTAAAAATCACAGAAACATATAAATTAGTGGCACACATTATCGAAAACAAACTTAGAAAGCTAAGACTAAAGCAAAGAAATTAGGGTTTTCATCATTATAACTCAGATAAAAAGAGAAAACTCAAATAAAAGTTTAAACATAGTGAAAATCATAGATTAATATTAAAATCAGAAGGAAAGGCCATTTTTGAAGGGGCCAAGAAACCCTAGTTTGAAGAGTCATAGTAGAAGAAATCAGAGAAATGCTTAAGAAAATAGTAGAGATAACTCGAACAGACTCGGATCTTGCTACAGATCTTAGGAATGAAGAGCCGGAGATGAGAGATCCCGGCTTAGAAGCCATAGATCTAGCTAGAAAATATAAATATCTTACTCGGACGGGCCAATGTGGCCTGAAAACTGCATAGAAACCATGGGAGGTGAGTTGAACTATCACGACCCTAACTCACCAATCGTGAACCTGTCATGACGGCACCCAGTCATCGCAACTAGGTAAGCTTAACACAATTGCGGAATTTACAGCCTTTACGAAACAACTAAAAACAAATGCGGAATAACAAAGGAATAATGTAATAAGTGCCGCCCGACACATACACTTCATCACAAGTACTGAAATACAACCTCCAAGACCCGAAAAGTCATGGGCAAACACAGGCTAAAGAGTTTAAAACTATGGCTCTATTCTCCACGAGTATCTATACAACTGAAACAAAAGAGAAATGAACTATTGTCGCTAAGGAAGAGTAGAAGGAGACTCTTCGGATCTGCGGACGCACCAGATGCATACCTTAAGTCTCCCAAAATAGCTCTACGATCACCAATAGTGTGCCTGATCAGATGTACCTGGATCTGCACAACAAAAGTGTGCAGAAGAGTAGCATGAGTACACCATGGCGATACTCAGTAAGTGCCAAGCCTAACCTCGATGGAGTAGTGACGAGGAACGTCAGGGCCCTACCGAGAATAATAATAAAATAACAGTACCAAATAGTAAAAAATAGTAAATAACCTGAAATGACAGCAAAGAAATAGAATAGAAACTGCAAGTCACTAGCAATTAATATTAACAGGAAAAATAACATAACAAAGAGTTCCTCAGCTGTCGTGGATCTCCACGAATCGAACATGCAGTCCACTCATCTCAATAACAGGGATCTCCGATAATTGAACCTACAGTCCACTCATCTCAATAATAGGGATCTCCAGGAATTGAACCCGCAGTCCACTCATCTCAGTAACAAGGATCTCCGGGAATTGAACCTGCAGTCCGCTCATCTCAGTAACAAGGATCTCCGCAGTCCATAATACAAAACACAATCAAACCAGGAAAATACTCAGAAAAATGGAATACAAAACTACAATTAGCAATTAAATTCTATCCCATCATGTTTCACATAATTTCAATTAAGACAATTAAGCATTTATACAGTTAATTCTATCTAATCATACTCCTCTAACTAACACAAAATAAATCTTGCATCTAACACAGTCAAATAACAGAGATAACCCAGTTTGAGAAATTCAAGTAAAGTGGATTTGCAATAATTTGCACAAGTACATGCCCGTCACCTCCCGTACAAGGCGTTTAAATCAACACATAAGATATCCTAAGGGGGGAGGTCCCCCACACAAGGTTAGACAAGCCACTTACCTCGAATCGTTACAAAACCGCTAAGAAACAATGCCCTTGCCATGAGTATCCGACTCCGAGTGGCCCAAATCTATTCAAACCAATTACATAGTGTAAGTAACTAATTACACTGAAAAAATTAATACTAAGTCACAAAAATGGGTAAAATGACCAAAATACCCCTCTAGCCATCGTCTCGGAATCAAAATATTTTACATTTTTGGAACCCTCGTACTCACATGAGTCTAACCATACAAAAATCTCCCAAATTGGAGGTCAAATTCCCCCTCAAATCATCAAAATTAGTTCTAAGAAATTTACCCCAAGTTTCACCCAAAATCCGAAATTAATGGTGGAATTTGAGTCTAGATTAGTGGGTAATAATCATAAGAGGGTAAGCAATCGTTACCCAATAATTGCCTCTAAAATTCCTTCGAAAAATCTCCCAAAACCGAGGTCCCTAGCTTAATTTTTGTAAAAATGCAAGAACCCTCGTTTTTGAAATGTTATATTCTGCACACGTATTTAATTCAATGTGATCGCATGAGTAGTTGTGCGATCGCGTAGAAGAAATTTGAAGCCCCAAAATTTGCACTATGCGAACGCAGCCTAAGGCTTGTGATCGTAGAACGTGATAAATTAACTCAATCCGATCGCATGAAGGACTATATGATCGCGTAGAAGGAATTGGCCCCTGAGGCACATGCTCTAACTTTACTATGCGAACGCGGACATGGAGTGCGATCGCAGTGAAGGGAGAACCAGACCTATGCGATCGCGTTCAAGGATTTGCGATCGCATTGAAGGAAAAATAGGACCTCTTCGCCAAGAACTATGCAATCGCAGGGATACCTATGCGATCGCATAGAAGAAATTATGTGCAACAAGTAGCAGAAATTCTATAATCTTCCAACTTCCGAAATTGATCCGTTGACCATCCGAAACACACCCGAGGCCCTCGGGACCTCAACCAAATCTACAGACATGACCCATAACATCATTCAAACTTGTTCAAATCCTTAAAGCACCTAAAACAATGCCAAAAACACGAACTAACCAACGATTCAAGCCTATGAACTTCGATCAAAAACCTATCCAAACTTGTTTGAATGACCTGAAATTTTGCATGCACATCCAAAATGACAAGACGAAGCTATAGAAACTTCCAGAATCCCAAACCGACCCTCGGATCAAAAATTCACTAGCGGACTGGAACTTCAAAAATTTCAAAATTTGGCATTTCAAGCCTAAATGAGCTACGGACCTCCAAATTACATTGCGAATACGCTCCAAACCCCGAAATCACCTAACGGAGCTAACAGAACCATCTGAGTTCCATTCCATGGTCGTCTTCATACTGTTTCGAATACGGACCATTTTTCAACTATAAAGCTCTTATTTAGGGACTAAGTGTCCCAAAACATTCCGAATTCTAGAACAGAACATCCCGTCAAACCAAGATAGCATAAATGAACTTAGGGAAAGCAGTTAATGGGGATCGGGGCATAAATTCCAAAAATGACCGGTCGGGTCGTTACATCCTCCTACACTTAAATATTTATTCGTCCTTGAACGAGCATAGAAAACATACCTGAGGTAGCAAAGAGATGAGGGTACTGGCTGCGCATATCCTGCTCGGTCTCCCAAGTTGCCTCCATGGCCAGCTGACCCCGCCACTGGACCTTCACCGAAGCGATGTTCTTTGACCTCAACTTGCTGATTTATCTGTCCAAAATGGTGACTAGCTCCTCAACATAAGATAGATCCTTGTCCAGTTGGACTGAACTGAAATCCAATACGTGCGACGGGTCACCATGATATCTCCGTAGCATAGAAATATGAAATACCGGATGGACTTCGGCTAGGCTGGGAGGTAAGGCAAGCTCATATGCAACATCCCCAACTTGCCTCAAAGTCTCAAAATGTCGTGCTCAGTTCCACCCGAGTGCCTAACTCCTACTGCACGGCTCTCCAGAATCATGAAGTAAACTGAGTGCCTCTTTCTGAAATGATAGAAATTGGGATACCGTGCAACCGGACTATCTCCCTGATATAGATCTCCGCCAAACGCTCCGATGAATAAGTAGTGCACATAGGTATGAAATGTGCGGACTTGGTCAGTCGATCCACAATGGCCCAAATAGAATCAAACTTCCTCACAGTCCGTGGAAGTCTAGATACGAAGTCCATAGTGATGCGCCCCCACTTCCACTCTGGGATCTCAATTTGCTGTAGCAACCCGCCCAGACGCTGGTGCTCATACTTCACATGTTGGTAGTTGAGGCACCTAGAAACATAGTCAACTATATCCTTCTTCATTTGCCTCCACCAATAGTACTGCCTCAAGTCCTGGTACATCTTTGCGGCACCCGGATGGATGGAATACCACGAGCTATGGGCCTCATCTAGAATCAACTCTCGAAGATTATCCACATTGTGCACACAAATCCGCCCCTGCATCCTCATCACGACATCATCCCCGATGGTAATATCTCAAGCATCACCATACCGAACTTTGTCCTGAAGAACAAGCAAATGAGGGTCATCAAATTGCCTCTCCCTAATGCGATGAAATAGAGAAGACCGGGAAACCATACAGGCCAAAACCCGGCTGGACTCTGAAAGATGCAATCTAACAAATTGTCTGGCCAAGGCCTGAACATCCATCGCCATAGGTCTCTCTAAGGCTAGCAGATATGCCAAACTGACCAAACTCTCCGCCTGGCGACTCAAGGCATCGGCAACCACATTGGCCTTGCCCGGGTGATAAAGAATAGTAATATCATAAGTCCTTTAACAACTCTAACCATCTCCTCTGACGCATGTTCAATTCCTTCTGCTTAAGCAAGTGCTACAAACTCTGATGATTAGTGTAAATCTCACAAGGAACCCCATACAAATAATGATTCCAAATCTTTAAGGCGTGAACAATAGCAGCTAATTCAAGATCGTGAACAGGGTAGTTCTTTTCATGCACCTTCAGCTGTCGGGACGTGTAGGCAATCATTCTACTATCCTACATCAATACCACTCCAAGTCCAACCCGTGAGGCATCACAATAAACTATATAGGACCCTGAACCGGTAGGTAACATCAAGATTAGGGCCGACGTCAAAGCTGTCTTGAGCTTTTGGAAGCTCGCCTCACACTCCTCTGTCCACTGGAAAGGGGCACCCTTTTGGGTCAACCTAGTCATAGATGCTACGATCGAAGAGAACCCCTCCACAAAGAGATGGTAATATCCCGCCAAACCAAGGAAACTACGGATCTCAGTAGCTGATGAGGGCCTGGGCCAACCCTGAACGGCCTCCACCTTCTTTGGATCTACTCGAATACCCTCACTCAACACCACATGGCCTAGTAATGCCACAGAACTCAGCCAGAACTCACACTTAGAGAACTTTGCATACAATCTCTTCTCCCTCAGAGTTTGAAGCATTACTCTCGGGTGATGCTCATGCGCTTCCCGACTCCGGGAATATACCAAAATATCATCAATAAAAACAATCACGAATAAATCAAGATATGGCCTGAATACGCTGTTCATCAAGTGCATGAAAGCTGTTGGTGCATTATTCAGCCCAAAAGACATAACGAGGAACTCGTAATGACCATACTAGTCCTGAAGGCAGTCTTCGGTATATCTGGCTCCCGAATCTTCAACGGATGATAACAGAGCGCAAATCAATCTTGGAGAACACCTGTGCGCCCTGTAGATGATCAAACAAGTCATCAATACGTGACAAAGGATACCGGTTATTTACTGTAACTTTGTTCAACTGGCGATAGTCTATGCACATACGCATAGAACTGTCCTTCTTCTTCACAAACAACACATGAGCACCCCAAGGCGAAACACTGGGTCGAATGAAACCCTTACCCAACGACTCCTGTAACTGATCATTCAACTCCTTCAACTCAAGAGGAGCCATGCGATATGGGGGAATGGAAATGCACTGAGTGCCCGGCAACAAATCAATACCAAAATTGATATCTCTATCGGGTGGCATGCTCGGAAGATCAGCTAGAAACACGTGGGGGAAATCTCGCACCACTGGACTGAATCAATAGAAGGGGTGTCAACACTAACATCCCTCGCATAAGATAGATAAGCAGCACACCCCTTCTCAACCATACGTTAAGCTTTAAGAAAGGAAATAACCGGCTGAGGGTGTGATCTAGAGTACCACTCCACTCAATACGTGGAATGCTTGAATCCAAGCGTCACGGTCTTGGCGTGACAATCAAGAATAGCATGATAGGGCGCCAATTAGTCCATGCCCAGAATAATATCGAAGTCAGCCATACCAAGCAACAAAAGATCATCCCAGGTCTCAAACCCACAAATAGTGACCAAACACGACCGATACACACGGTCCACAACCCGAAAATCTCCCACATGAGTAGAAACATAAACGTGGGCGCTCAAAAAATCCTGAGGCACACCCACATGTGAAGCAAAATAAGAGGACACGTATGAAAAAGTAGAACCAGGATCGAATAGAACCGATGCCTCTCTGTGACTAACCAAGATAATACTTGTGATAACATAATCAGAGGCAACAGCTGCGGCACGACCAGGAATAGCATAAAATTTAGCCCGGCCCCTCCCTCGAGGGCGGCCTCTATCACCCTTATCCCCGCCCCTGGCTGGCTGGGCAGGTGGGGTGGTAGCTGGAGCTTGAACGATGGCCTGCTGACCCTGTGGAGCATGCTGAGGCTATGAAGTTTGTGAAGGCGCACCCCTCCCACATCTGAGGCACTCCCTAACTAGATGGCGAGTATCCCTACACTCATAACAAGCTGTGGGAGGGCGCGGTGGATGTTACAAAATTATTAATTTTTACATGCAAACTTAAACACTTTGATTCTTATTTCTAAACTTAGATGCATGGCTAGTAATGGAACAACTAAGTAAATTTTTAGAAAAGTCTTCATTTGGGTTGAGATCTCTTTGTTTTAGGTGAGCTTCATTGGTTGTACTTGGGTTATTTCATGGGTCATAATGGACTACAAAAAATCATGGGCTAACTTGCGCTCATCCCAAATAGCCTCATGAGCTAAAATGTTCGCAGCACAACCCATTAATCTCTAGGAGGATTGGAGTTAAAATAGCACGGTATAGCCAATCTTCAGACTGGTCATTCAAAAATAGCTAGCATTTACCAAGTCAATAAAAAATGGCCATTATTTTGCTGCACTAGAGACTGATCCAGTATAATATACTGGAGTTTGGTGTACGTATGTATGAACTCCAACATATTATGCTGGACCGGTATAATTTGATGGATCCAGTATAATATACTGGAGACAGGAGCACCGGTGCTCCAAACTCCAGAATATTATGCTAGTATACTTGCTATACTGGAGTTCTAGTATACTTATGCTAGGACTCCATCATCTTATACTATAGTTCTAGCATACTTATCTTGGAACTCCAGTATAACATGTTGGAGTTCAAGTATAGTTATGTTGGAACTCCAGCATAATATATAGCGTATTTTTCGGGGATTGAATAGTTTCACTCAGATTTATCTTTATATGAAAAGTGGCTAAATTCGATTACTTTTGAAACTGGGCTATGTTTGAACGACCAGTTGTAAATCTGGCTATTTTTAAATTTTACCTCGGGTTGGATAGATTTGGGCTCAAGTTGCCACCCCTACTCAATCCCAAAATGTATCTTATAAGGGGAAGATTTTCCAAGTCCATATAAGGATACCACCAGCTCATTCCCCAACCAATGTGGGACTCTAATCTACTCTAATACCCCTCGCACGCCCAGACCACTATCGGAGCATGGACAATATATCATGGACAATATATCATAGGAGCCCAAAAGGGAACGGACCTAGATTTGATACCATGTTAAATTATGGTCTTTGGGTCTAATTCAACCCCAAAAGTTAGCAGAGGAGGATTGTCCAAATCCCGAGAAGGAGACCACCAACCCATTCACTGACCAATATGTGATTCTAACCCACTCTAACAGTGTCAAAAATTAGGATATAGGCAGTACTTTCTACTATTAATTAAGGCTAATAATTTTGAGTTTCTTGACTTGCTAGTTAACAAAAGAAGTATTACACCGTCTTGTAGGAAACTGATAGGCAGGTAAAATGTTATTGGGCTAGACAGAATACAAGAGAAGTGATAGTAAATGACAAACAGCACTGGTGGATCATAATATAAAGCCCATGAAAAGATTGTGTAGATCTTAGTTGAGAAAATTCTTGCCCAGCCCAACTGAGGCCTACCTTGATTATGTTGATTTTGAAAAATTAAGGTAAGTGTAATGTTCCAAATAAGTTCCAACTTACTAACATCTAATCATTAATTATAGACGTACAAAAATTAATCAAGCATATATAAAAATTGAAAACCCAAATAAATAAGTTTCTTTTTCTCTAAGAATCACACGCAAAGGTCTCCTTTCCTATTTTTAAATGTGATCAGCAACCATTAGATGCAAGACGAATAAAAACATTTATGGACGAGGTAGCAAACAAGGTGATAGATATGTATATATAATATGTATATATATATATATATATATATATATATATATATATATATATATATATAAGATTACAAAAATCTAAGCAAAAAAAGAATTTTTCAATGGATATGGTTGGAATTCATTGAAACATATAGATGAGTCAAAAAAGGGCTTTTTCCAATGGGTATGGTTAGAATTCATTGAAACATATAGACGAGTCAATATGCAAATTTTGAGGAAGATTAAAGTGATTTAGACCTATTTGGTATCAAAATTCGTAGTTAAAATCGAGTCAAAGAAATCTTCTGCCATATGTATCACACACAAGAAGACATGGACATATATGCATGTGATACAAATTTTATACAAATATGATACATATGTGATACACACATGATACATAGTATGATACACATTTCATTTTTATCCAATTATCTTCTACTTCGAATTTTCAATTCAAACCACCTCAAACTCCTCCAAATTATCCCAAAACTGAGATCCAAACTTCTTAAGATGTGCCCAATCTATTCTAATAACACCCACTCAAAAAAAAAAGCAAAAATTTGACATTTATTGGCAACAAATAGCTAATTAGTTAATATTAGTAATATTTAGTGAATTGGCTAATTTTTGTAAGAAGCTACTTATATATAAATGGATATAGGCGCTAGTTTCCCAAGAATGAACTTAAATAGTCGCCCATTCAATCACTTATACTAATATATTTATAACTATATATAATTAATGTCTAATCCATTTATATTGATTAAAAAAAGTAAATGGTAAATCTAACCAGCTATTTGCATATAGGTCCCTTGATTTTTGGAGAAGATAGGGGTGAGTTAAAATCAATCAAGAACAAAATATTGATACAAGTCATGAACTAAACATGAATAAAGCCATTAACAAAATGTATCGAGTTTCTTTTGCCTTCGTAAAGTACTAGTTCCTCCTTTAATGGAACTAGCTTTCTTTCTCTTTCTTACTTTCAATCTAAGGTATTGGAAAATCGTGAAGTTGGTTATGTGTTTTTCTGAATAATAATTTATGTTCAAAATATTTCACTACTTATTCTTTAGGATGGCATACAAAGTGAGTTTCTTGAAATTTAAGGAAAAGATGAGAGGAAATGGAACAGCCTGCAATTTTTGAGTAGGCTGTGGCTTTTACTTGAAGGATGGATTTGAACCGCCCGGGGGGGGGGGGGGGGAAATTTAGCCATTCACGGCAGGTGCAGTCACACTCAGTGCTTTCGACATGGATCATATAGATAGATGATAAAATTTAAGAAAATGAACTCTAAATCTTGAATTCGTCTATAGGACCTTGAGTGAGAATAAGGATAAAGCTATCCTTCCACCATCTAACCTTGTAACTCCAGGACTCGAGCATGTTACACGTACGTAAAAGACCAGGCTACTACTGAGCTTTTCTTGTAAAAATGCAGATGTAAATCTGGTCATTCTCTATGTTAAAAATTGGTGAGCTAGCTCATTCCATGGATCAGAAGATGAAGCGAGAAGGAGGAAAAATGGTGTCAAATATTAACAGAAAAGCTAAAGACTTTTACTTCAAGACCACAGTAGAATATATCATAAAAAATCAAATGTGTCATTCATTCATATCTAGGCAAGGGCTGGTTTTCAGGAATACAAACCATAATAAGAAAACTCAGCTATTCTCATGCCCACTACTATAGTCATTCAAAAGTTACAACAATCCCCACCACCAAAACCAAGTATTCTTTTGAGGTGATATAAAAAAAAAAAACTTTTTCCTCTGTATACCTAGACTAAAACACTGACAAGGAAACTCCAGATGGAACGAAACAAAGTTTGAAGATATCATTGAAGCTATAGCGTTAGAAACAAGATGTTTCATACCGACAGACGATCCATCTTCAAGCTTTGATCTGCTGACAAGAACCAAGAGTATATAGTTCCTGTTCAAACAAAATGGAGCAGAAGTAAACATCAAATTTGCAACAGAAAACTTCAAAAGTATAAAAGAAAAAGAAAAAAGAGGTTACCTCAGAGTAACGGACATGATCTTTATGCAAGTTAGAAGTTTTCACAATAGTCTCCCACTTACTACCATCAGCATGGGACTTCTTATTCTGCTTCTTGGAGCTCAAACTTGAGAACGGAGTTCTCAAAGGAATGGAAGGCAGCGTGCGCCAAAGCCAAGATTCAGAGGGAGATTTAGGTAAGGGTGGTGGTATAGGAGATTCCAAGGAGGTAAGGTTAGAATCTTTTGGGCCATTTGCATTTTGGTTATCTTCATTTTCTGTACCTAAATTTCGATAGGGATGCACTTTTGAAGACTCTAAGGCTCCAGATAGTGTATCAAGATTTTGCTTTAGTTTCAAAGGCTCCTGATCAGCAGGGCCTTTGTGTGTTGATATGGAAATGGGAGAAGCTTCCACCAAATCAAGGGACTCCTCCTCAAAAACCTGTTTGCTCTCTTTCTCTGGAACATTCCGGTCTTTGGCACCTTGAGTATGAGCGGTAGCATCCACATTTTCTAGTACTTTACTGCTTTTAACCAGAGTCTTCAGATTCTTACCGGAGGAGTTCACTAATTCCTTGGGTTTTGAGGAAGCAGAATTACGGGCTGAAATTTGCACATTATCTACAGAATCTATGTACAATGTTTTTTCAACTACTTCACTTGGTGAATCAGAAAACCTTCCTGTGCCAATCTGTTGTGGTACTTTGTCCTTGACAGTGTAGCAACCTTTCCGGAATGAATCAAAGCGACTAGCCCAAAGACTCTCCATTTCCTTTGGTACACCAAGAAACCTAGTACCTTCATTGAATGGAGATGGAGGAGCTACATTCCGATAGGGAGATATAGCCCCACTTCTTGAACGTCTTCCAGGAGAGATTCCAACTAGCTTACATGAATCACTAGGGTTAGGCAGTTGGCCGGAAAAACTTCTATTTTCAGCTTTGTACAGCTCGCGAGACAGTACTCCAGAGTGAAATCTTTGCTTATTTATAGTATCACAAGCATTCTGCAAGAACATGATTGTTAGAAACAAACATAAATCTCACTAATCTTAGGACAGAAAAAAAGAAACTGAGGAAAACTATAATTATTACCTTATCAAGAGGGCCACTATAAGCTTTTCTAGCTAATCTCTTGACTTCATGAGCATAAGATGTGGGGCTCTGTGGCGTCTTTGGTTTCATTCCTGAAACTCTCTTTACTGCTTGAGCTGAGGGTGTGGGAACATGCGTCTTCACTTTTAGTCCTGGCAGTGGATTTAATAGGCATAAAGAATTCTTCACACAAATCCGAGGGAAAAATTTCCACCCTTTACTTGGCCTTTTGTGATGATTCTCAGACACATCATCTTCAATTTCACTTCCTACATCGTCTGGATAGCCGCTATAATACGGGACAGGCTTAGACTCCATCCGCTTAACTATTGGCTTTCGTTCCACAGGTACTGGCTTCGGTTGTTCAGTACTGACTGGAACTTGCTTTTTCTGAACATATTGAGGCGTCTCCAAAACAACAGCTTTTGCTGCAGGTAAGAATCTACTCATCATGAAGTCTCTAGTTTGGGAGTCAATGGAAAATGTTCCAGATGGTTTTGAATCTGAATTTTGATGTCCGCTCAGACCACTGACACTGCAATCCAAGGATAAGGATTCGGTAGGTGACAATGTTTCAGGAGCATCAGAATAGGCATCATCCTCACTTTCTCTATCTCCTCTTGCATATATACTCTCCGCTAGGCTATCCAGTAAAGCTGCATGATCAGTCCAAGGAAGTCCTTCAGCTGGAGACTTGTAAATGTTTTGAGTACGAGGCCTTTCACCTGAATAGAACCGAATAGTCTCTGGCAATCTTCCCGGAGGCAGCCTAGGACTACTTGAACGCTCCACTCGAAGGTTAGCTCCGGCTTCATTGTCACCTTTTCGTCTACCAGGGATCTGTTCCCACATAAATGGAACAGCTACTGGTTTAGTCACCTCACTCAATTCCCAGTTTATTTTTTTGACAGGAAGTGATTGTTGTCGATTCGGTGGCGCCCTTTCTATAATCTTTTTATTTGCTCTCTCATGAGGGGATAAAGATGATGAAATTTTCCTCACTGATAAAAGTGGTGCATTGAAATTCAGCTGCTTTTTCTCCATTTCCCTGGGCTACTAACAAATTTTCTATTCCTTTCTCTCCCAAACAAAATTAGCAATCAACAATGGGGAATTATGCCTACCAAAATCATCAAGTAATCACTACAAAAGAAGAAATCAAGAAATCAAAATACAGTTTCAAGGTAAAAATAAAATGACAGATAAGCAACATATCTCTGGACAGAATTAAGTAATAAATGAGGAAGGAAAGTACATTGAATGTTCCAGATTCATAATTGCACTAAACAGAATTAAGTGAAACTACACAAATATATTTAGTAACAGAATTAAAGCAAAATGGGGAATGAAAATACTCCTAAGGGAGCTTCTGTCTTTAACAAAGAGAAAAGAAAAGAATAATTCTCCATTGTAAATTCCCAAAAAGAAAAAGAAAAGGAAAAAAGAATTCAGCAAGAATGGAATAACATGCTATTTCCTCTTGGATAATTATGCAAGTAAACTGAGAAGATGGGCAGCTAATTAACAACTAAATCAAAAGAAGTAAGATAAAAAGAGAGATCTTAAACCAAGAACAATTGTAACTCTTATTTCTTGCTAATTCCTAACTTAATTTATAGCCAAACAAAAACAAGATCTTGTTCACTTACTAAGTAGCCAAAACAGAATTCTATAACCAAAATTCTTATATTTTCTTTAGCCAGTATGGACATCAAACTAAAAAAAAATAGAAATTATTTCTTAACTACCATGAGGAACAAACAGGTAAAAACTTCTCACAATGCATCAAACATAAAGATAATAATCAAGAAAGGCCACACTGTACCAGTTCCAAGAATTTCTTTACCAATACACGCTGGGGAAAAAAATCAAAACTTTACCAAACAATTTCAAGAAAAAGAGGACCCAAGAAGAGAATGTTGAAGTTCATACCTTGAAATGGTTTAAGTTGAGTGAAATGTGGGCTTGAATGATGGCGCGAGTTGAGGAGTGGAAATGGGGAACAAATTGGAGAGAGAAAATGCAACAGTGGTCAGTCAGTCCGTCTTGTGCTTTTCTGCTTTTTAGTCTGTAGAGTAGAGTGGGGGTGGAAGACCCGGGGCATGGTGGGGTTGGGGGGTGGGAGGTTTAAAGTGAAGGAGTATTGATTAATGGTTCACATAAAACGTGGAAAGGAGGGGAGGATCAAACTGACAGTTATAATAACCTAACGCTAACGGCCTTGAATTCTTCGGCTGCTCTATTTATCACTTCTTCAGCTCAATGTCAGTAACTACTTTTGGTTTCTTTTTAATTGTGTACAACCGTATTTTATTTCACACACAAAATAAGTTTCTGTCTATTACCCATAATTGTTTGATCTACATATTAATTGAGGGTGTGTTTGATATGAGGGGAAATATTTTTCGACAAATATTTTTTCATTTTTTACAGTTTGGTTGAATAAATTAATTTGAAAAATATTGTTATGATATTTTGGAAAAAAATGACTTTTACAAAAAATTAGGAAAATAATTTTTAAAAACTCCACCTACTCTCACATTAAGTCCCAACCCCCACCCCATTCTCTCCCCCTACCTCAAATCTCTCACATTCTCTCTCCAAAAAGGTTTTTTGTCGAATTTTAATTTTTTTTTTCGTCACCACCAGCCCGGCTAACACCATACTCAACCCTGTAACATTTTTAATTTTTTTGTTGTATTTACAGTTTTCTGTAAAAAAAAAAAGAAAAAAAAAACTACGGCACCCACCTAGAACACCAATCCCCCCTCCCTCCCCACCTCGCGGTAATTTTTTTTATGTATATACTTTCAGTCATGGTTTTTTTTTATTTTTCCGCTTACATCTAATTCAAAAGTCAAGAGTTCGAAAGTTTATGTGTTTAGAAGTTCGCGGGACTAAAAATTATATAGTTAGGGGTTCAAAAATTTAGCGGTTCGGAAGTTTATAGTAGAATTTTTGAATTCGAAAGTTGTTGGTTCAAAAGTTTATGACTTCATATTTATTGTGTCTAAATTAATTATGAATACTTTAGAAAAATTATGTTCCTTAATTTGCATATAAATGAGTAAGATTGCTTGTACTTGTTTTTCAAGAAAAGTTTATGATTTCATATTTATTGTATCTAAATTAATTATAAATACTCTTGAAAATTTATTTTTTTTTACGTTAAAATGAGTAAGATTACGAGTACTTGTTTTCAAAAAAAATTCTAGAAAAATATTTTTCGTTATATCAAACACATCCTTAATAAGAAGAGCTCACTTAATTAATACTCCATTCATCCAAATTTACTTGTCCATCTAAGCTAGCATTTGCCCATAGAATCCCAATTTTTTGTAAATATGATTTGGGTGAAGTTTGTTTTGAAGATGAAAATCTACTTGGACATAATTCTTCAAAACAAATTTAATATTTTTTCAAAAAAAAATATGAAATGTGACTTATAAGCATTAGTTCTAAAAACTATCAAAATTACCCAACAATACCAAACAAACAAACTTGGCAATCATGTATATGCAGAACCTTCATCGTTGTCGTTCATTATCATTAATTAACATAGACAAGTTTGACATAAAATTATTATTTTTATAATGAACAACATAATACACTATCCTAAAATAACAAATTGAGTATCAACTGCTAATAACACAATTACTAGCTAATACAATTTATCTAATTGCAATAATATTTCAAGATCTATCAGTCCAAAAATAAATGATAATAACTAGCTGGTGAATTAGTTGTGTCATAATAGATGGTTGGCTGTTTCTATAAACTATAAAAGCTTGAGGTAATTTTTAAAATTGTCAAAAATTCAACGGTAATATTTTGAGCCAAAAATGGGTGTAGAACTCGTGTTGGGATAAGAATTTTTTGTTTTCAAAATATGTATAAAAACTATAAATAAACAGGTTTGCCAAATATTTTTTGGATAAAACTTGACAAAATCTATGGTCAAACGGAGGCTAAAAGTACATATTCACTTTTATTTGTCCAGTTTGAAAAACAAACGGATAATATATTATAATTTTCTAGCATTTCAGATTTATAATTGTCAAATTAAATTTTCAATAATAATAAGTAGAGGTAATCTAGTAAATTACCATATTATTTATTGTTAAGGAATGTGCCAAGTTAATAGTGGACAAATAAAGTTGGGCGAAAGGAGTACTCTACCACACTAATTAAACAGGAAGATGAATTCTACAAAAGAATAATAAATGCTTTGTAAATATTGAAATGTTTTTATTTTTTTAACAAAATCATGTCCAAATGCTAAGACTGATGTACTATTTTATACTCACTTCGTTTCAATTTAGATGATATAATATGATATGACACAAAGATTAAGAGAATAAATGATACTTTTGAAACATGTTGTCCTAAAAGCTTAAAGGCAAAAGTAATTTAGGACCATGATATATACGTGGCTATTAAAGTTTCTCATTAATGGTAAATTTGGTAAAAATAAAAAATTAAAGTGAAATTGCTTTTAAATATAAAAAATATTTTTTTAATTGAGTAATAAGAAAAGTATGTCATTAAAATTAAAACGAAGGGAGTATTTTTTTTTTTAATATTTAAATTTCTCACTAAAATAATTATCGTTTTTAATGCTAAAGCTTTCGTGGAAAAACTTTCGAGTGGAGCATTACTAAATTTGTAATGTCTATTCATGCATGTGCTCTTGAACTGCCAACTGTGGACAGAGATAGTCAGTTGTGTATAAATGTTAATTAGAATCTTAATTACTCGTCGTTACGAGAGTTACCGCCCCATTTTCTTCATTTTATACTTTAACATGTTAATTTATATGTGTTTGGAGAGTTAGAAGTAAATCGGATGGAATCTAGTTAGAAATGAGGCAATAAATCTCTTTATGGAAAGGTTAGATTGGAAAAGTCAACCGGATGTTGACCGATGAGTTGGAAAGCTCGGAATGAATTTCTGATGATTCGACTAGTTTTGGGGAATAATTTATGACTTAGGAGAGCAATCGGAATAGAATTTGGAGGTCCGATGTAGATTTAGGCTTGAATTGGCTAAGGTTGAATTTTGGCGAATTCCGGACGGTAGATGAGATTTTGATCCGGGGCTTGAGATGAAATTCCGAGAGTTTCAGTAGCTCCGCTAGGTGATTTTGGATATGCGTTCAAAATTTCAGGTCATTCAGAGGTGTTTAGGTCGAGTTTTAGATCAAATGTTAGTTTCAGAAGTTTTAATGAAACTTAGGCTTGAATCCGTGAGAATTTGGTGATTTTAATGTTTATGATTGTGTTTTTAGGTTACGAGCAAGTTTGAATAAAGTAATATGACATATTTGTGCATTTGGTTGAGGTCCAGAGGGTCTCGGGATGATTTCGGATGCCCAACGGGAGGTTTTAAACTTGGATGTTGCAGCAGAAATATTGCAGTCAGTTATTGCTCTATGCGATCGCATAGGGTCATTGCGATCGCATAGAAGAACCTGAAGGGATGAGAAATTTCTCTATGCAATATCATAGAGCAGAGTGTGATCGCATAGGTTCATAATGTTGCACAGTGCGATCATAGAGAAGAAATTTGGGCCCCAGGGAGATTGCTCTATGCGATCGTATAGAGGTATTCCGATCGCATAGAAGGAAAAATGGCCTGGAAATTTTACTCTATGCGATCGCATAGAAGAAGGCGTCAGTGACAGAATAATTAAGTTAAAAATCAGACGCGAACCCCTATTATTTTACACCATTTTTACTTCGTAAGGGGAGGGTTTTGAGAGCTTTGAAGAGAGAAATCAACGGGTAATCGCTGGAGGTAAGTTCCTTGACTCAAAAATACGATTTTATGCTAGAATCAACACCAAAATTCATGAAATTGGGTAGAATTTGTGAAGAACTAGGGCCTATCATGACAACGAATTTTTGGATTTTGAAAGGTCATTCGAACTCCGATTTGGGTTATGTTTCCTTGACCCATATTTATGTAATTGCTGTGGTTTTGACTAGATTCAACGCATGAGGTGACAAATTCGAAGGGAAAGGCATCGCGGACGAGTCCACGATCGGTTAGAGGTGAGTAGTTAGTGTATATTGTAGCCTGAGGGTTTGAAACCCCGGCTTAGCACATTGTGACGCTATTAGGGCATGGCTCGCACCCCATGGAAGGTGCGGGATTGGTTATGACTGGGGATTGAGACTTGGTCTATATCGAATATGAACAATATTATATTAGCGATTAAAATGTACTGTATTAAATATATATGTGGGCTATAAGCCATGTTTGGGGTCATGTGCCAACATGTAGTATCCTTAGGGAATAGATATCTATGTGATAGCTTGATTTGTAAAAATCATTAATCTCAGTCCTGGCTTGAAATCACAACTATGAAATGCTAAGTCACATGTTTTTGGAAAATTAAATAAAATTAAAGTATTTTTCATTGTTAATGTACTGAAACCTGGAAATAAGTAAATTGAACTGTTGTGTGACTCATATGCACATAGTATCCCTAGGGAATAGATATCTATGTGATAGTTTGATTTGTAAAAATCATTAATCTCAGTACTAGCTTGAAATCACAATTATGAAATGCTAAGTCACATGTTCTTGGAAAATTAAATAAAATTAAAGTATTTTTCATTGTTAATGAACTGAAACCTGGAAATAAGTAAATTGAACTGTTGTGTGACTCATATGCACGTTGTGGACTAAGGATAGATTGGGCTGCACGCCGCAGCGGATGATATGAATATTGCGCTTGGGCTGAAGGAGCCCCTCCGGAGTCTATACACACCCCCAGTAAGCGTCGTCGACGTTAAACGGATCGGGCTACGCGCCGTAGCATTCATGTGCATTTCATTGCATTCTTGTTTGTAAATTACCTGTGATATTTGTAACTTGTTGTTGTTGTTAGTTTGTGGTAGGTATCAGACTGTAGTTTTAGCTTTGCTCTGTGGTATTCTGTGAATTTCCTGCTTTCAGCTATTTTATATACTTTTTACTCACTGAGTACTTAGTACTCACCCCTACTCCCTGCACCTTTGTGTGCAGATCCAGGTACACAGAAGGGTTAGACGAGTATTCCAGCTTATTTTCAGAGTATACTCGAGTTGCTGAGGTAGCTGCTGGCGTTCGCAGGACCAAGCTTCTCTCTTTAATTCAGTTTATTATCTATATACTTCCAGACTTGAGTATTTTGTTCAGTATTCCTATTAATATTCAGTTTTGTTTAGAGGCTCTAGACTCGTGACCCTAGATCTTTTGAGACTGTTATTTTTGATGTTGGCACTTCTCAATATTTGATTCTATTATTATTATTGGAGTATATTTATTGACTCTTATATTCTTCTTGAATTCGTTCCTTTGCGACTCGTTTTCTATTTGGAAACAGTTGTTAGTCTGGCTTGCCTAGCTTTAGTGTTGGCGCCATCACGACCGGGTTTGGGTCGTGACAACTTTGTACCTCACTTAAGTAGTAATGTGTTAGTACTGAAGTTAAAGTGTACCCATTCGGAATACGTACCGCGGCGGACTCAAGAAAAAGAACGTTTAAAAGGTTTTTCTATTCACAATATTTAAACTTAAGATCTTTAGTTAAGGGTATAAAAATTACAAGGAAGATGTTTGTATGGGTCATAATTCGATTCTATGACAATCAACAAGACTAATCGTTCATTTTGATTAATGTAAGCGTAATAAGCGCCATGATCACTTCTGATTAAGGGAGCTTTCCGTATCCGCCTACAACGGCTATTGAGGTCACGACTCATCTGATATAACCGAAATAACCTCCTAACGTGGGCCGAACCCCAAAAGGTCAACTAATACAACAATATCTATTAATACCAAAGGAGGAGCCAGAAATAGGGGTTCTATTCTCTCCCCATGGGGACTCTAAAAATACACAATAAGACATAGTGTGAGAACCTAAGACAAAAGGCATAAAAAGGGTAGATCGAATAAAACATGATTGTAAAGTTCTGAACCTCTCCATGGGGAGGCAGACTGCTCTATTATCATGAATAAAGATCACCGATATTTTTTGTTACTAATACAAATACTTCCATTGTCTTTTTTTTTTGTTAAATTTTGGGTATGTTACGACTTGTTATGATTGGCCCTCCATTTACTTTGATTGTTTCGAATTTATAAATGCTTATTAACATTTTGAGTCAAACAATTTGGCGCCGCCTGTGGGGATTTCCTAGCAAGATCGCATAGCCATTCCTGAAATCAGAAACAATGGGAAAACACAGAGGAAAGGGAAAAGAACCCAATTAGAGCAAGCCTGATTCATCTCGTCCACACGCAAGAACTTGGGCTACGCGCCCTCAACTCAAATTAATCAACGAATGTTCAACGACAATTGAACTGGGATTCAGGATATGAGCCTTCGCCGAATTAATTCGACCATAGTTGAATCAGTACTCGGGCTATGTGCCCTCGGCTTAAATTAATCAATGAATGTTCAACGACAGTTGAACTGGGACTCAGGCCATGAGCCTTCGCCGAATAAATTCAACCAAAGTTGAATCAGTACTCGAGCTACGCACCCTCGACTTAAATTAATCAACGAATGTTCAACGACAGTTGAACTGGGACTCAGGCCATGAGCCTTCGCCGAATTAATTCAACCATAATTGAATTGGTACTCGGGCTACGCGCCCTCAACTCAAAT
This sequence comes from Nicotiana noctiflora, assembly GCA_032618575.1. Taxonomy (NCBI): domain Eukaryota; kingdom Viridiplantae; phylum Streptophyta; class Magnoliopsida; order Solanales; family Solanaceae; genus Nicotiana; species Nicotiana noctiflora. The sequence continues at coordinate 107,511 of JASVEL010013520.1, forward strand.
TTATCAACGAATGTTCTACGACAATTGAAGTAGGACTCAGGCCATGAGCCTTCACCGAATTAATTCAACCATAGTTGTATCAGTACTCGGGCTACGCACCCTCGACTCAAATTAATGAACGAATGTTCAACGATAGTTGAACTGGGACTCAGGCCGTGAGCCTTCGCCGAATTAATTCGACCATAGTTGAATCAGTACTCGGGCTATGCGCCCTCGACTTAAATTAATCAACGAATGTTCAACGACAATTGAACTGGGACTCAGGCCATGAGCCTTCACCGAATTAATTCAACCCTAGTTGAATCAGTACTCGGGCTACGCACCCTCGACTCAATTGATCAACGAATGTTCAATGATAGTTGAGCTGGGACTCAGGCCATGAGCCTTCGCCGAATTAATTCAACCATAATTGAATCACTACTCGGGCTACGCGCCCTCGACTCAAATTAATCAATGAATGTTTAACGACAGTTGAACTGGGACTCAGGCCATGAGCCTTCGCCGAATTAATTCAACAATAGTTGAATCAGTACTCGGGCTATGCGCCCTCGACTTAAATTAATCAACGAATGTTCAGCGACAGTTGAACTGGGACTCAGGCCATGAGCCCTTCGCCAAATTAATTCAACCATAGTTGAATCAGTACTCGGGCTACTCGCCCTCGACTCGAATTGATCAATGAATGTTTGACTACAGTTGAACTGGGGACTTAGTCCATGAGCCTTCGCCGAATTAATTCGACCATAGTTGAATCAGTACTCGGGCTACGCGCCCTCGACTTAAATTAATCAACGAATGTTCAATGACAGTAGAACTGGGACTCAAGCCATGAGCCTTCGCCGGATTAATTCAACTATAGTTGAATCAGTACTCGGGCTACGCTCCCTCGACTCAAATTGATCAATGAATGTTCAACGACAATTTAACTGGGACTCAGGCCATGAGCCTTCGCCGAATTAATTCAACCATCGTTGAATCAGTACTCGGGCTACGCGCCCTCGGCTCAAATTAATCAATGAATGTTCAACGATAGTTGAACTGGGATTCAGGCCATGAGCCTTCACCGAATTAATTCAACCATAGTTAAATCAGTATTCGGGCTACGCGCCCTTGACTCAAATTGATCAACGAATGTTCAACGAGAGGTGAACTGGGACTCAGGCCATGATCCTTCGCCGAATTAATTCAACCATAGTTGAACCAGTATTCGGGCTCTACGCCCTCGACTCGAATTAATCAACGAATGTTCAACGAAAGTTGAACTGGGGGGTGGGGGGAGCACAAATGAAACAAGCAGTAATCGAGCAATGCGAAAAGGGAAACTCCCCCTTAATTCAAAGGAACAATCACGGGCCACGCCCATCCACACCAAACCAAACATTGTCCAAAAAGAAAACAAAAACAAAATGAAACAAAAAAAGAAGGAACAACAACATACGGCAACAACCGCTAGAAAGGAGAAAAGATCACTCTTTTTCACTGAGGACCATCCGCACTGTCGCCTGTGCCAGCCGCACCATCTCCTGCTCCTGCCGCTTCGCCACCCGTTCCACCTTCGCCACCACCCGCAATTACCATACCATTGCCAGATCCCTCCAGACTCCCACCAGCGCCATCATCAATACCAGGCGTTGCAGCATCGAAATCGCATTCCACGCGAGCCTTCCGCGCCCTCTGGTGCACTCCTTCGAAAACCGCTTCAAAAATGATGCCGGCCTCAAACAGGTGCTTGTATACGTCCTGCTGGACCTCGACATAAACCCAAACCTCATGGGAACCACCCATAAAAGCATATTGCTCTTGGATGTGCCTGTTCTCTTCCTCTAGAAGTGCGATTTGCCCCGCTGCATCCTGAGCGCCCCGCTCTAGAACCCTAATCCGCTCATCAAGGCTGCTCTCCCTGAAGGCGGCAACAGCTCTCACCAACGATAACTGGGAATCGTTAGCACGGATAACACCCTGCAATTCGTCCGCCCGGGCCGAGGCTTCAGTCAACCTTCGCTTCAAAGCGCCATTTCTCATTCCAGCGCAACAACCTTCCCACTCCATTCCGAGGTAACCTCCGTCACCTTGGTCAAGCATAAACGCTCACACTCTGTCGAAGCCCTCGGCCCAGCCTCGAGTTCATCATCCATCCGACGGAACTGATCCTCCAAGGCTCTTATGCTACCAAGCGCTTGGTTCGCCTGCAACTCCCTCCTCACCAACTCTTCAACTAACGCCCGATTACAGGGATCAATCCTTATATGCTCGCTCAGCTCCCTACACTTATTCCGGTAACGACGACACCTGTCAAGCACGCGTAAAAGTACTCTAAACCGAACATTGGCCCGACGAAGACTCTCCACCTGCAACAAAAATGCCTGTAAAACAAAGAACAAGAGGTCAGACAGGGATACGAAAGCTTGTAAGAAGAGGGAAATAAATAGCAAACAAACAAGCGGTCACCCCGAAATATGTACCATCATCCCCATCACTGCTACCTCGTTCATCAAACCAACGTCTAGCACCCCCCCTTCAACGATTTTTTCTCAATCGCAGAACACAACAAACCAAGCTGCAACACCAAAGCAGAGTCCAGCAATAACAAATTCTCGTTCACAGCAATTTCAACAACACGCGGCCTCCCGTCCGGATAGATCGCCACATTCGTGATCCCATCACGAAACTTGCGGACGTCCTCAAAGTCCAAGTCAGAATCAGACGTAGAACCCTCTCCCACCGCCGCCACCTCCGTCGAAGGAGTACTCGAGCCGCCAATGTCCATGACCACCCGAGAAGGTTCCTCCAACTCGACCATATGGATGGAAGACTGAGCAGTAGAGGTGGCACTTCCCTCTCGATCCTCTTGAGCCCGAGGCTCATTTTCTCCTGGCCTATTGTCTGGACTATGCGCCGCGTTCGCATCTGCCCTTACCCTAGGGGGGGGGGGGAATCCACATTTATCATAATAGGAGGAATGACTCGAACTGCCACTGATAGAACCGGAGGGGAAATAATCCTATGCCTGACCAAAGGTCTCTCTTCCTCATCACAAGAAGACGAGTCGCTCGAGGGCGAACGGTCCCCGACGGACCTTCGCCACAAAGTAAGGGACGTGAGGGGGACGACGCCGTGGAAGACTCGACCCGGCATGGCACTGGTGCAGTAAAAAACCTGGCAATCGCATCGGGCTGCCAAAATGCCAATTGAGGGGCTCTGCCTCGGTACACCCTTCCTGCAGACAAAGGACCGGGTCAGCCCCAAGTTGTATTAAATTTGAAATAAACTACACACGGAGAATGCAAACCTCTTACCTACAGCTGGCCCTCGTCCATATTTCCCCCAAAAAGATGGGCACGAGCGGACCCCCTCGGTGTGCGGAACAACGGCTTTGAGCCACCCACGCAAACCAGTGAATAAAGATGGAGGCGACCTGGCATCTACAGAAACGATAACGAAAACAATGATTATCCAAACATAAGAAGAGGAAGAGAGTCAATCCTACTGCTTAAAAAGGACAACTTACGTCTGTAATTCCAAGTCTCCGGGAATCCTGGAGAGGGTGCCACCAGATGCTCGGTCCGAACGTAGAAAAATTATTCAAACAGGCGAGGTTCGACCTCGTCGTCTAGATCAACCGTCAACCCCTTCGAACCACGCGGCCTCATCCGAAGCATACTCCCTCGCACTCGCTGAGGAGCGTATAGAGCAAGCACATGTTGCAGCGTGACAGTCCTTCCGGCTAACTCCGCAAACATTAAATACATCGCCAGAAGTTTGTATGGAGACGGGGTGAGTTGCCCTAGGCACACATTATAGTATCGACAAAAGTCAACCACCAAATTGGGGAGCGAGGCCCGAAATCCCAGCCTAAGAGGGTTTGAGTAAAAAACACAATACCCAGCATGGTCGGTATAGACCCTCTCCTCTGGCCGGGCGAGCATGATGTCGGCATGAGAAGGCACGAGTTCTTGTTCCCGTAATTGGGTCATACCCACTTCCCCCCATCAACGAGGCCTCATCCACCTTGTCATCCCCACCGTCGACGGTGAAGTCCACCGCCAGGCTCCCAGCTTCGGGAAGTATTTCATCTACCAGCGGAGCTCTCTTAATTTCATTTTGTCAGTCATCCCCTAGTACTGGAGACATGCCTTTAATCACCGGAAGACTAACCGGCGCCACCATCAGGAGAATTTCACGAGAGGAAGAACGGGCCATTGATCAAGTTGCTTAAAGACTAAAGAAAGGTATTGGATTCAACTAAGAATGGGGAAGAACTTTTCGCAAAGAAGAAAGAATCCTGAAAGCTCACAAAAAATAATTGCTGCAAATAAACCAGAGAATATCAGGAATCAAGTATCCCAAACCGTCTTATACGCAACAAAATCAATTTTTGGGAAAATCGATGGGTGCTATTAAATATATAATCCAACCGTCAAAAAACGGTTCGATTCTACCGAAACGGGCGTCACAACGATTAAGGTCATAAAGTATTTTTCCAGCCACGATCGCTGCCTCGCTCATTACGGAAAAACGGATGACTTACCACCAAGGGCAGTTAGATCCTATGCCCTCAATGTTCGTATGGACAGAACGAATCCTATTTCACGTTGTAGCGTACCGACTGTTCCCCTTTGCCAGTAATACTCGTTTACGAGATCGGACCTTTATTATGTGAGAGGAAGGGGGAAGGGATGCCATGACCTCGACACAAGCAGTCGTCATTCCCCCTCTCGCCCGAAAAGGGTCTATTCCTCGACCGTCGAAATCCGCTCATCAGGTTCGACCTCGAGGCGACCATGATAAGCGGAGGGACTAAGTGTATGGTTCATAATTCAATTCTATAACAATCAACAAGACTAATCGTTCCTTTTGATTAATGTAAGCGTAATAAGCGCCATGATCACTTCTGATTAAGGGAGCTTGTCGTATCCGCCTACAACGGCTATTGAGGTCACGACTCATCTGATATGTCAGAAATAACCTCCTAACGTGGGTCCAACCCCAAAATGTCAACTCATACAACAATATCTATAAATACCAAAGGAGGAGCGAGAAAGAGGGGTTCCACTCTCTCCTCATGGGGACTCTAAAAATACACAGTAATACACAGAGTGAGAACCCAAGACAAAAGGCAGAAAGAGGGTAGATCGAATAAAACTGTAAAGTTTTGAACCTCTCCATGGGGAGGCATACTACTCTATTATCATGAATAAAGATCACTGATATTTTCTGTTACTAATACAACTATTTCCGTTATCTTTTCCCTTGTTAAATTTTGGATATGTTACGACTTGCTATGATTGGCCCTCCATTTACATTGATTATTTTGAATTCATAAATGCTCATTAACATTTTAAGTCAAATAATGTTGACACAAAGGATATATACGACTTAAGCAACATAGGCAATGTTAATTGAACGTTGATGCTTATGTTTTCTTGCAATTACTTGCTGTTATTTTCTGGCCAAACCACAAAGAGATAAAATAATAGAACTCTTTTCGCATGAGTCATGACCAATATTTTTCTATATAGTGATTTTCTTAAGAGAAAACTACCCTCTATAGCCCCTCAAAATTTTAATAGCCCATGTTTTGATCCACTTTCAAAAAATGGCCCTTCGGCCCAAACATATTGCATATACTAGCCGAACAGAAAAAATATGACAACATAAATGCTTGTAGCTCAATGGGTGGAGCGCCTGATTCCTAAGCAGATGATCGCAGGTTCGACCCCTACCTAGAGCAATGGAGAATTGCTTTTTTGCAATGTATAAATATTGTATCCTAAGTTCGATAGTGTATCATTGGTGTACATTGAGCCTATCTCAACTGTGCTTGTGTATCTAAAGTGTATATATTTGTGTATCCCAAATATAACTTGTATCGTGAATGTATAATCTGTCTAAAAATGTATAAAAATTGTGTATAATATGTATTTTCTAATATTTTGGAGTGTATCACGTATTTTTGTATAGTGACAGTCCTTTTTGTATATATTTTGTATAGTAACATCTATTATGTATATTTTTTGTATATTGACAATCTATTTTGTATATTTTTTGTATAGTTACATCTATTTTGTATATATTTTGTATAGTTACATCTATTTTATATATTTGATGTATAATGACAATCTATTTTGTATAGATTTTGTATAATACCAATTTATATTGTAGATATTTCAACTTTTTGTATACCTAGAGGAGTTTCTCTTTTAAACGAACCATTTGAAACATTTAAGAGTCTTTCAGATTATCTCTATAATTTCTATAGTTCGACCTTTTGCTTTTGTAACAATGATGAATAATAGACAGGAAGATCGAAGCAACAACATGAGTAGTTGAGTCACCCCAACACCCATATTTGGTGAAACCCAAAGGATTTCCCTAGCAAAGAAAGTTGAGAGTTAGCCCAGAAAAAAATGAGGCAATAATAGAAAGCTTGGGATTTTTATTTAAAGAGTGATTGCACCTCTCTCTTTAGCCAATAATTTTCCTTTTCCACTTTTAAAACAAAATCAACAGCCCTTGAATTCTTGAAAATACGCACTACTGTACACAACTATTTCTTCAGCATCAATCAACAATAGCTTATCTCTCTTTCTGTCTCTCTTTCTGTGAAAATTATACCCGAAACCAGCAAAAATCAGCCACAAATATTTGTTTACCCACATGCACCATCAGGAGTTCTCCAGAGCAAAGTGATAGGGGCTGGGAGAGTCAAGGTTCAGAAGAGCATTCAGATAGAGGAGGCGGATGAATAGTGAAGATCTGACATAGAAGCAGGTTCAATAAAGCAGGAGAAAAGAGGACTACACAGAAGGAATTCAGAAGACGTATACAGAAAGGGGGAGGGGGGAGAGGGAACCAAACTCTAGGATAAGCAATTTGTAGAGAGAGACCTGAAGGAGAAGATATGTGTGGAATCGGTGATTTTGTAGCCATAGCGTGGTCGCCTCTCTTTTCCACGATCCGTCTTTACAGATCTGAGCCTCAGTACTTTTGGCTAGCCATTAGAATTATTTTTGGGCTATAAAATGTATATTACAGTTTTTGGGCTACCAGGTGAAATATGTTCGGGCCGATGGGCTACAAATGAAGTTTGCTCTTTTCTTAATTAGTACTCTTGAGACAAAATATTCATATTGAACAAGTTTGTATGTGGTAAAATTGGAGGATCCAATTTTCGATTATTATGGCACTTTGTAAGTGCGTTTTTAAAGGCTCGAGGCTATGATCGAGATTTACACCCGAGGGGTTATCGACGTCCAATCTGAGGACAATGCAACTCAATAGTTATGGAGAAAAGTGAGAAGTTCCCAGGCGCCTAACTAGAGCTAACAAAGCCTAGTAGGCTAGTTCAAACCCGTATCAAGGCATTAAACCGTAATACCGGCCTCATATCTTTGTAATAAATGCATTAGTATGTACTATATTGGGATTTCCCCTCACATATAAAGGGCATCCTTATCATTTTGTAAGGAGATCTGATACTCAACATTGATAATACTAGAAAATTTTCTCGCTCTATAACTTAACATATTCTCTTGATCTCATTACTTACATCTATTGCTTATATCCATTGTGTTCTATTTATTGTTCTTCATTTATTGCTCATTATTGATCATAAAGAGCCGTCATCGCTGCTCTAATAACTGTTAATCTTCTTCGATTGCCCTTAGCCGAGCATCTGACTCGACCTCGAGGCCCGTATACGCCAGCTCGAGACCTTGATTCCCAGCCATTCGGTTTGGTTATTATACTACCTATAAGCTCTTATCTTATTTCATATTCTTTCACCTAGGATTATTGCCTAAACAACTAGTATATTTTTAAAGCAAAAAAATTAAATTTAATTATAATTACCATTTTCAAGATAAATAAAGTTCTTGTCTAAATTTGTATATTTCTAACAAATCCTCACTGATAGCATTGAATATGACTCATTTCTCTTTTTCGTCTTCTGAATAATGTGAATGAAGAAAGTCCAAAAGAATTACAAAAAGTAGCTAGTCCCTCACTTAAAATGCGCATTAAGTTATGGTTTAAGACTATAGTGGTTGTATACAAATATTTTTAATAATTTCTTGGTCTAAATTCCCAACAACTTCCTAAAAAGCTTTTAAGAAACGGCCAATCGGGCCCTCAGAAAAGTAAAATCTTCAAACTAATTTTTGTTGAGAGAAAATCTGGAATGTTTGCTTTTCAACTCCTCACATCACATGTGAGGATTATTATCAACGGAAGACTTTTTAATTTGATGACTTTTTATTGTCTGCCATAATTGACTGTATCAATCCAAGAGTATTTGTTTATTGGGGTATTATTTTTGTTAATTAAGAAAGGTTTGTCTGTTGGCCACGCTTAGGGAAATGAACATAAAGGTAAAAGACAAACAATGTCACCTTCATTTTAGTCCCTAAATAGACGGATGGCATCTTTCGAGAAAAGACAGAATTATTATTAGTAACACAGACATAATCGCCGAATTCTCAGTATGTCACTACTCGAATATCACACTTTTAGAAGTCATGGTAGCGTATATTAGTGAATATTAGGCAAGTCAGAACTATTTAATCTATTTTGTATTTTTTATTTAATCACTTAGCATCAATAATTTATAGTAACATAATTTAATACGCGGAAGAAATAAATTTCAAGTTTAACGGTATTACTAATACCATCCCATAACAAAACCGTCCAAGATTTGATTTTACAACTTCACAAACTGTTTAAGAATTCTATAAATAAAGGTCTGAAAGAAATAACAAATATTGTCTCTAAAACTACATAAGACAAGCAGAAAAATAGATGGAGGGTGACGTCAAGGCCTGCGGACACCTGCAGGACTACCTCGGGTCACCTGGTTAGTAAGAAGCTGAAACTTCATTGCAATTCGAAATCTGCAGCACTAGGTTCTGCACAAAATAGTACAGAGTATAGTATCATCACAATCGACCTCATGTACTGGTAAGTGCCTAGCCTAACCTCGGCGAAGTAGTGACGATGCTAGGACCAGACTACTAAATAAACTTGTGCATGTTTAGCTCAAAAGTTAATCGTCACTTTATAAGCTTAAAACAATCAAAAGATAGGAAAAGGGTAAATCGTAATCAAATATAGTGAACCTCGATGTGAAATCAACGTAGTTGTAATATAAAGATATTTGCAAAAATAAAAAACTCTAAAAATAATTATTTATCGCAGTTAAGAAAGTGTCACGACCCTAGTTCACCAATCGTGAACCTGTCATGACGGCACCCAGTCTCCGCGACTAGGTAAGCCTAATACGATGCGGAATATACAATTTCATGAAATAAAAGATAAGGTAACAATAGAATAATGTAAATGAAATGTAATAAGTGCCGCTCGGCATATACACTTCGCCAAAACACACTAAGCAACATACTACCAAGACCGAGAAACACACGGGCAACACAGACTAAGAGAGAGTACAACTATAGCTCTATACATCAGGAATGTCTATACAACGAGAGTAAGGGAAATAACTACTATCACTAGTGAGAATAGAAGGGGACTCCCCGGATCCGCGGACGTAGCAGATCATGCCTCGAGTCTCCTGAAGCGCTGCTGAATCACCTGATATGAGCCTGTCCTGATGTACCTGGATCTCCACAACAAAAGTGTGCAAAAGAGTAGCATGAGTACACCACGGCGGTACTCGGTAAGTGCCAAGCCTAACCTCGATGGAGTAGTGACGAGGAAGGTCAGGGCCCTACCGAGAGAACAATAACATAATGATCAAAACAATAATAAGCAGGAATAAGTAAGAATGAATCTGAAATAACAACATTAAAGTAATTACTACAACCGACTACGACTAGCTAACTACAAGTAACCAACACAGCATAAACTCAAACCAGCAAGTCCAGGACCTGTGGGAATTGAACCCACAGTCCCTCTTTATATCCAACAACTCACGAGCTACGGGAATTTAACCTGCAGTCCCAATAACAGTATCTCTTGGTCTCCGAGAATCGAACCCGCAGCCCATGCCTCAATACCTCAAGATGTGTCTCAATGATCTCAGGATCTCCGGGAATCGAACCCGCAGTCTATATCTCAATAATATATCAATAACTCCGGGTCTCCAGGAATCGAACCCGCAACCCTTGGATCTCCGGGAATCGAACCCGCAGTCCACAAACAATATCACTCCAGGTCTCTGGGAATCGAACCCACAGACCTGGAATCTCCGGGAATCGAACCCGCAATCCACAAACAATACCACTCCGGGTCTCTAGGAATCGAACCCACAGCCCTGGGATCTCCGGGAATCGAACCCGCAGTCCACCAACACAAACAATAAAAGAAATGCACAGAGAAAATATAATATGCTTAACTACAACTTCACCAAAACCAGTGCCAACAATTATCAAGAAGTTCAAATAAGACAATTAGGTAATTAGACAGATAAATCCTATCTAATTATGCTTTCCCATCGAATATCAGGTAAATGTCACAATTTAATCAACTAAGAACAGGAATATCACAAATTGGACAATTCAAGTAAAGTGAGTTCCAACAATCTGCGCATGTACACATCCGTCACCTCGCATACAAGGCATTTAAATTATCACATAATATCCTAGGGGTGAAGGTTCCCCCACACGAGGTTAGACATGCCACTTACCTCGACTCCGGTACAAAATCGCTAAGAGACAACTCTCTTGCCATGAATATCGGCCTCCACAGGTGTAGTATCTGAATAAAATCAATAGAAATACATCAAAATAGGCCAATTGGGCATTACCCAATCGAAACAATTCAAAATACACCAAAAACCACAAGTTGCCAAAACCCGAATTTCGGTACGCTTCTCGAAAAATTATGAAAGTTATATATTCAGGTTCCTTATCTCAACACGAGTCCATGCATATAAAATTTACCAAAATCAGACTCCGTTTGCCCATTCAAATCAATGATTCTCTATAATTTAGGCATAGGGCTAAAACCCCCCATTAATCTTCCATTAACAGTGAAATACACAAGGATTTCATGATAAAATAACGAAATTAGGCCAAGAAACTTACCCCCGATGATTACCCGTCGATATCCCAGCGATTTCCCGCCAATATTTTCTCTTAGGACTCAAAAATGGAGGTTTTGTGTAAATGGGTCGCGGATGAACTGTTCTGGTTTTTAATATATTTGAATGCCAGGCGACCCTATGCGATCACAGCCACTGGCTCGCGATCGCGATGAACAAATTTTCCAGGCTCCAAATAAACACTATGCGATCGCGACATAACCCACGCAATCGCACTGCTTCAGACAAATAACCTTACACGATCGCATGCATCCTCACGCGATCGCACTGCTTTAGCCCACAACCCTATGCGATCGCATGCTTACTCTCGCGATCGCATTGATTTGATTTCCAGGCTTACGCGATCGCACACACAAGACTTCGCGATTGCGATGCATTATCACAAGGCCTTACGCGATCGCATGGCCACCTCCGTGATCGCTGAGAACAAAATCGTTCTGCACAGCTGCTGCAATTTTCTGCATATTTCCAAAGACTCAAAATGCCTAGATGGTGGTCTGAATTCACCCCGAGGCCCCCGGGACCCCAACGAAAACCACCAATACACTCCAAAACATGATACGAACTTGTTCTAATCATAAAACATGTCCTTAAACACAGAAAACATCGAATTATAGTGGATTCAAGCCTAAGTTTTCATCTAAACTTCCGAAATCAACATTCAATCGAAAACCCGATCAAACGACGTCCGAATGACCTGAAAATTTGCAGACATATCAAAAATCATTGTATTTCCAATAATTTCCAACTTCGCAATTTCAAGCCTAATTGAGCTACAGACCTCCAAATACATTCCGAACGCGCTCCCAACCCCGAAATCACCTAACAGAGATAATGGAACCATCGGATTTTCGTTCCGAGGTCGTCTTAACACTGTTCCGAATACAGGCCATTTTCCAACTATAAAGCTCTCATTTAGGGATTAAGTGTCCCAAAATATTCCAAATTCCAGAACCAACCCTCACAGCAAATCCCAATAGTAGAAATGAACTTAGGAAAACAGTTGAATTTGGGATTGAGGCATAAATTTCAAAACCGACCGGACGGGTCGTTATAGAAAGATAGAGAGAGAATGAGAGAGTTGTATTATTATATTAAAATACTTGGTCTGGTACAACGGGGAAACCTTCCTTTATATAAAAAGGGGGCCTCCTTATTAAAATAACAATAATAAACCATCGAGGCGTAGTCGACATCCTCTTAATGAGGACACCCAAGTGTGAGTAACGTCGTTCAAGTCCTTACGCCCGAATTATACCATCGTTATAAGAGGCATATGAGAGGGATCGTACCCTATCGCTTTGAGCATGGGAAGGGTCGTATTTGGCCCCATACAATGTAGTAATATAATATACAGCGAAATATAAGCATAAATAACTAAGTAAAGATGGGAGGGGGTAAATGTTGCGGGGTATATCAGTTTCAACAGTAAATCAAAGACAAATCACAATGATAATTTAGAATTCACAATGAAACAACAAGGAAATTATATTCCATCCATAAACACTTTATATCGAAAATTGTTGCGGCATGCAACCCGATCTCAATATATAATAACACTGTTGCGGCGTGCATCCCGACCCAATCATATTATTATTGCGCCGTGCAACCCGATCCAAATATGTCATTATTGCGGCGTGCAACCCGATCCAAATATGTCATTGTTGCGGCGTGCAACCCGATCCAAATATGTCATTGTTGCAGCGTGCAACCCGATCCAAATATATCATTATTGCGACGTGCAACCCAATCCAAATATATTATAGTTACAGTGTGCAACCCGATCAAAATATACAATCAATATCAACCATGACAAGAGTTCCGGCTAGGGATCAATAAGGACTATACTATCCGGGTAAGGGGGTCAACAATAAGAATGAACACATTCCGGCAAGGAAAAATTAGCTATAACCAAACTTGTTCCAACATCTACTATATGAACTAACACCAATACTCGACCATGAGTAATCTCTGCAAAAATAATTATAAACCTTGCTCAGCATATAAAGTCAACAACTTAGGCATTCGTAGTAGTTCTCACTAACACAATAATTGCAATTTGAGACCCACGATCATGCTCGACACCGATGTATAGACACTCGTCACCACACCAATATGTCGTACTCAACATATAGCATGTAGCATACAAAATCAAATTCCTATTCCCTCAAGCTAAGGTTAGACCAAACACTTACCTCGATATCACGAACTCAGTTCAAGCCTCAACTATACCTTTACCTCGTGATTTCACCACCACTTCGCTCGTATCTAGTCACAAGTTACTTAATTACATCAATGAATGCTAAATAAATAATTTCTAATGCATGAAAATAAATTTTCTAAAGCCTTTCCTAAAAAGTAAAAAATCAGCCCCGAGTCCACATGGTCAAAACACGAGGTTCGAACCAAAACCCGACTACCCATTCACATAAGAACTCAAATATATAATTGTTTTGAAATTGAAGCTCAAATAGATGTCCGAATCCTCTTTTTTCTTTTTTGAAAAACCTAGGTTCTATTCAAAACACTCAATTTCTCTCATGAAAATTATTGATTTTGAGTTGAAATCATGTTAAAAGATATTAATGATTGAAGGAAACTAGTAAAATTGAGTTACAATCAATTTGGAAGAAGAGTTGTTCTTGAAAAATTGTCCTAGGGAGTTTTTGTTCTAAAAAGATGTGAAAAAAAGTTATTTTTCGGCGAAGTTTAAAAAGTTGCAGGCTGCACATATGGGAATTGCGAAGGGAGGTTGGTAGGGGTGTCAATGGTTCGGTTCGAACGGTTCTTTTTATAAAATTTATACCATACCAATTTTTGGTTATTCTATTATGTATAACCAAAATTAGACTTTTCGAAACCGTCTCAATCATGTCAATTTCTCTTCGGTATCGGTTCGGTTCGGTTAACTTTTATTTTCTAAATATCTCGTAAATTCACTAGTAAAAATTGGATGCAATAACATATGTTCTTTTATGGAATTTAGCAGAACTCTCTAGATATTTTTATTGTTTAAAGGGTGATGAATTTAAAATAAATAATAAAATATGGCTAGAGTATAGATCCATCAACTATTCTACAACAACATAAAAGAAACCAAATAAAGGCAAAAAATATATATAAATCACACGGGTGGAAAGATATTAACCAAGTTGGTACTCAAGAATAAAGTCTATAGAAGATGAAATATCCAAAAAGATAAATCTAAATTATATGAAAGAAAATATTTTCAATACATGTAGTTTGCTACTCTAGAATACTAGTGTCTTGCTAATAAAAATACTTGAAATAACTTAGTTTAAGTAGAAGTAGTATAGTGGATTTCAAAAATTAGTATTTTGAGTTTAATTACTTGTTGGCTTGTAATAGTTTTTATAATTCGAAGACCCAAAGAAAAATCTAATGTATTATTATTTTTAAACTTACTAGATAAATATATTTTTCACATGTAAAATTTATTCGGTATGGTTCGGTATTTCTTTTGATTTATTTTTATAAAATATAAAACCTACCCTAATTATCAATGCAGTTATAAATTTATATAAAAACCTACGGTTTTCTAAAAAGAAACTTAAAAATCGGTTCGGTATGGAACGGTTCGATCGATTTAGTCGGTTTTCGAATATCAATTGACACCCCTAGATGTTGGGAAATGCGAATTGGGAATTGCGAAGGGAGGTTGAAAAATGCGAACCCTACATGTCTGCAATTCCTTTAGTCCAAAATTTCACCCTATGGCCTATCCAAAACTCACCCGAGCTCCAAATCAAACATGCACACCACCCTAAATATATCATATGGACTCACTCGTTCATTCAAATCACAAAAATAATATGAACAATTATGAATTTAGCATCAAAATCATGCAACTTTCTCAAAACTTCAAATTTTCAATTTTCTCAATAACTATCCGATTCACGTCATTTAAGTCTGTTTCTTACTGAATTTTACCGACAACACATATAAATCATACTGAACCTGTACCGGGCTCCGGAACCATAATACGGGCCCGATACCACATGTTTCGCATAATATTTTAATTTCAAAAACCTTTATATTTTTCAGAAAATAATTTCTTTCAAAACTTTATTTCTTGGGCTTGTGACCTCGGAATTCGATTTCGGGCATACGCCCAAGTTCCATATTTTCCTACTGACCGTCTGTGACCGTCAAATTATGGGTCCGAATCCATTTAGCGAAAATAGTGAACGAAGTCATCTTGATTCATTTTAAAGCCAAATTTTATCATTTTTTCACAAATTTTTATATATAGGCTTCCGGCTACACGCCCCGATTACACATACAAATCGAGCTGATGCTGAAAGTGACTTTTAAAACCTTGAAATACAAAATTTAATTTAAAAATAAGTGATTACCTTTTGGGTCATCACACAGTATATTTAGTGGTTCGTTGGATTATTTATTTATTTATTTGGACCTCACTCTTTTAATATACTTGAGAAAATGACACTCGAAAAGAAAAGGAGCCAAAGAAAGAAAGAGTGATATCTGGTAGCTGAACTTGTCAAATTTGTCCTAAAATTGCGCCAATTTTCTTCGCTGGTCACTTAAGTATTTAGAAATCATTTATTTTTTTATTCTTTGTAAAATCATAATACAGTCAGATATCTCTATAACATCCCTATATAATATACTTTAGTATATAAATCAAATTTTTCTCGGAACCAAATTTCATGGTTTGCTATAATATATACATTTTCTATACCAGCAATTTGTTATAACATTCAAAATTATTTAGCAGTGTTTTAAAAGGCGGAGGCGTAAGACAAGACATTTTGCATGCCTAAGCGGGGGCGTAAGCCCCATGGGTATTAAATTTTTAATATTTTATATATATAAGTAAAATCCCATATAATCTGATGAAATGACAAACATATATATATAATAATGAAATTATAAATGTTAAATAAATAAGTAAAATTATATATAAATCCAATCAACACATATAAAAGCACGCATACATATAATCCCATATTATATTTTGAAAGAGAGCAAGAGAAGCACTGAACTTAAAAAACTAATTACATACATATTTATAAACTAACAGTGAAATATAAAAAGTGAGGAAAATAATGAGTTCAAAATAATAATATTTTTACATGGAGGAAGGAACAAACATGTTGAATTTGACATACGGAAAAGAATGAAGTTTTCTGTTACAAAAAAGTGATAAATCGTTGCTCTTGGTAGAGGCAGACTAGCGGAAAGAATTGGGAAAGACTTATAATTTAGGGGTTTTAGCAATATTAAAAAGTTTACTTTTAAATTTAATATTTTTAATACCATTTTTAAAGATGTCTCATGGGCTTACGCCTCAACAAAAAAACTCGTCTCAATCAAAAAACTCGCCGAGGCATACGCCTCGAACTTCAGGGCGTACGCGTTACGGGACTTTCGCCCCCACTATCATCCCGGAATATTTTTGCTACGCCTCGCCCCAGGGCTCGCCCCAAAAATACCTTTTAAAACACTGCTATTTAGAACAAAAATAATGTTGTTATAGATAAATTTGACTGCTGGTAGTAATCTCCACCTCTTTCCTATTTCTAAAACAAAATTAAAAGGAGCAAGCTAACTGCAATTAATGCCAATGCCTAGTGAGGATTAAGTCAAATTTTGGGATCGAAAATAAAGGAGGTCCCCTACACATAATCAATGTTTGCTTAATTAAATGTATAACGAAAATTGATAGGCCATGTGAAGTTGTCTTGTGTTTTAAGGACCTCACAATCAATCCTTGTGAAAGATGATGGCAATTTTGTGCCTCTTTTTTTCTTCTTTCTTCTCCCAAGCAATCTTCTCATTACTACACCTTCAATTCAAGCATTAAACTTGGGCCACAAAAGTTAGGCAGCTACCATTCATGTAATCTATTTTTTCAACTGCCTATGAAAATGGGAAAAGACCAAACGTCATCCATGTCATGCCACATCTTGCAATTATTATTAGTATCAAAATGTTTAATTTAACCTATCTTTGGAGTCATTAATTAGCAATAGCAAACCTCTTAGTCGTTTGATTTGGTTGTAAATAATAAGCTTGTCAATCTAAACTATTTAAATAGTACTATCTTTTAATAAAGATCTATAATAAGTCAGATCTCTTTTTACTAAGGTCGACTGAAAATAACTTTTCTGTCTTTTCGAGTAGGGATAAGGCCTGCGTACGTACTATCCTCTCAGATCTCACCTGTGGGACTATACTAGGTAGTTGTTGTTGTTGTATAATAAGTCAGATGAAAAGGAAAAAAAATTCTTGGAATTGTAACACAAAGAGCTGTACAGATTCAATGTTACTTTTTCTAGTCGGTTACATAGATTATATGTTACTCCCTCCGGTCTACAATAAGTAATCAGTTTTTTTTTGGTCCAAAATAAGTGTCCATTTTTTTGCATAGCCTTCAACAAGGATGCATCTCCAAAACTCTACCACAAAGTTTGTCTCAATGTGTGTAGCACGTCGGTCAAAATTTTCAGACAAAATTACGATTATCGTCAAATATGTTGTGGTTAGAACTGAACCCGCAAGTTGAACGTGTCTTGAACCTCGCTCTGATACCACTTGTTAGGACCGAAAAAAGTCAGGTGCGGAAGCTAGTAAAGCATACCTTCAACGACCGTAAAACCAACAACAAAAGAGAAATCTACCAAAAGAAATATAAAAATTTAATGTGGTTCGGTCAACTGACCTACGTTCATGACGAAGATGGGCAATTCATTATAATAAAAAGAAAGTATAAAATATCGAGAGAAGAACCTCACGAAGAGGCAAACACAAGTGACACACTAACACTTATCCCGTAAAGTTCTCCACCTAAACAAGACTCTCAAGCACTATATGGCTACATTGTGGATGTTACTGAATGAGAAAGACGAATCTTCAATTTATAGAACTACAAACTTTTCATACAAGAATAGGGACTAACCAAATATGTAATAATTATATTTTCCTTCTAGGAAAAAGAAAACTCAATTATGGTAAATACATTGTCCTTTCCTTCATAAAATAGGAAAATTCATTATGGTAAGAACCACAAGCGTTTTTTAATTTAAGAGATTAGTGGACGGCGGACATTCTAAAAATAGTTGTTAAGGAATCATCTGATTTCTAACTACGAGTCTGTTTTCAAGCTAACTGAATGCCTATCTGCTGCTAGTTCTGTTCCACTATTTGCTCTTATTGCTCTCGTTGCCGGTGTGACAGTCTGAGTAGACGATGCTCTCTTTCCAATTATTTTTGGGGTTCATAACCGGTGCGAGTTCTGAAATTCCGTCTCTAGTTGGGGGGTTTCGATTCGAAAAATGTGGTGCGGGTTCATCTCTCTTGACCAGTTCAGGTTCAAGGGAGAGTGATCGAGGGGACCTAGTCTTTTGATCTCTTCTCTATGGGGGAGCTATCGTATCAAGAGTGTGTTGGGGAGGCCAGGGAAGATGGATTGGATCGAGAGGGGAGATCGGAAGAATCAGAAACAGACTCGAAAACGAAACCATTTCTCTAGCGGCCTCTTGACTTCTTTCTTTACAATCAGTCCAGGCCAATAGCTATTCTTGGCTTTCGAACAGCTAGAGCACCGACATATAGAGCGAAGGAAGAGCCAAGGCCCACGCTCCTTGTTATTATTTTTTAAAACCTCAGGAACTATCTTTTTCGGCTGCCCCTCCGGCCCCTAACTTTGCCATTGGGTTTGTCAATCAATCTGGCATGTTCAGACTGGGCGCCTTTTCTGGGTGAATTCTTCTTTTCATTAAGATGTCAAAAAACGGAGGGGGGCGTGTTGCACTAATCATATGGCAGCGAGTGATGCACACACTACTTTGGATTCAAACTATATAAATTGTTGAACTTCCTTTAGAGTTTTAATTCTATATTGTTATCAAAGATAATTTTATTTAAATATGAGATAAAGCAAACAATTATTCTGAGAAACATGGTTGAGAATTAGAAAAGTTTTGAGGTGGAGAAAATGTTTGTCCTGAAGTTAGCACAATGTCTGGTGGAAGTCTTTAGTCGTGTCAATTTATTTGTTTGAAGAGTAGAGACAACATTGCATGTGCAAACTGGATTATAAACATGTTATGATTTGACTATATTCCCATAACATCATGGATCAACCCATGCGGCATTCCTTATCGACATTGTCACCTTCAAATTCCCCCCCCCCCCCCGTTTCTTCACCACAAAAGATAACACACAGCTTGCACAATGCAAATTCAGTTTTATCCTTTCGATTCCATTTTATTCAGCCTTTCGGAGGGTACAATATACATTTTAACCTTTAATTTTTCTAATCTTTAGTCGATTAAAAGATTGATGCTTATCGTTTGTCAAGGAACAAAATTAAACGGTAGTATGGTACGAGATCGAATCGGACACGATTAATATGAGTCGAGCACAACTCCCTACACGGTAATTGAAGTCAAATATACCTTCCTCCACGCCCATACGACGAGAAAGAATATAATACGCCCCTAACTATAAAGGTGCGTTGGTAAGCTCGCCCGTACAGGCATCCCGACCCCTCCGCCTATTTCCGTTTTTGTAATAACAACAGTTCGGGAATAAAGTAATACTCTGGCGAGGGGCTTTCCTTCTATATAAGGAAAGACCTCCCTCATTTGTAAGATAAATGTTATTTTCATTAATAATACAACTTCTGACTATTTTTCTCTCTCTATCTCATCTCTCTATTGTTGACTAGTTTTGATATTCCAATAAGTTTTATTACGATCTCACTAGAGCCAACTACATACAAATCTTAGATTTATCCTTAAGTTTATTACTATTGATTCCGATTTCCCCCTTTTATAATCTTTGATTGTTCATAACTCATAAAGCAACCGATAGCTTTTGGGTTAAACAAGTATTACGAGTTTGAATTTCAATGACATCCTGATTATTATTGTCCAAATCGTATCTTTCTAAATTCCTTATTAACTAATCAATTTTAGTTTTATGTAGTTTTGATACATATAGTTATGGTGTACAAAAGAAACCGACAAATCGCACCAACCCGATAATCCGAGTTAAACCGATATCAAATCAATATTAATGCTAACAGAAGACATTCAATTCAATACTATGAACGAGAACGTATTGAATATTTACATTTTGTTTTGCAATAATTTAGATAAAAATGCATAACTTATTTTTATTTTTTCTTTATTAGCGTTTAGTCATGTTATTGACTCTCCCTTATTAGTCAACTTATTTTATCAAAGACTTATTACTTTTAGATTATGTTTATTTTTATTATAGCTTTTTAATTAGCAAAATCTATATTACATAAATTTATTGTCTTTATTGTTGAATATTTTAGGTTAATGCCATGATACTTCTCATATTTTTTATTATTTTCTTGGAAAATACTTTGTATAGTTGTATCTTACTAGGATTAAAGAAATATTTTGAGCACAATTTATATGTTTTGTTCTACGGAGATTTTACCGGAAAAAATCCGAAAAACCCGAAAACTCGAGAAAAACCGAAAGTAAAAAACTCGAGTTTATTGATTTGGTTTAATTTTTAGATTTAATAACTCGATACAAGTGGTTTGTTTTGATAATTATAAAATCTGAACCCCTGCATATAGTTATCATATGTAACTCCCGTACTCTTTGCTACGTCTATCCAAAAGTGATCAAGTGAAAAGGGATTCCACTTGCATTTCTTCCTGCTAATATTATAATAATTTGAATTTTGAGTCCTAAAATAGGCCAGGATATGGACTTCAAGATTTGGGCTTTTCAATGCAATTCAGGGTATGGATCAAGGACAAGGGTCAATTGGGCTTTTCAATGCTCATAATCAAGATTTGTCCTTGGATAAGCGATTTATAAAAGAATTTTTACACCCTGTAAAAAAACTTAGTATCCTATTTATTAATAATAAATATTATTTTAAAATATTACATCCTATAAATATCTTTTATCTTTTATAACAAAAAATCTAAATATAGTTACATCCTACAATTAATGCACCATATATGCCAACTATTATTTTTCCTAAACCTTTTACTCCATTGCCAAAACTGTCGTGGCCTTTCTTTCTCCAACACAATCCACATACATGGTATCATTGCCACTATTTCTACTTCCATCTCCACCCAAACCCTCTTTCAGAAAGTCCTATTTCTCTTCTCGCACATGAATACAGATTCTTATACACATTTTATACCTATAGAATACTAATATAGATGGACGTAAGAAGATATTTGTCAGTTGTATTTAATTGGTTTTTGTATTAGATAGTTGTATTTAAATGTATATTAATATATATTCAATTGTATTTTGGTGTATTAAATTTACAAAAAAGTGCTATTGGCATGTATTCTTTTTAAAAATACAGTTGTGTTTTCTTGGTTCTTTCTTCTTCTCACGTTTTCTTATTCAATTCTTTGACCAGAATACATATTAGTTTTTAATCTTTTAGTTCTTTGAGTTAAATTAGTAGACTCTCATGTGATTTGATTTCCTTCCGTTTTTAACAAATATATGTTCCCTTAAATTGTACAAAGCGTTACTGTATTCAACAGAAATTGCGCTTAAATACACATAAATACAGAAGTCAATTAGCTGGAGTTCCCATTTTTTCGCCTTTTTTTTTTCTTGTATTCAAGAATACAACACCTTAATTAAATACATGAGATACATTGTATAAAAACATAAAAGGTATCTATAAAACGTAATATAGCAAAAGATATATATAAATAATTAATTAGGACTAAAAGATGGTACTTTATAAAGCATTCTCATTTATAAACACTTTTCTCTTATTTACAATTTTAATAAGTACTAAAAGTGCTTATAAGTATATATTTTAT
Organism: Nicotiana noctiflora; assembly: GCA_032618575.1. Classification (NCBI taxonomy): domain Eukaryota; kingdom Viridiplantae; phylum Streptophyta; class Magnoliopsida; order Solanales; family Solanaceae; genus Nicotiana; species Nicotiana noctiflora. The sequence goes on from JASVEL010013520.1 coordinate 129,407, forward strand.
TAGCAAAAATATTTGGGGATTCTATTGTCAACTAAAAAATCTCCTTAATGCAGTGGCAACCATTTATGTTGCAAGAACTTTTTCTTGGACTGCTAAAAAACTATCTTATGTAAGAAAAGTACAATTAGTTCAAATTGTCCTCTTTGGCATTCAGGCGTATTGGTCCCAGTTATTTATGTTACATGTGAAGGTAGTGAAGACTATTGATTCTAACGGTAGGAGTTACATATGGTTTGGAGTTAACACAATTACTAAGAGAGCTTTCGTAGCTTGGGTTAAAATGTGTGCACCTATATATATCCATAGAGGGCTTAAACCTAACTAATATGCTGTTCTGAAATAAAGCAGCAACCACAAAAACCTATTGGGACTTGGCTCATAAAAAAGACAAACTTTGGATGTGGTGGATTCATACATACTATATAAGAGGGAATGAAAGGACAATGTATCTGTACCGCAACAAGCGTCTTGGATGGTGAGAAAAATTATACTCCCTCCGTTCCAAAATAAGTGATTTTTTGGTCCTTTTTTTGTGGTCCAAAATAAGTGATTTTTCGGATTTCAAGAATGACTTAATGATGTTTTTCCTACATTGTCCTTGGAGTAAATAGTGTTGGAATATGTGTTAGGAGTGTTTATGTGAGATAGTAAGGTTAAAATGGTCGATTCTATTGCTAATTAATGCTAAAAGGTGACTTTCTTAACATGTGTGAAAACATCCAAAAAATCACTTATTTTGGACCGGAGGGAGTAGAAGCTAAAGAAACATGGAAGCATGTTCATGTTATACCGAAAGAGGGTAAGAGCTGAAAGATAGTTTGTTAATTTGTTGGAAAGGTGGGACTTGTCCCACATTGGTGGTACAAGGTCCTTTGTGGTGCCTTTCAAGTCCTTGTCCTTTTGTGTGTTTAATTTAGAACTATATATATATATATATATATATATTAAAGATTTGGACTTGGGCTTTGGGGCTTGGGCGCGGGCCGGGTCGGACCTAAAATAAATATTTTATTTTTTATTTATTTATACAATAAAATCTGTTTTATTTGAAATTATTTAAATAAACAGATGCGTCTGTTTATGAAAGAACACTTCTTTTCGAAAAGGTCCGATAGTTACCTATAAATAGAAGTTCTTCCAACAAAGTGGATATAAAAAAATCTGCAATATATTCTTAGCTTGTTGTATCGTGAAGAAGATTGTTTGTATTTCTCCAATTTGTATACAGGCAATATCTTCTTTAAGGAAAGTCGTTTTCACGCCTCAAGCCTTCTTCAATTTCGTTTTCAGTTATTATTTTTCTAACAAGAGCTTGATCAGACAAATCTATCTTCAACTACTAGGAGATGATCCTAGAGTACCTTGGAAATGTCTCATGTTTAAAAATGAAGCAAGACCCAAAGCAAAGTTCACTACGTGATTACATTTGCAGGGCAGGTTACCTATCATCGACAAACTAGATAGATGGGACTTTAATTGGATCCTTTATGCACTCACTGTCAATGCCAAATTGAAAATAGGTATCACATGTATGTGGACTGTGATATTATTACAAGATTATGGAGCAGAGAGTCCTTCAATATAAGAGGAGACAAAAAATTTCAGCAGTTAAGTTGGATCAACAGTTACATTGGGCTGTTAAAAATTCTAGAAGGCAAATCACTATCAGCACAAATCTTTGAATGGTCTATGCAGAAGTCAGTCGTGTTGTTTGGAGGGAAGAAATCAGAGGATTTTTGATAATAATGGTACAAATGCGCATAGGATTGCTAGGAATATTGCTTATATATGTAATGTTCAGTCATGGTATTTTTAGCTCCTTTTAGTGATGGATTATGTGTTTTCTTGTTTTTCTGTAACTTGCCTGAGAGATGGAAGAGACCCTCCCTAAGAGGTGTGCTTCAAATCTTTAAGGTTAAAGGCATAGTTGTTTTGTCTAGCTAGATATTTACTTTCAGGTAGTTGGTCGTCATAGCTTCAGCTATGGTCTGTAATTTCAAATTTTGCTGGTTAGTAATTTTAACAAGGAAAAATTGCTTATAAACCCATTTTCTCAAATACTTTTAACTTCTTATTATTAATTTGAACATTTCTATCCAAATACATTACTATTATTTTTTTTTAATAAAATCATATGTCACATTTAAAAGTATTTTTGCAGCTGATTTTAGTCGGCTAAGACAAATGGGCTCTACCTATAGATTATTAGGGAAACGCGCTTCCATATTCAACCACTAATACACTGAATATTCTAATTACTGGTATTTACGAAGCCACTCTTGTATAATCATTTATGTCAATTATTGTCAGAATAATTTCTAGAATTTAGCCCAACTGAAATCATTTTTTGCAATAATCAGTTATATAATGTCACGATCCGGATTTTCCACCATCGGGATCGTGATAACGCCTACTCGTGATAGCTAAGCAAGTCATATTACTTACCACCTTTATATTTACACAAACATTCTGTCCTCAAATTAATAATAAGAATATTAACAATAACTTTAACTGCGGAAGTCTTTTTCATAAAAACTGAAAGAAATAAATAAAAACTACACATAATGGTCTGAAAGAAATAAATAATAACCGCCTGTCTCGAAACAAAGAGACTGCAGCGATAATGAAAAATATGAGAAGAGACGTCGGGCCTGCGGACGCCAGCAAGCTACCTTAGTCTCGAAAGTACGATGATCCTGCTAGTGAACTACTGCTGCTGCTCAAAACCTGGACCTGTGCAAAAACGCACAGAAGTGTAGTATCAGCACAATCCGACCCCATGTGCTGGTAAGTGCCTGGCCTATCCCGGCGAAATAGTGACAAGGGTAGGACCAGATACTCACGTGAACCTGCACAATCTCATATACATATATACCAACCTAAGCAGTAGAAAGGGGGAGGGACATGCTGGGGGATACACCAAAGTCAAGTATAGAAATTATGTGTAAAGAAGTATAACTAAACAATAAAACATGAACTTTTACATACGAACACAAAACACCAAGCTGTAATATATAAGTGGTCGGCGTGCCACACGATCCCAATTTATAATATGTAAGTGGTCGGCGTACCACATGATTCCAATTTATAATATGTAAGTGATCGGCGTGCCACACGATCCCATTTTATAATATATAAGTGGTCGGCTAAATCGAGACAATATAAAATAAAGTTTTTAAGGCCTCTGAAGCATGAAATAAATAAAGAAAACAGGTGATGACCCTTTGGGTCGTCACGTATAAATAGTAAAAAATAAATAAACATGACGGATAGACAAAACAATTCGCCATAATGAGAAAAGATACGACACATCCTGCGATCCACTGTTCACCATATTCACCTAATATATCTTCTCGTTTTTTCATTGAGTTTGTGTTGTGAGAATAGATTTTATTCCTTTGTTTCTCTTTGTCCTAACATATTTTTGTAAATATGATCATATTTGAGGACTTATGCGTGGAAAAACAAAAGCCACAAAATTTATCTCAATCAAGTACATATATTAGCCTACATATTAAGTGAACACGTAGAATTGAAGGGCTCATGTTGAGCTATTCACCATTAAAAATTACACTCCCCAAAAATGATAACACTCTTACATTAATGTTAATCGTAGTATCATATCTTGATTTAGTTTAGAAGTTAGAGCAGAGGTAATAGTTATGACACATAATTAATTATTGTAATATAATAATGCAAAGAAAATTGAATAACTAAAAAGTTTAACATAATAAAGAAATAAAAAAGTAAACACTCAAATTCCATGTTCTAAAATCTGTGAGTCCTCCTTAAACTCGGACAATGTAAGCTGTGAATGTCAAATTAATTCTTGCATTTTAAAGAAGAAGCACTTGCTGTGATAAAGAACTTGTTTCTAGAAGACAATGACATGAACTGCCGTGTTGTTCTCGAGGAGGAGGGGAAGGAAGATCCTTCCATACAAGCTGTGAGTAGAGGAGCATACCTCAATAGTTGGACCATCAGGACCGCCAGAGCCTCGGGGTAGCAAGGCTAAAACAAGCATCATGCACTCTTTTTATTTTTACTAGTTGTTTTTTCTTTTTCGCATTTTAATTCCCGCAATAAGATCTTCAATGTTAAAAACAGTTATGAAATTTATCAAAGCATTTTGACTTTTCTTATGAATCAACACTCATTATTATTTTTGTCTCATTACTTTAGTTATATAGTATTACTATTACTTATCTTGATGAACCAATGACTGTGACATGCAATGAGACAATGCAACAAACATTGATTTAGAGGAAGATGACATAACAAAGGAGATCGTCAAAGAAGTTGAGAACTTTGAGAATAGACCTAAGTCCAACCTGGATGGACATAAATTTTTAACCTGGGAGATAAAGGAAATGTCAAGGAAACACGAATCAACGTTCACTTGTTGTCATCAAAGTAAAGGAATACATGTCAACACCATCAGTCTTAGTCCCGCTTGAGCCAGATAGACCCCTATTACTCTACATAAAAATGTTATACGGAGCCTTCAGTCGCATTTTCGGGCAGCACGATGAAACAGGGAGAAAGGAACAAGCCATTTACTATCTCAGCAAGAAGTTCACTCCGTACGAAGTCCGGTATTCTCTTTTAGAGCGCACCTGTTGTGCTTTGACTTGGGTAGCTCAGAAGAAGAGACATTACTTCTGTGCCTATACCACATGTCTCATATCAAGGATGGATCCTTTAAAGTACATCTTTCAGAAGCCCATGCCCACTGGCAAGATAGCCAAGTGGCAAATCTTGTTAAATGAATTTGACATTGTTTACATAACTCAGAAGGCGGTCAAAGGACAAGCATTGACAAACCACCTTGTTGAAAACTCCGTGGATAGAGAATATGAACCTTTGAAAACGTATTTTCCCGAGGAAGAGGTATCATTTATAAGAGAAGATATTGCAAAATGTTGTGATGGTTGGAGAGTGTTCTTCGATGGAGCGTCAAACTTCAAAGGAGTTGGCATAGGAGCCGTCCTGGTATCAGAAATCGGTCAGCATTATCCGGTGTCTGCCAAACTCAAGTTCCCCTGCACCAATAATATAGCTAAATATGAAGCCTGCATCTCAGGGCTCAAGATGGCCATTGATATGAACGTGCAACATCTGCTAGTGATTGGAGATTCAGATTCACTCATACATTAGGTACGAGAAGAATGGGAAACCAAGCACTCCAAGATACTCCCGTATCTGCATCATGCACAGGAATTGAAAAAGAGGTTCACGAAGACGAAATTCCAGCATGTTCCCAGAGTCCAGAATGAATTCGCCGATGCATTGCCCAACCTGACATCTATGATACAACATCCAGACAAGAGTTTCATTGATCCTATCCCCGTAAATATCCATGATCTGCCAGCTTATTGTGCCCAAGTTGAAGAAGAGGCATACGAAAAGCATTGGTTTTATTATATCAAGGAATATTTAGCAAAACGAGAATATCCGAAGCTTGCCAATCATATTGAGAAATGCACACTTCGGAGATTTTCTAACAACTTCTTTCACAGCGGAGCAACCTTGTATAGTAGGAATCCTGATTTGGGATTACTAAGGTGTGTCGACGCAAATGAGGCATCCAAGCTGCTAGAAGAAATTTATGCTGGGACCTCTGGTCCATATATGAACGACTTTGTCTTAGCAAAGAAGATACTCCGGGCTGCTTAACTTTTGGATGACTATGGAAACAGACTACATCTAATATGTTCAAAAATGCCACCGTTGTCAAATACATACAGACATAATAAAGGTACCTCTAAGCGAGCTCAACATAACAAGCTCACTATGGACATTCATCGCCTGGGGAGTAGATATTATTGGACCAATCGATCCAGCTACTTCCGACGGACACAGGTTTATCCTAGTAGTGATCGACTATTTCACCAAGTGGGTCGAAGCAACATCTTACAAAGCAATAATCAAGAAAGTTGTGGCAGACTTCGTTTGCGACCGCACACACTGTTTGCCAATTTGGTGTTCCAAAGTCGATCATTATTGATAATGGCTCTAATCTCAATAGCGACTGGATGAAATCTATGTGTGAAACCTTCAAGATCAGACATAAGAATTCTACAGCCTACATGCCTCAAATGAACAGAGCTGTGGAAGCCGTCAATAAGAATATCAAGAAAATATTGAGAAAAATGATAGAGAAGCATAAATAGTGGCATGAGAAGTTATTATTTGCTCTGTTATGGTATCGCACCACAGTCTGCACATCAAATGGGGCAACCCCTATATGCTAGTTTATGGTACAAAAGTCGTCATTCCCGTTGAAGTAGAAATTTCTTCCTTATGGATCATACAAGAAGTTAAGCTCAACGATGCAAAATGGGTGAAGAGTCATTACGAGTAGATAGCTCTTATATATGGGAAAAGAATGAATGCAGTTTATAATGGTCAACTTTATCAGAACAGAATGTCTAGATCCTTCAACAAAAGAGTCAAGCCAAGACAGTTCACACCAGGGTAGCTGGTGTTAAAGAAAATCTTTCCACATCAGGATGAAGCCAAAGAGAAGTTCTCTCCCAACTGGCAGGGTCCACACATGGTTCACCGAGTTTTGACAGGAGGAGCCCTCATACTTGCACAAATGGATGGAGAAATCTAGCCAAAGCCGATTAATTCAGATGCAATCAAGTGTTACTATATGTAATCTTTTTATTTTCCCTATATGATATAAACTGAACTACGCCTGACCTTAGTCCCATTTAATATGGGATATGTAGGAAGCCCTATTGGTTCGGTCACAATTCAATAAATCTTTTATTTCCCCCCAAAATTGAAAACTGGGGCAGAAATTTATGGAGGACCTTTAAAATTCTGAAATAATTTCAGCATCGCACGAGCAACAGTCAGAAATGTCAGCCCATCAAACTGGGGTAGAATTTTGAGGAGGGCCCTCAAAATTCCATAGCAAGAGAGGTTGCAATGTCTTGAACCACGTCACAGTCGTTGGTTTATCTAAAAAACTATTTTTTATTATACATCTATGTCATACCTTTACAAATCATGCATATATATTATTGAAACTGCTTTGTTTAGCAACACTACCCCAATGATACATACAGTAGCACCAGATCAAAGACGAGCAAAACCAGCAGGGATACGAACTAACCTTCCCCTTTACAAAACTCACAATTTTTCTTCGGATGCATGCACCAGGATTATGAAATTATTGAACACATTATACGCCCACGGATCAAAACATCGTTCAAGAATACGATTCTCCGAATTATCGCACTTACCAACATATTCTATCGGCACGCACCCATAATGTTCCATGTATCACAATGCTTCCAGTAATCATCACGCCGCAATCTGCTATCAGTTAAGAAACTTTACTACTATTCGCTATTTTATTTCATGCATAAGTCTACTATTCTTCCTTCCAACTTGTATAAGGCTACTATTTTGCCTTCTAACTTGCATAAGGCTACTATTCTGCCTTCCGAGGTTAAGCTTTACATCTATATTCACATTGCATAAAGCTACCATTCTTCCTTCTAACTTGCATAAGGCTACTATTCTGCCTTCCGAGGTTAAGCTCTACCTCCATCTGCACGCATTGCGTAAGGATACCATTATGCCTTCCAACTTGCATAAGACTACTATTCTGCCTTCCAACTTGCATAACGCTACCATTCTGCCTTCCTACTTGCATATGATTACTATTCTACTTTTCAAGGTTAAGTTTTACCTCTATCTGTATCCGCATTGCAAAAGGATACCATTCTACCTTCCAACTTGCATAAGGCTACCTTTCTGTCTTCCAACTTGCATAAAGATACCATTCTGCCTTCCAACTTGCATAAGGATACTATTCTGCCTTCCAACTTGCATAAGGCTACCATTCTGCCTTCCAAGATTAAGCTCTACCTCTATCTGTATTTTCATTGCATAAGTCTGCCTTCCGAGACTAAACGCTATCTCCATCCATATTTCATGGCTGAAAGATTGCCATATTGCACGACTGAAAGATCACCACATTGCACAGCTGAAAGATCGTCACATTGCATGGATAAAATATTTCCACATTGCACGCTGAAAGATCGCCACGTTAGATTGCTACATTGGACAGCAGAAAGATCGCCACACTGCATGGCTGAAAGATCGCCACATGTTACTGCATCCTTCATGGGTGAAATATTGCCAATTGATCCAAAGGCATCATCGTTCGAAGGCACCATCCTTATAGCCCTAGAACACTATGTCATGGCCTAAGTATCCCTTTCAATCTTTTGCATATCATTATTCAAAGGCATCATTATTCAGAGACACCATTTTTCATAGCCCCAGAGCATCATTTCATAGCCTGCAAATCCATTATTTTACACTTCATGGCCCAGGACACCATGGTCTAAAGACTTCATCTTAACCGTCCGAAGACAACATTTATGGTCCGACGGGAATTTGCATCATGTCTAAATTTTCGCACGATATATGCTTTGTATTACTTATTTGCAGGTAAACCGACAAGCACTAGTTGTCCCAACATGAGCGTTTTTCGCTCCAGTGCCCGCAACCACATCAAATCTAACCATTCCCGTAAGCTTTTCACTCACCCTAACCGAAACATTGTGTCCGTTCTTGGAAAGTACTTGTCAGCATACTCCACCAATGGATCCTAAACTACATATAACCTAATTCCTATAAAACCAGGGATATAAAGGCAGCTCAGAAGCTAGGGACAACTGTTGATACCCAATTTTTCTCTATATATATTTTAATGTGCAAAATATCTTGAAAATGGCATATGTATGCACATATGAGTATATGCGAGTGTTTCATTATATTTTCTTAATTTTTAAAGATTTTAAAATTAATTTATTCTCCTATTTTATCCGTAAAAATCCAATAATTATTTCTAAAATTTTCATTTTGGGTGATTCACTTGTTGAATATCTAAGAGATTTTTTGCATATTTTTACAAAATTATTTAGTATTTTTAAGGCTAAAATTGTATGATTGCAACATTAGCCTATTTTAGAATTAATTACATTTATACTCATAAAGACTAAGTCCTGTATTTGTAAATAATTAATTATATGTTATAAATTATTTTAGTACCTTTAATTTATTTTCAAAAATTAATTTATAATTTTTTATAAATTGAATAGGAAAAATTAGCTATTTAAATAATAGCCCAATAACATTTTAATTATAGCCTAAGTTTGACCCCAATTTGAATCCCAACTACCCCGGCCCAATTCCTATTCAAACACGACCCCTAACCCATTTAAACGACCCAAACCCATACCCTTACCTACCCTCTTTAATCAATGATGTTGATCAAAATGATCAACGGCCACTATTTGCACTTCCATAATTAAACTCAAAAGAACCCTAAACCTAATTTATTTTTTTACCACCCGCCGCCCTTAAATCCCCTCTTCTCTCAATTCTCTCTGAAACCTCATCTGAATCGTAGCCGCCGCCACACTAATCCACCCTAATTAATGGACTTTCGAGGTCATCTAAGACCTATACCAGCCTTCCATGGCTTTTATGTGTTCGGTTATGTGGTCCTATGACCCGATTTTAAAGGGATTTGGTCCAGTCTTTGCTCGATGAGCTTTCTCCAGTCATCCTTGACCTTTCTCCGGTCGGCCATGGCCATTCGAGTCACACCTTTAACTCTCATGTTTAGATCGATAACTTTCAAGGCCTTTCTCATTGCTCCTAGGATTTTTTGAAACCCTAATCTCTAAGACTTTTTCGATTTCGTTCAGATCTACCTTAGATCTATGCTTGCCAAGAACTTTTAAGCATCTTCTTGAAGCTTCTTTAACTTTGCTTTCAAAATGAATCTTCATCTTTGCCGAATAGGGTTTTTCTTTTACATTATTTCGAGACATCTTCTCTGATTTTAACGTGTTTCTGATTTTGCTATGTTTTTCTCATGTCGTTCTTCTATATGAGTTGGTATGTTGGAAACCCTAATTTGTTTGGGTCTCATTCAAGTTTTGAACCTGTTTGTTAGATAAGTGCTTGTTTAGCTAAGTTCTTGTTTGATTTATTTATTTATCATCTTTTAAGCTCGACTATTATTGAAAAGAACCTATGTCTTTGGATTTGAAACAGTTCGTTTGAATACCTGACTCGATTTGAAGTTCCTTGTTTTAGAATCTCTTTTCTTTATGTGATTCCTTTGATTCTAGGTTTTTACTATCTTTAAAATTCGACTATGCTTGAAACCCTAACTTTTCAAAAGGTTTTATCATCTGCTACTGTGAGACCATTTGCATGCTTCTGATACTCTATTTTTCTTCAGTATTGATTCAATGTGATTTGACCTACTTGATTATTATGCTTTGAATGTTTGCTATCTAATGAACTTTGTGCTACTATTTTATGATGTTTCTTTTGCCAATAGGTTTGGCCTCGCATGTCTAGTGTTTGTTAACTCTACTTATATGTTGAAGTTCCTTATTTGATCGATCTTCAATATTGGGTCTCATTTCAAAACTTTTCTTTTAAGAACCATGATTTTACTCGACTATTTAGAATTGATTGATTTCCTTCCCTTTATTGTAATATTTTCCTTGCTGAATCTATTTCCAAAGTAAGTATATTCCTGCACTTAGACTCAGTTTCTTACTTAATATTTTCATAATTTTTTTTATGAAAATAATCAGGCTATCTCTAAATTAATTTACTTCCTTATTTTGAATTCGTTAAATAGTGATTTCTTAATTAAAGGGAATCACTTGTATACTTGATTCTAATTGATTGTTTCCGTATTTACACAAAGATTTTACTTGTTACCTCTCCTACACTCGTTTTCAAAAGGATATAAATACCTTGCACCCCTCTTCTTTCAAATACACGAACACAAACAATAAAAAATACTTAAGTTCAGAACACACACTCCACTAAAACTCTCTCACTTTTCTTTGTTATGACTTGTATTGCTGCCTTACCTAGCCGGCTGAAAGCCAAGGCTAGGCTGTGGGAAGCTTGCTAAATTTTCTTTTTGCATTTGCATCTTTACGGGTATGACCTAATTAATTTTCAGCATCAATAACAACATGTTTCTTTACTACTTCCTTCACTTTTGCCTGTTCCCTATTTGTGTTTAATCAAGTTCTATTGCTAAGCATGCTGTAATTTTCCCCTTTCTATTATGAATTTGTGCTTTCTTATGTATGAACTCCATCAATCAGTTATTATGACTTATGAATACTAAACCCCGTATCCCTTACGTATTTGATATTCTTTGGTTGGTTTGGGGCATGTCAGCATTAGACATTGCTGTGCATGACCCAAACCTAACCCCCTGGGGCCATAACCTCCAAATTCCCTCTATGTGTTGTGTGCACTGGCTGGCTTATAGGCATGCCAGCACCATCTATTATTCTGCATGCCTAAAATTGATCCCTGCCTAAGGACGCTCCTTGCAATGAATTCCCAAACCCCTGAACCCTTTGTTTGAAAATACAGATTCTCTTCTTTACTATTACTATTTTCCATCACCCATATCCCTCTTTATTCTCCACCCAGTTTTAAATCCCCGTTCCTGTACTTCTACCATATTCTTAGACTTAAGTTTTTCCCCTCTTGTGTGAGCCTTGCCTTGGGATCCATGGGCTCCCTCTGAACATGGACACATAAAGGCTAGCTCTTCCACATTATATTCATCTCTATCTGGTTCTACAAACTTGGTTGTAAGTACCGCTCGGGGTCCCTTGACACCCTTAGGGAACTTTGGCACATCCAGGTCTGAGAAAGGCTTTGGAAACAAAAATGGCATTTTGAGGTGGTTTATTCCCTAACTCATAGAGGAAGTCAAGAATCAGGCTTCTTCTGGTTGTAACTTCTTATTTTATATTTTTGATGTAATTCAGCAAACGGTCTGTAATAATTTATAATAAACACTCGGTGTTGGAAAGTGAAAAATGGATGGATAATTATGCATGTTCATCTATTTGAAGGGTAGAAAACATGCTTATAGGTGGTTTTAAATTCTGCGTGTTCAATTCTACATTTTGATAACATGCCTATTGGACTTATTTTAAATTTTACATGTTAAATTTTATATTTAGATGTCATGCCTATAGGATCTGTCCTATAATAAATTCTGCATGTTTGACTATCCATTTAGATAACCTGCCTTTAGGACTTGTTTAAAAATTTGCATGTTTGTTACCACAGTTGGACACCATGCTTTTTAGGATTTAAACGATTATAAGCAGATATCATGTTTATAATGTTAAAATCAATATTTTCATAGAAATCATGCCTATAGGAATTCCCAAGTAAAATCCTGCATGTTTCTATTTTACGTTCAACTAGATATCATATCTACAGGAATTAAAATCATCAATAATAGATATCATCGTCTGTAGAATCTGAAACCGATTTAGCTTAAAATTAGCCTAATTCATACTGTTCTGAACTACTTTTTTAAAACAACCTAATGTCCTCTCATTGACACGGTTTAGCAAGCACGCCTATAGTTTCTTTATCAGTCTTCAAAACTAACCTTTACGTGAGCCAACATTCTCTATTGGGATTATTCCCATGTGAGCTAGTTCTACTGTCTCTTTGTGATCAAAAGTTCTTAAGTTGATTTGCTTGCCGTATTTTTGTATTTATTGTTATTGTTGTCGTACTTATTGTTGTGATGCATGAGCTTTCTGCCGTGCATTCGTTATTGTGATACACAAGGTTTCTGCCGTGCGGTTGTTGTAATTAGGATGCAAAAGGTTTCTTTTGTGCGAGTATTATTGGGTTGCACGAGGTTTCTTGCGTGCTATTGTGGAATAATACTCGCAACTTAGCGTTCAGTTATTGACACCCATGAGTTGCGATTTGTTCGAGGTTCGGCACCTCACGGAGTTTGTTGACTAAAACGTGATGTGATAGCGGTCGTAGTTGCCGAGTTATTAGTTGTCCTGTTGTATCTGTGATTTTGGATTTTGGTTGTGTTTCCGTTCACTATTTTGTGTCATTATTACAGTGTTCCCCTAATACATGTTGTTTTCTTTCTTATTGAAATTAACTGTAATGTTAGTAATACCTAGCTTTCATAGTTATAGATTTAAATTGTATACCTCATACAACTGTTGGGATGATTAATAATATTTTTCTCTTAAAACAAAAATGGTCTACACTTTAAGATCATAAATTTTAAAAATCTTTTATTTTTTCTTAAACTAACAGAGGGAGTAACTTTATTTACGTTGCCCGGTCTACCCCTAACTAGTCTCGGGTAAAGGTAACAATGGAAAAGTTACACAAGGAGCTCTAGACTACCGGTCTTCCTCTTGCTTATACAACTACAAGCTTCTAAGTTGTTTGACTCATTGGTAGCGTTAATAAGGGCCATCTTCTCCTAATAAGAGCCAAGTATATAACAATGTAAGAATAGCAACAGAAAATTTTCAAAATCATATATTCATTGTTCAGCGTTCCACATAAAATGGGAAATCCACAAAAGACCAACCTCTTCCTTCTTGTTCCACTTTTCTTGATCTTAGTTGCACTGTCATGTCAGGTTTCTTGTTTTATTACTGATTCCCTAATACTAGACAGAATGAATAAGTTACTTTCAGATGAAACAGTTTTCAAACTTTTCCAAGAATGGAAAAAGAAGCATTGGAAAAGTTACAAACATGTTAAAGAAGACGAGATGAGGTTGGAGATTTTTAGAAATAATGTGAAGTATATAATGGAAAAGAATTCAAAGAGGAAGTCAGATTCAGACCATTTGGTTGGCTTGACCAACTTTGCTGATATGAGTAATGAGGAGTTCACGGAAGTTCATAGTTCTAAGATTAAGATACCTTTTAACAAGGAAAGGACCATTCAGGTGAGAAATGTGGGAAAACCTTCAGTGACTTCTTGTGATGCTCCTTCTGCTTTGGATTGGAGGAAACATGGGGTTGTCACTGATATTAAAAACCAAGGGAATTGTGGTAAGCATCCTTTTCTTTAACTATTTTCTGTAAGAAAATTACCGTATATCTTTCTAGAATTTTCTAGTGTGGCCCACATATATGGTAATAAATTATTTACCTTCTCTCCCAAAGGAAATAATATATCAGATAATATTTTGTGGTTATGCATATATGGTAGTTTCTTTGATGGAAAGAAATTACCATATATTAGTAGTCCCTAGGGTAATTATAATTTATGGAGAAGTCCCTAGGGCTAAAGTATTTGCCTAAGAGTCCCTAGCCTACCTATAAATACGCCCGTGACTCCATCAGTCTGGCATCCAACGATAGGCTTAGGCTAGAAGGCTCTAGGTTTTCTGTCAAAGTTTTACGAGGCGATTCCACAACACTTGAACAATTATGGGTGAAGGTACGTTCCCTGTTTAATTTCCGCTGTGCTGGCTCTGTGTATGTATTCGAAGATCAATATGTGGTATCAGAGCTTTCTTTAGCCATGTTGTTCAGTATTCTATGTTCATGACGATGAAAATTTAATTATTCCATCAAATTTGTTGTATGCAAGATAGGGTCAAATAACCGTATGATTAATCGACTCGTAGAGAAACTCGTAGGTGTTTGCCTTACTGCCGTCGAATTCGTAGTCTTGGTTTAAGTTATTAATGTTAGTATTGAAATTTATATATTTCAATAGGACCAGTTTTCATCACATCGAAATTCATACACATGTGATTTCAATGATAGTTATTGATTACATGTAATTCTAGCATAACTTGGCAATTACTGGACACACAGATGTGACGGTAACAAAAGCAGGCAATAATCGATTATTGTTATTCCATTTATATTGTTTGGTCCATGTTTTGTTTACTTCGATCTTATGTAATCGCCAGATCCATGCGATTATATTTTCAAATTCAATTTTCGATTTTGTACTATTGGATTTAAGAGTCACTTTTAAACTATGTTTATATTCTGACAATTTCGTTACACATGTTTGATTCTATTGAAATAGAATAAAGAGAAATTACCACTAAATCCTTGTTATTTGCATGACCATGCTTAGCTTGTTCTATGCAATTTTGTGAGCCTTGTTCGTTACTTTTTTATGGAAATTTGGGACCTCTGTTCCAACTTTATTTTGGAATAAAGAAATTTGACTAATTTTTCCTATATAGTTATTAAGTTTGTGACGTATGAATTAATAATTTTTTTTATGTAAAGCGTTATGCTTATTCTAAGATGTCATTTTGAGTTTTCTTTTATATGACGTACTTAGGAGTAGCCACGACATCTTGAGTACTTGATATAAAAGAAATTAAGTTGTTTTAATCCATAAAGTTAATGATTAAAATTGTAATGACATCTACTTATTCCAATTATCTCATTAAAATGGCAACCCGACCCTACATGGAGGTAACCATTTTGGTGAAATTAATTGGAATGAGATAGTAAACCTTTAAGTTGAAAATTATCTTATGCCCACAGGTACAGATAAATTTTTATATATTTTGGTTTACTAGTCTAATAAAGTTAGTAAATTCTATGCATGGGTTGCAACCTCTGCCCACAGGAAGGTCTAGAATTTACTATGAATCGGTATTTTACGCGATTCACTTTTGATGGATTGTACTTCATAGCTTATGTATGTTTATCCTTGTTTTGCAGTCTTTACCGCTTTTCCTACTGCTATTTTTTTAATGAGAATGCTCGAATTCCAATGCTTTATGGTGACAATTATACTGAATGGAAGGAGAAAGTCCTTCTCACTTTAGGGTGCTCGGATCTGGACCTGGCACTTCGTGTGGATGAACCACCTATCCCCATAGAATTAAGTACGCCAGCTGCTAAGGCTAGTTATGAGCGGTGCGAGCGATCTAATCGCTTAAGTTTAATGTTCATTAAAGCTCATATAAGCCAAAGCATTAGGGGTTCTATCCCTAATAGCGATAAGGTCAAAGCTTACATGAAGGCAATTGATGAACAATTCGTAAGCTCTGACAAGGCATTGGCCAGCACCCTTATGAAGAGGCTCTCAAGTATGACTTTCGACAGAAGTCGTACAGTGCGTGAGCACATTATGGAGATGAGAGACATTGCTGCTAAACTCAAGTCCCTTGAGGTTGATATGTCCGAACCATTTCTTGTGCATTTCATTCTCAACTCACTTCCTGCGGAATATGGTCCGTTTAAGATTTCTTACAACACACATAAGGATAAATGGTCAATCAATGAACTTTTGACCATGTGTGTTAAAGAAGAAGAGAGGTTGAAGCATGAGACACCTGAAAGTGTTAATATGGTGACTCATGGTAAGAGAAATGCAAAGAAGGGCAGAAGTGTTCCCATGAAGAAGAAAAGCACATTTGACAAAGATGCTTGTCGTTTCTGTAAGAAGAAGGGACACTGGAAGAAAGATTGCCTGAAATACAAGAAATGGCTTGAAAAGAAAGGTAATTTTACCTTTGTATGTTATGAATCTAATTTTACTGAAGTTTCTGATAATACATGGTGGATTGATTCTGGTGCTACAATTCACATTGCCAAAATCATGCAGGGCTTTCTAACTCAGAGGAAGCCGATAGGAAGTGAACAATACGTCTATTCTGGCAATAGGATGCGTTCACGTGTGGAAGGCGTGGGGACTTATAGGCTCATTTTGAAGGACGGTTTTCACCTAGATTTAGAAAACACTTTTTATGTTCCATAATATTCTAGAAATTTAATTTCTCTTTCAAGACTATCGATTAGTGGATATGATTTGAATTTTCATTATCCTTCTGTGAAACTTTTGAAAGATAATAAAGTTATTGGTTATGGAAATTTGAATGGAAATTTATATAAACTTGAGCTAGACCCCACATTTGAATGCAATGTTTTAACTTTGCATGATAAAGAAATTGACACTAAGCGATGTATTGTCAATGAGAACTCATCTAGTCTTTGGCACGAGAGATTGGGACACATCTCTATTGATAGAGTCAAAAGGTTGGTTAATGATGGAGTTCTAAAAACTCTTGATTTTTCTGACTTTGGGACTTGTGTGGACTGCATAAAGGGTAAGCAGACCAATAAATCAACTAAAGGTGCCAAAAGGAGTTCTCAATTACTTGAGATCATACATAGAGACATATGTGGGCCTTTTCCTACCCCTTGCTTGAATGGTGAGAGATATTTCATCTCGTTTATTGATGACTATTCAAGATATATGTATCTCTATTTTCTCTTTAATAAATCAGAAGCACTTGATGCTTTTAAAGTCTACAAAACAGAAGTAGAGAAACAAACTGGTGCTCAGATCAAAATTGTAAGATCTGATAGGGGTGGAGAATATTATGGTAGGTACACAGATAAGGGACAAGTTAAGGGTCCATTTGCCGAGTTCCTTGAAAGTGAAGGTATAATTGCTCAATATACCATGCCAGGAACACCACAACAAAATGGTGTTGCGAAAAGAAGGAACCGGACACTAATGGACATGGTAAGAAGCATGATTAGCAGATCAAGTTTACCTTTATCCTTGTGGAGTGAAGCCTTAAAAACCGCTGTGTATATTTTGAATAGGGTTCCATCCAAGGCTGTCCCCAAGACACCTTTTGAGTTATGGAAAGGATGGAAACCTAGTTTAAATCATTTACACGTTTGGGGATGTCCAACTGAAGTAAGAGTTTATAACCCACAACTAAAGAAGTTGGATGAAAGAACAATAAGCGGTTATTTTATAGGCTATGCGGTTAGCTCCAAGGGATTTAGGTTTTATTGTCCTTCTCATTCTCCTAAAATTGTTGAAGCTAGAAACGCTAAATTTCTTGAGGATCATGAAGAGAGTGGGAGTGGTTTGACTCAAAGGGTGGAATTGGAAGAGATAAGGGAACCACCCGTGGTACCTTTATATATTGGGAACTTGAATGTTTCTCGGAGAAATTCTCATGAATTATCTGAACAACAACAAGTTCAAGAGCCACCACCACTTGAGGAGCCACAGCAAGATCAACCCACTTTACCTGAACCCGCTGAAGAAGTGTCAGAACCAGTGGGAGTGAGAAAATCCTCAAGAATTAGAAAATCAGCAATTTCTAGTGACTATATTGTGTATCTCCAAGAGTCTGATTTTGATATTGGACTAAAAGATGATCCATGCTCGTTTTCACAAGCCATGAGTGGAGAAAACTCCACACTTTGGTATGATGCCATGGGAGAAGAGTTAGAATCTATGGCTAAGAATAAAGTCTGGGATCTCGTCAAATTACCAAAGGGATCCTCTACCATAGGTTCCAAGTGGGTCTTTAAAACTAAAAGAGACTCATCGGGTAATATCTAACGATATAAAGCTAGACTTGTAGCCAGGGGTTTTACTCAAAGGGAAGGCATTGATTACCATGAAACCTTCTCTCCAGTATCAAAGAAGGATTTATTGAGAATAATCATGGCTTTAGTAGCTCATTTTGATTTAGAGTTACATCAAATGGATGTAAAAACAGCTTTTCTGAATGGAGATCTTGAAGAGGAGGTATACATGCGTCAACCTGAAGGATTTTGTGATAAGGACAAAAGTCACCTTGTTTGCAAGTTAAATAAATCTATTTATGGGCTAAAACAGGCTTCCCGCAAATGGTATATTAAATTCCATAATGTTGTTTTTTCATTTGGATTTACGGAGAACATCATTGATCAATGTATATACCTTAAGATAAGTGGGAGCAAATATATTTTTCTGGTCCTATATGTGGATGATATTTTGCTTGCAAGTAGTGATTTGGGATTGTTGCACGAGACTAAACAGTTCCTTATCCAGAATTTTGAGATGAAGGATATGGGTGAAGCCTCCTATGTCATTGGCATAGAGATTCACACAGACAGATCCCAAAGATTACTTGGACTGTCTCAGAAGGCCTACATTGAAAGAATTCTGGAAAGATTCGGGATGAAGAGCTGTTCACCTATAGCAGCACCCATAATTAAAGGTGACAAATTCTCATTGAATCAATGTCCACAAAATGCATTGGAAAAGGACCAAATGAAAGACATTCCTTATGCTTCGCTTGTTGGAAGCCTTATGTATGCACATGTCTGTACTAGACCTGATGTTTCTTTTGCGGTAGGAATGCTTGGCAGATATCAAAGTAACCCTGGTCTTGACCATTGGAAAGCTGGTAAAAGGGTCTTGAGATATTTGCAAGGAACCAAGGATTTTAAGCTCACATACAAATACTCTGACTCATTGGAGGTGATTGGATATTCAGACTCTGATTTGGGTGGATGTAAAGACACTGGTAAATCTACTTCAGGATACATTTTTCTCCTCACTGGAGGTGCTGTATCTTGGAGAAGTGTCAAGCAGACCATTGTTGCAACATCCACAATGGAAGCTGAATTTATAGCATGCTATGAAGCTACATCACATGCGTTATGGTTGAAGAACTTTATTTCTGGCCTTAGGATTGTCGATTCCATTTCAAGGCCATTGAGAATCTTTTGTGACAATTCAGCTGCAGCTTTCTTTTCTAAGAATAATAAAAGTGGCAGCCGAAGCAAGCACATCGACATAAAGTATTTGATGGTTAGAGACTATGTGAAGAAGTAATATGTAAATTTTGAGCATATAAGTACTACTTTGATGATTGCTGATCCTATGACTAAAGGTCTGCCGGTTAATATTTGCAAGGATCATGTAACCCATATGGGGCTTAGTAGCTCAATTTAGTCTTGCTTTGCTCTCTAACAGTTTGTCTAGACATTATGTTTATTTTGATATACATGACAGTGCACACTTTTGGTTTTTCATGTATTATTTGTGATCATTGGATCAATAAAGTTGGACTCCGGATGACTTATATTAAGCTCATTCATAAAGTTGTTAGACACTTTATTAGAATATATTGTGCATTGTAATACATGGAAGGAAGTGTTTGTTTAAAAGCATGACCGTCATGATTCGTGTAATGATATATTCTAGTTAAAGTGATTGTCGCATAACTTTTAGTTGAGTGATAAAGTTTGTGGCCATATTATATGTTTATCACTCATAAAGGATTATCTCATTTTAAATATGTGGGCCAAGTGGGAGAATGTAAGAAAATTACCATATATCTTTCTAGAATTTTCTAGTGTGGCCCACATATATGGTAATAAATTATTTACTTTCTCTCCCAAAGGAAATAATATATCAGATAATATTCTGTGGTTATGCATATATGGTAGTTTCTTTGATGGAAAGAAATTACCATATATTAGTAGTCCCTAGGGTAATTATAATTTATGGAGAAGTCCCTAGGGCTAAAGTATTTGCCAAAGAGTCCCTAGCCTACCTATAAATACGCCTGTGACTCCATCAGTCGGGCATCCAACGATAGGCTTAGGCTAGAAGGCTCTAGGTTTTCTGTCAAAGTTTTACGAGGCGATTCCACAACACTTGAACAATCATGGCTGAAGGTACGTTCCCTGTTTAATTTCCGCTGTGCTGGCTCTGTGTATGTATTCGAAGATCAACATTTTCATGTCAGTCGTTACCTAGCCATGCAAAATATTTTACCCCTGATATCTGATATCTGCATACAATTTGCAGGATCTTGTTGGGCATTTTCGGCATGTGGATCAATGGAGGGAATAAATGCAATAGTCACTGGTGAACTTATTAACCTTTCGGAACAAGAACTTGTCAGTTGTGATTCATCCAATTCAGGTTGTGATGGTGGACTTATGGACTATGCTTTTGAATGGGTGATCAACAATGGTGGCATTGATTCAGCTTCTGATTATCCATATACTGCATCTCAAGGCACCTGCAATATCACCAAGGCATAAAATGTTTATTTTTCCTCTTAATATGAATCCATTTCTTGCACAAACAAGATGTTTTAATTATAATAAATAAAGTCCTTATCATTTTTCTTTAACAGGAAAAGACTAAGATTGTAACAATTGATGGATACCAAGATGTTGCACAAAAGGAAAGTGACCTTCTTTGCGCTGTTGCTCAACAACCTGTTAGTGTTGGCATAGATGGATCTAGCTTGGATTTCAACTATATAAAGGGGTAACTCTATCTATTTATCTTTGTTAGTACTGTCCTTTTCCCTTTCAGAAATCATGACATGGAGGTTTTAATGCAGGGAATTTATGATGGAGATTGTTCTAGTAATCCAGATGACATAGACCATGCAGTAGTAACAGTAGGATATGGTTCTGAAGGAGATGATGAGTATTGGATTATCAAGAACTCATGGGGTACATATTGGGGAATGGAGGGGTATGCCTATATAAGAAGGAACATTGATTTGCCATATGGAGTTTGTGCCATTAACTCAATGGCTTCTTATCCAACAAAAGAATCGTCTTCTTCGCCATCTCCTTATCCGACTCCAGCCCTTCCACCACCTCCCCCTCCATCTACGCCGTCACCAAGTGAATGTGGAGACTACAATTACTGTCCAGCAGGTCAAACTTGTTGCTGTGAATTGGAGTTTTTAGGATTCTGCTTCATTCAGGGATGCTGTCTTTATGAAAATGGTGTTTGTTGCGATAAATCAGAATATTGCTGCCCAAGTGACTATCCTATTTGTGATGTTAATAAAGGCCTGTGCCTCAAGGTATGACTTCTATTATAGCACTTGTAAATTCTGAAACTGATACAGGTTACCACATGGAATGAGAAAAAAGGGCAAAAAACCAGCCCCTACTTAATCATTAACTTACCTGAATAAATCTTGAATGGCAGCTACAAATTGGTTTCATGTATTGTATTCCTTTTTGAAGGAGTATGGAGACTATGTAGGAGTTGCAGCAAAGAAGAGAAGAATGGCCACGTACAAATCATCATGGAGCAGTAAAGCAAGAAGGGAGATGGATCAACCACTGCAGTGGAAGAGGAATCAGTTTGTTGAAATGCTGAAAGCAACATCTACTACTGATACCAAAGAAGACTCTTAGATTGTAGAACGGCTCCAGGTTCTAATGGCCAGGATTTATAGACGGCTTTCTTGCTTCTAAAACCACAAGAACAACTCCTTGATGAATCTTGCTTGTATCTAGGACATTTTGTGTTTCCGGAACATATTGAGTAATATTTTAAATGACAAAGTTGTGACTCTCCTCTACGTATATAAAAATATAAACTCCCCTAAGCAATCATAGGAAACTAAAGTCTTGTTAACTAATGTCGCGATAGACGAGGTGCTCATGCCATGTATACTTTACGTCTTGACTTGTCGGTCCAACATGCCCGAAAATTATTAAACATGGATAATCAAAGGAATTCTTGTACATTTTTTCTTTCGAACTTTATATATTTTTTACAATTTTTACTAGACAACAAGATCCAGAGTGACACGGTAAGAGTGCCCATTGGAATGATAAAACTTAAAATAACTTGGTAATTCTTTCAGCGCATTGCAGAAAACTGACTCCTCTTCCATCGGAGAGTTTGGTCCATCTCTTCTCTTCCCTTAGTACCACTACTACTCCATGGTAGCTTGAACTTGGCCATTCTTCTCTTCTTAGCAGCAATTCCAATTTTGTCTCCATAGTCCTATAAAAGGGTAATTAACGAATTTGAGAATCTTATTAACAACAAGCTTTCTTCAAATAATTTTTTTTATTACATTGGGAGAACGAGGAAATAGAAGGGGTGTGAGAATCCGACTCACACATATCTTGTGTGTGAAAGACCTCACAAAATTCACTAGACTATAAGTGTCGGTGCTATGAAGATAGGAACCGATATAGCTACCACAATTTAGATATATAGGTAAAAGATCACCAAAGTTAATTTATTAAGTATTATGTTTTGAACTCATGGTTTGTGTGATGAGATAATTGTGTAATGGGTTTATAAAATTTGAAATTGGATCTGGCTATTGAAGATTAAAAAGATTGGTGGTAATAAGGAGAAAATGAAGATTAAGTCATACCTTGTGACATGTGCCTTGTAAAACATCACAAAATGGAAAATCAGTTGGGCAGCACAAATTTGATCCCTCACAGCAAACACCATTTTCTAGAGGACAACATCCATGAACTAAGCACATGCCATAGAAATCTACACCACAGCAGCATGTTTGATGTTCTTGACAGTAATATAAGCCGTCTTCACATTCATTTGATTTCGGAGAAGGTGGTGGAGAAACAGGAGGAGATGGTTGCGCGGCTAAGATAAAGAAAAGAACAAAACCAAGAAGAAGAAAAAGGTTGGCCTTTTGTGTATTCCTCATTTTTTAGTGCAATTTGTCCTAATATTTTATCCGTTGATACATATAAGCTTACTGGATATTTATTTCAACAAGATTGTGATGGACGTTGTTATCGTTAGCCCCAAAACATTTCTCGTCCACCCCTTATTTATCAACTATCAACAAGTCGATGGGATATTAGCACTGGGGTTTTCTGAGTAGAGCATCTCGTTTCTATGTAAACTAATAATTTAGGTCATTAGTAGGCAACATTGCAATGCTACTTTTTTTTATTATCTCTCAGTTTGATGTGACATTTTGATATCATTTTCAAACCTTCCAACTATTATTTCAACCATACATTTAACAAACTAAAGCACAATTTTTTTTTGGTGGTAAGAAAATTTCCTTTCAACGCATTGCAGCAATATGATTTCTCTTCCATTTCAGTGTTTGGTCCCTTTCCTCTGTTGCTTCAGTGATAGCTCTCCATGGTAACTTGTATTTGGCCATACTTTTCTTCCTTGCAGCCACTCCAATAGTGTCTCGGTAATCCTACAAAAAGGCAAATAAAAATCAAAGGAATAAGATATATTTAACTTTCTTAAGAGTTGTTTAAGTTGTATTTCCATCAATTGTATTCCCTGTATTTTTTGGTAATCAAAATTTTGGTCCTTCTGCTATACATTGAATATTGAACATTTGGCAGGGAAAACTTCTACATGGCGCTTTACCCCTCCTAATGAACTCAGACTAGTTCGGGTAACAGGTTTCAGATACCAAATATCTAAAGCAAAATAAAAGATACTTAGGCCTTGTTTGAGCAAATTTATGCAACCTTAATATCTTTCAAAAAACAAAAAGTTAGATTTTTTCTTAAGAAAGTGCTATAAGAAAAGTCATACCTTGAGGCAGAGACCCTCATAAACATCACAAATAGGATAGTCAGCTGGGCAACAAAATTCTGATCCATGACAGCAAACACCATTCTCATAAGAACAGCATCCCTGAATGAAGCATATGCCATAGAAGTACAACTCACAGCAGCATGTTTGATCTTCTGGACAGTAATAAAATTCTCCACATTCACTTGGTTTTGGAGAAGGCGGTGGAGGGGGCGGAGGGGATGGTGGAGGAGGTGGTGGAACGGCTGGAGACGGATAAGGAGATGGCGCTGAAGACGCTTCTTTTGTTGGATATGAAGCCAATGAATTAATGCCACAAACCCCGTATGGCAAATCAGTGTTCCTTCTTATATATGCATACCCCTCCATTCCCCAATATGTACCCCATGAATTCTTGATTATCCAATAGTCATCATCTCCTTTAGAACCATATCCTACTACTAGTACTGCATGGGATAAGTCATCTAGATTGCTAGAGCATTCTCCATCATAGATTCCCTGCATTGACCCCATAACAGAATAGAAAGAAAAATCACATCATTTTAGGATTATTGAGAATTTTGAAAATGGAGTAATAGAAAATAGTTACCCCTCTATATAGTTGAAAATCAAGGCTGCTTCCGTCAATGCCTACACTAACAGGTTGTTGTGCAACAGCACAAAGAAGGGCATTATCATCCTCTGGAACATCTTGATATCCATCAATTGTTACAACCTTATGGTTCACCTGTTGAGAAAAATATTTAAACATTGATCAGTTTTTCAAGAATGAAAATATTTGGAAACTGGATATAAGACTTGATATGAAATTGATCATCACATGCCTTATCGTAGTTGCAACGGCCTTGAGAGGCAGTGTATGGATAATCAGCTTCTGAATCAATGCCACCATTGTTCATCACCCATTCAAAAGCAGGGTCCATAAGTCCACCATCACAACCAGTATTGTATGAATTGACACAATTGATAAGTTCTTGTTCAGAAAGGCTAATAAGTTCACCAGTGGCTATTGCATTTAATCCCTCCATTGCTCCACACGCTGAGAATGCCCAGCAAGCTCCTGCAAAAGGTATGCAGAGAATTAAATATATTACTCTAATGATGTACATAACTGCATATGACGTCTCATTGATCCCAAGTGGCGAAGCCAGGAATACATACGAGGGGATTCAGAAAATTATTAGAATGTTACACCTATCTGAAGCAATTTTCGTAATTCCTTCGACACAAACTAGAATATTTCCTTGGGTCAAGGGAAGTCAATAGTTTATATATAACAAGAAACAAGTCATTTATCCCCTATTTGTGCAGTATAAAATTCCGATAAAGGGGATTCAATTGAACCCTCTTGCCAACACCTAGCTCTCCCCTCTGTTATTGTAGTAATATTGCAAAGAAGGACAATGTCCCATAGAGTTTTGGACCTTTTGGTACTACTGACTTGTGACTTGAGCCAACAAAAACTCCCATGAAGACTGTAGGTTAGACAAGTTTGCAGATTTAACTCACTAAATTCCTTTTGTCTAGCTTTCATAATGCCTATTAGCTGCCTAGCAGTAAAACATGTATGGAGTGTAAACCAGCCCATCTTTGGTGTGGTTACCAACATTTTCGATAGTCGTTAATGTACATGTATAAAATGCAATGGGATATACCTATATACAATATCTAGCTATATATAAATGAAGATACACAATCTGCTCAACAAAGTAGAAATAGTGGTTTTGTGTCGACTATAGTCATGCTTAAAGCTTAAAGAAGTATTCACTATCTTTGTCTTATCTTTTTGAGTTAAAGAAGCAGAGTGAAAATTTGATAGATTCAATAAATATCAGTGTTTCTTCTATGAATATCATGAAATCAAAAATGACAGAATGAATGCACCTTATGGCTATACAGGAAACTTTGTTCAATGTAACTACCATTTGTTTCTGTCAATAACCTATTCAAATAATTCTACTCACCATTTTCCTTTCTAACCAAAAATCTACTAAAAGCAATGAAACATGTATCCTTTTTTTTTTCCTGTCAGATGGAGTACTTTATGCTGTATATTCCTCAACTACATCCAACGAAGTTACTAAAACTACAAAAACACTAAAAAGAGAAAGGAGGAAATTTTCTCCAAATCGAATATGCAAACATTTTGCATCACTATAAGCAAGAGAACTAACTAAGGGTATCACATTGTTGAATCGAAAAATGGCAAGAAAACACAAGTAAGGTTACCACATTGATCTTGATCCTTGACCTCAGTGACAGCCCCATGTTTTCTCCAATCCTTTGATGGAGGAACATCACAAGGGGTTGTTGAAGGCTTTGTCTCCACACTCCTCATTTGAATAGTCTTTCTCTTGTTAAAGGGTATCTTAATCTTTGAAGTATGAACTTGCTTGAAATCCTCATTACTCATATCAGCAAACTTGTTCAGACCAACTAAATGATCAGAGTCTGACTTCCTCTTAGAGTTATTTTCCACTATATACTTCACATTCTCGTTAAAACTCGCCAACCTCAGTTCTTCCTCTTTCTCATTCTTGTAAACTTTCCCATGCTTCTGTTTCCATTCTTGGAAAAGTTGGAATACTCTTTCTTCTGAAAGAAACTCAGTTGGTTTGTCTAGTATCGGAAAATCTGTAGTAAAAGCAGAAACTTGAGAGTATAATGCAGCTAAGATCAAGAAAAGTGGGAAAAGAAGGAAGTGTCGATAGGGAAACTGTGTGCTTCCCATTTTTCAGTAACATTGACCAGTTAATGAATTTGTGATAATATATATGCCTACTCTCATTAATTTATAACATTAGAAAAAATGACGTTTAAGGTTCCCAATAACTTAACTCGAGAAACACATGAAAAACTGTGACTAACTTTTTAACTGTGGTTTAAATTGACAAATGATGGAATTGTTTAAGCAGGATGAGGACTGGTAGAGTGGTAGGTGTGGGTATGTCAAACATATTTTCTGGTAGGTATTATAAATGCAATCTAATTATGTACGGCTGGGAAAACCGACACTTGTTTTATTAACCCCGTGGCACCGATCATGTTAGGAGTACCGACGTGGCAAATTAACTAAGTAAAGAAATAATTTCTCAAAACAAAGTTTTGGTGAATTGGAAGTTTGATACAAGTAGTATTTGCAACTATAGAATAAGACAGGAAAATTGACTTTTATATAGTATTAGATATTCCAACGTGTATGTGCACGCATGTTGGTAGTGTATAAGTATTTTTTTCCCCTTCAAAAGTGACTGGAAGACGTTTCTCCA
This sequence comes from Nicotiana noctiflora, assembly GCA_032618575.1. Lineage (NCBI taxonomy): Eukaryota > Viridiplantae > Streptophyta > Magnoliopsida > Solanales > Solanaceae > Nicotiana > Nicotiana noctiflora. Next base: position 156,655 of record JASVEL010013520.1, read on the forward strand.
GTCATCAAAGTTGTGAGGGTATTTTAAAATACTGAAAAGGGCCTAAAATGCCCTTCAACTATCAAGTTTGGTCTAAAAATGCCCCCCATCCACCTATTGGGCCAAATATGCCCTTCTGTTAATGTTTTTGGCTCACAAATGCCCTTTGAGTTAACGGAAGGACACGTGTCATCCTTTTATTGGTGCATTCTAAATATTTCATAATTAATTAAAAAGACACATTATTCATACCTGAAAAATAAATAAAAATTTTCTAAAATACTTACAAAAGTTAAAAACTGGAAAAAAAAATCTTATTTTAGTAAAAACCTTTTGTAAGTATTTTAGAAAATTTTTATTTATTTTTCAGGTATGAATAATGTGTCTTTTTAATTAATTATGAAATATTTAGAATGCACCAATAAGAGGATGACACGTGTCCTTCCGTTAACTCAAAGGGCATTTGTGAGCCAAAAATATTAACAGATGGCATATTTGGCCCGATAGGTGGATGAGGGGCATTTTTAGACCACATGTGATAGTTGAGGCGCATTTTAGGCTCTTCTCCGTTTAAAATATTCTAAAAAAAAAACCACTTGGACCCATATCTTGGCAGGTCATAAAGTTAATCAACCTGACGATAAGAACAATTAGTCTTTAACCTTAATTAAAGAAACGAAACAAAATGAGTCTGTGCATATTAAAAAGATGAGCAAATTTTGATGGCTGAACCATAATAGTGTCACTGGAGCCATGTAGAGATTGCAATGGGGCGAGGCGAGTTCATCCTAACCCACATAAAGTTCATCCCGCCGCGCTGCACCCCATACTGCATAGGAAGATATTTTGTTCTCAAAACCGTCCCACAAAGCAAAAATAATTATTTTTCATTAATCTTGTTCGAATATCTTTTAGTATATTACTCCGTAACAAAAGTAGTAATTTGATTAGTAAGTTAATTATAATAATCAATTTTAAATATATCTTCTTAAAACTAGTATGCTATATTTCTACCGGATAGACGCATATTTTAATGACCCGAAAATTGGTAATATATGAATATGTTCATAATTTATAACTAGAATATATTATATTACCCACATAATTAAACTTAAAAGAGCAATAACAGAGGAGATTAATGAATTAACTAAATTTAAAAATAAATATATAATATTTCTAGTGGAGTTGGCCGAAGGAACGATTTGCAGAGAACAAATTTACTTTTCTATAGATTTAATTTTAAATTTTTGACAAATATTCAAAGTGTATTTGGGTGTTATCTAAGAGAGGTGGACATAGATGGATATATTGGATAGTCGCCGGTGAAGTGCTTTAGGCCATAACCTACCTCTTTTGTGGTGGTGTTTGTCGATTTATAGTCACATGCGATGAAGGTTCTTGTGGCCATAACCTTCGATTTTTGGTCGTCTGGGAAGACGAAAGAATTGGAGGGGCAGGAGAGAGAAGAGAAAGGGAAAAGTTTTTTTTTTCTCTTTTAATTTATATTTTATTCTAATTCTATTTTTTTTATTGAAAACAATATCATTCATGCCCTTTGACAGCGTGATTTGTCAGCTACAGTATTTCTAGTATGACCAACGATCAAAAATATTTATTAATACTCATTTTATTAAGTTTGACTATTTAAATAAAAAAGACAAAAATTCGTATGTCCGCTCAAAAGCCATTTCGCCTTCTTTGGGCGAATGATTACTCGTCTCCTCATTGATTAACTTTACTTTCCTTTTCTTCTTAGCGGAGCGTGGTGGGGGCAGGGAGTTTTTTGATTGACTTTGATATAGCTAAAGACGTGTGTGCATATCCCACACTATCAGAACGCCTTACGCCCCAAAGTGCCTAACGGTGCACCCTAAATACGCCTAACGATCAATAATTAGGACTCGCCCCATAAGTTCTATGTAAATTATGGATTGAATTCACTAATTTGCACTGTTAGCTTTCAAAATCCTTTAACAAATGAATGAATAAAGTTCTTTTTATCTATAGAAATATGAAAATAGTGAATAACTCAAATAGTGAAATATATTATTGCATAATTACTAATTGAAAACATCCCTAGAGTAAATATCATTTAAATATTTCTTCTAAAAATAAATAACCAAATTTTATATCTTTACTTGATAGAACTTCGTATCTTAGTTCTATGTCTCTCAAAATTATTATAAATTTTTTACTATTTAAAAATAAATTTATATTTACTCATGAAAGAGTAATATTTTAAATTACAGTATTGAAAAATTTATAGTGTAGTTACTTTTAAAGAGGTAAAATATGCAAGTTGATAATATCTTTTAAAGAAATTATAAATTTTTAATTGTATTATTTATACTTGTAAAATATACTAAATATTTATTTTATACAAGTTTCTTTAATTGTTTTTAGTTTTCTTAAACTTTTAATGCTTTTTTTATATTTTATTATATTATAATGCTATATTATTAGTTGATAAATTTGAAAAATTAAAAATCCGTAAAACTTATGCCCTATATCTCGAGGCTTTCGCCTTGCCCCGTATTAACTAAAATGTCCTGGCTCATGCCCTCACCTTTTAAAACATTGCCCCATGCTATAAGCTTTTCTGTGTCTCCTATTCTTTTATTAGATTGTGCTAAGCAAATGAGATACCATATTTCTAATAGAAGTTCTTTTCAAAGTAAACTTTAACCAACTAAAAATTGAAAAAAAAGTTATACTCCCATGATTATGCACTCTTAGTTGTCAGTTGTGCCAGCCAAAGAAATTGCAACATTAGAAGTATTATAAATCTACAACTTTTTCAAGAATGTACACAACATAACACTCGAAAGCCATAGACGTGGAAAACATAATTAGATGAGAATTCTTATGTACTAGTAATTTATGACAATTATCCGGATCCACTACATAACTCTCTTTCCGGGCCTTTAATTTCAAGAAATTCACTTTGCTTCAGCAAGATTTATTAAGGAACCAAATTTTATTCTTAAGAATGTTAAGAGGGAGGATAAGAATTGTTTATTTCAGAGCATTAGGGCAACATGATTCCTCTTCCATTTCAGAGTTTGGTCCATCTCCTCTGTTTCTTTAGTGCTTGTACTCCATGGTAACTTGTATTTGGCCATTCTTCTTTTCTTTGCTGCCACTCCCAGAGTGTCTTGAACCCTCTGCAATAAGGAAAATATTTTTTTTTAAATAATGTAAGAAGATATCAAACAGAAGTTATCACTCTCCTAGTCTACTGCAAAGATAGTGCTAACTCAAGTCCTAGATATTGGGTTAAGGATTTGTATAGAAGAAAGAGGTGTAGTAGGCATCAAAAGCCAACAAATTTTCTTTCTAATTATTACGACTCCTCTATCTATGGAACAAATTCACTTATTACAGATTTGGATGTTATTAAGCGCGAGGTAACAGGAAAAAAAAATTTAGCAACCAATTTTAATAACGAAAAGTTACATTAACCCATCAGTTTAAGTACCATAACATAACAGAAATCATACCTTGAGGCAGAGGCCTTCATAAACATCACAAATGGGATATTCAGTTGGGCAGCAGTATCCTGATCCATCACAACAAACACCATTTTTATGAGGGCAACAGCTTTGAATGAAGCAAATTCCAAAGAACTCCAACTCACAACAGCATGTTTGATCTTCTGGACAATAATACAAGTTTCCACATTCGCTTGGTTTCGGAGAAGGCGGCGGAGGGGGTGGAGAGGGAGGTGGTGGAGAAAGAGCTGGTGGAGGTGGTGGAGAGGGAGGTGGTGGAGGGGGTGGAGAGGGAGGTGGTGGAGGTGGTGGAGAGGGAGCTGGTGGAGGTGGTGGAGAAGGAGGTGGTGGAGGGGGTGGAGAGGGAGGTGGTGGAGAAAGAGCTGGTGGAGGGGGTGGAGAGGGAGGTGGTGGAGGGGGTGGAGAGGGAGGCGGTGGAGAGGGAGGTGGTGGAGAAGGAGGTGGTGGAGGGGGTGGAGAAGGAGGGGGTGGAGAAGGAGGTGGTGGAGGGGGTGGAGAAGGAGGGGGTGGAGTGGGAGGTGGTGGAGGAGGTGGAGAAGGAGGTGGTGGAGGGGGTGGAGAGGGAGGTGGTGGAGAAAGAGCTGGTGGAGGGGGTGGAGAGGGAGGCGGTGGAGAGGGAGGTGGTGGAGAAGGAGGTGGTGGAGGGGGTGGAGGGGGTGGAGAGGGAGGTGGTGGAGAAAGAGCTGGTGGAGGGGGTGGTGGAGGGGGTAGAGAGGGAAGTGGTGGAGAAAGAGCTGGTGAAGGGGGTGGAGAAGGAGGCGGGGGAGGTGGTGGAGGGGGTGGAGAGGGAGGTGGTTGAACGGCTGGAGACGGATAAGGAGATGGTGCAGAAGCCAGTTCCTTCGTTGGATAAGAAGCCAATGAATTAATGGCACAAACACCAAAAGGCAAATCAGTGTTTCTTTTTATATATCCATACCCCTCCATTCCCCATGATTTACCCCATGAGTTCTTGATTATCCAATACTCATCATCTCCTTCGGAACCGTATCCTACTATTACTACTCCATGGCTTATGTCATCTGGATTACTTGAGCAACTTCCATCGTAGATTCCCTGCATTGGTCCCATAATGTATAAAATAAACAAAGTTCACATCATTTTGGATTCTTGAGAGAAGAAATGACAGAGTTATGTAAAAAAGGTGTTTAAGGCATAAGAGTTACCCCTCTGTATAATTGAAAATCAGCACTCGACCCATCGATGCCCACACTAACAGGCTGTTGAGCAACAGCACAAAGAAGGGCACTTTCCTCCTGTGGAACATCTCGGTATCCATCAATTGTTACAACCTTTTGGTTCACCTGTTGAGGAACAAAGATCAAGATTTTCTTTCAAAAAGGATATTATTTGAAAATGGATAGAAGACTTGATATGAAATTATTCATCATATGCCTTGGTGATATTGCATGTGCCTTGAGAGACAGTGTATGGATAATCAGAATCTGAATCAATGCCACCATTGTTCATCACCCATTCAAAAGCAGGGTCCATATATCCACCGTAACATCCCAGATTGGTGGAGTTATCACAATTGATAAGTTGTTGAACAGAAAGGCTAATAAGTTCACCAGTAACTATTGCATTTATTCCCTCCATGGCTCCACATGCCGAGAATGCCCAGCAAGCTCCTGCAAATGTTTAGTAGAAATCAAACACATTACTCCATTAATGTAGATTTAAAGATCATGTATCAACTGCATTGCTCCTTAATTATTACTATATAAGATTGCAAAAAAGAAATTCATGTAGTAGCATTACTATTGGCCTGTTACTTGAACCAATGAAGGGTATATTTAGTTTGTAAGTTAGCCCAATTTGCAGACTCAACTCACCCATTGCCTATTCGAGCAAGTTACCCCATTTTTTCCCTTTTCGTGTTACATAAGGGCAGAAAAGGCAAAGAAATGACTGCACTCTTATGTACTATAACCTGAGAGAGAAAAAAGAATTAGATCTCTGAATTACCGTTTTGTTTCTGTCAATTGAACGTTGAGATCATTCTACTAACTGTTGTTCAAGTGTTCAGATCAACTGACTATAGTAGACAGAAAAGAGTATTTAGCTATTGCTAACATGATTGAATTGAAAAGTTAGCAGAACTTAAGCAAGCTTACCGCAGAGGTGTTGATCCTTGACCTCAGTGACAGCCCCATATTTCCTCCAATCCCTTGAAGGAGGAGCATCACAATAAACTGGAGTTGGGTTTTTTTCAACATCCTTCATCTGAATAGTCTTTCTCTTGTCAAATGGTATCTTTATCTTTGAAGTATGAACTTGCCTGAACTCTTCATTGCTCATATCAGCAAAGTTGGTCAAACCAACCAAATGGTCTGAATCTGACTTCCTCTTTGAGTTCTTTTCTACTATATACTTCACATTCCTTCTGAACTTCTCCAGTCTCATTTCTTCCTCTTTCTCATTCTTGTAAAATTTCCCATGCTTCTGTTTCCATTCTTGGAAAAGTTGGAAAACTCTTTCTTCTGAAAGAAACTCATTTGGTCTGTCTAATATTGGAAAATCACTAGAAACACAATAAACTTGAGATGATAAAGTAGCTAAGATCAGGAAAAGAAATAGGAAATGATAGGTTCCTTGTGTATTTCCCATTTTCAGTAATATCAACCAATTGTGAATCATTTCTCTTTTTATTCTTATTATTATATACTTCTTCTTTGACACATAGCATAAGAAAAGAAAGAAAATCTTTTGAATTTATGGTGTAATATGTTGCACGAATATTTTATGTAATTATAAATATATTTAATTTAACATAAATTGTCACTGAGGGAGTAGTAGTTTGGAGAAGGTGGCTTTTAAGGCTCATAATCAGTCAACACACAGATGACAACTGTGAAGCAGTTGAATCTTGTTCAGAATGATAAATTAATATAGATATTTTTAAGTGATCTCTCGAGTAGGTGAGGGTATTTTAAAACCATTCTGGTTAATATATTTCCATGAATTGGGCTACTCACAGTTAATTCAGGTATTTATCGTTTACCCTCTTGAAGCTAGTGCTGGCAATTCATTTTCTCCAACTCGTGAGGATCCATAATTACAAGTAACTCTATTTAATAAATATTGACCGAAAATTTAAAATCTTTACATTGTCACCGTCTATAACTTAAATCTATCGGCTCGAACTGAGGATCAAAATTAGTTGATTTAATTAAGAGATATTGCTCAATAGGCTGATTCCCAAAGCATATGCTTCTGCTGCAAGATTTATAAACTATAAACAAGTTTAGAGGCTACAACATGGTGAATCTGCGATCTGCCAATTTTTTTTTTCTTTAATGATGGAAAATTCCTTTTAATTCTGAGAAATAACAAAATATCATCCAACAAATAAAATGTCTTTTTCTTTGAGTCAATTATTACTCCATAGTTGGTTACACATCTAGTGTCTTAGTGACTATTCTTTTCCTTTATAGAGAGGGCCAGGGAACGTGGATCCCAGTTGAGGGAGGAAGACTGCCGACATGTGCATTGTATTTCTCACTATTCACTTCTCAACATTAAGTCATATTCCCTCCGATTCAAAATAAGTAAATTTTTTAATATTTTCACACATATTAAGAAAATCACCTTTTAGCATTAATTAGCAATAGAATTGACCATTTTAACCTTACTATATCTCACATAAACACTCCTAACATATATTCCAACACTATTTACTCCAAGGACAATGTAGGAAAAATATCATTAAATCATTCTTGAAATCCGAAAAAATCACTTATTTTGGACCATAAAGAAAAGGCTAAAACATCACTTATTTTGGACCGGAGGGAGTAACATTTATTAGGCGTCTTACTGTCACGATCCCAAATTTCAGTAGTTGTGATGACACCTAACTCATTCCGCTAAGCAAACCAACTAATAATTATTTAATTTCAATAATATTTAACACGGTAACTAATCAAATAATTATGTGAATCTTATATGTTTCCCAATGATTGGTAGTACAAATCATCAACTTCTAAGAAAAGAGTTTACAAAGCCGATATGAAATTAAAACATTATCTGTTTGAAAAGTACATAACAGAGTTTTATAAATCTAAGGCTAACATGAACAAGAGGCCGCTACAATAAGGACGCAGGTACATCTTCTATCCCAGCTCTCGTCGATCACAACAACTTCATCAGTCAACATCTGCACGCAAGGTGCAGAAGTATAGTATGAGTACAACCGACCATATGTACTCAATAAGTAGAAAATCTAACCTAACATGAAAGTAGTGACGAGCTGGAACATAGGTCAGATCCAACACCAATAACCAACAATAGTTCATACTTATGCAAGGCAAATAACAAAAGGAGTAACTCGGAATTTAAACTACTCAGCTTTTTTATAATTTTCGAAAATAGTTTTGCATTTCAAATATATCGGTGAAAACCCAAATCATTTACCAAAATCGTCGAAAAATATAAGATAGTTTGAAAATTGTAACTTTTTTAAATAATACTTTCCACAATAAATAAGATGTTTTTTTTTTTAAATAACATGTGTGAAATACCTCTCTATGCCCATATATTTAGGGGTGTGCATTCGATTTATCGATTCGATTTTGACCCTTATCGATAATTACTTATCGATTATCGATTTGTACATATGTTTATCGTTATCGTTTCAATAAGGTTTCGATTTTTTCGATTTCGATTTATCGATTTTTGGGGCTTATCGATTCGGTTATCGATTACACCAATAAGAAAATTTGCGGCATTCCACGGAAAGTATATCACCATAAACACGCCTAACTAATATGGACCAAAAGAAGCTAAAATACGACAAACTCCGTTTATAACATAAAAATTATGTCAAAAAGCACATGCAACGAACCTAAAATAAGGGATCAAATGTATGACACCAACACTCCAACGGTATTAAAAAAAATACATCATCACGACTAATTTTATTTTCCATTAATTTGAACTTTATTCCCTTGAGCTTTTAATATGATTATTCCTTAAATGTGGTAGATAAAATAATAGGGTTAGGGACTTAGAGTAAAGGAAAGGGTATTATAGAATAAGGCAAAAAAAAAACTAAAAAAAATATTTTTAAAAAAATATTTTTTTTTTTACTATTTCTTATCGGTTTATCGATAAACCGATAAAGCGAAGAGGACAAAATCGAAATCGAAATCGATAACTCGATAAGGAAAATTTCGAAATCGAAATCGAAACCGATAAATCAATAAACCGATATCGATAAACCGATAACAAATAATCGATTCGATTTATCGATAAACCGATTCGAGTGCACACCCCTACATATATTAATATGCGTAAGAAATCATGAATGTGATACTGTACAACATGAGAAAAAAATGCATCTCTATGCTTGTATGTTATTTGTGCATGTCAGTGTTGTGTATCTCAGAGATGATCTCATGTACTCACACTCTTAGGGTACTTAATTTTCCTGTCTCACACTTTTCACTCATCATACTCAACCACTCAGTATTGTATATGACCAATTCGGCCTAGGAAAGATCCAACTCGGAATATATACATCAGTTGGCCATAAGTTACTCAGTACACAGGAAGACCAATCTGACCCATAGAGAAGATCTATCTCCAGGTATATAAATGTTCAACCACTCAGTAATGTGTATGGCCCATACGAATCAGGGAAGATCCATCCCAGAATATATACATCATTGACCATGAGTCACTAGTAATGAGGAAGGCCAATCCAGTCCATGGAGAAGATCCATCTCCAGGTATATAAATGCATCGGACAAGATCCATATCCAGGAAAGATTCATCCCCCAATATAATCAACCGCACTCACTGGGGGTGTGAGAAAAAAATCGAATAAATTGGAATCTATAGTTGTGACGCATTATTGTGGATCTCGATCCAAAGGTTCTTTCTTGATCTAGCTACAAGGATGGGGCGGTGGGGAAGATAAAATGTGAAACCTAATAGATATTACTAGTTTTAGAATCTAGTTGGGAAAAGAAAAAAAAGATTTTTTCAATCGATTGTGTGATAACTTTTTCTTCTTCTCCATCATTCAAGATTTATGTGAATTAATATATTACTGAATCTAGTGAGTTAAACTTAAATTAAATAAAAATAAAGTTTTATAAGGTAACTGTTCACTTTAAAATCGATAATGGAGTCGATACAATTCAACAAAATCTAAGAAATGATCAAATTCGAAAATTATTTCTATTTTGATTCTATAAAAATTCAAGTTACATTTTGAATGAAGTTAGACGATACAACTCTTATTAGTTTAATATTTTACTCAAGAGTTACGTAAGTAACTGGTTGATTAAAATTGCGAGATGGATAGATATTACAGATGATGAATCAATTTCTTTTATATATCTGTTACTTTATCTTTGTTAGTATTATTTACCAATAATGATAGATAAATCAAAAAAATTCATTCAACTTATTCTTTCAATTGAAATTGAGATTTTTGACTATCCTCATATTTTATTTTGAAATAATTGAAACTTATGTAAGTGATTCTTTCAATTAATTAAGTTTATAAATTATTACTTTTTGATAAATATTGGTTATTTAAATTACAATCCATTTAAATCAATTTTTGGACCAAATAAATGGCCCAAACCCCCCAATACTTTAGCCCAATAACCCCAGCACAAACCAAACAACTCCTGACCCAAAACCCGATCGGTGCCCCATCTCCAAGACTTGCTCGTTCCAAATTTTTAATCTTGGCCGTTGATCTCTCAAGATCAACATCCCTTATACACATTTCCCATTTAACTATCTCATCACCTACCCAAACCCTAACCCATTTCCCTTTTTCCCCGCCGCCTCATTACTCTATCATCTCTCCACATCTCTGAAGAATCTTAGAAATGCCGCCCCCCCCCCCCCTAAATCTTCTCCTAATCCCACCAAATATAGGATTTAATGGTTGTTTCTTGCCATATATGACCACTTTTCTGGTACTGGCTATTCTCATATAGTGCTTGCCTAAACATCTATATCCGTCCTATGCTACTTTTTGTATATATTTTGTTGATATTTACTTTCCATAAAAAATAGGGTTTACAGTCACCTAAATTAATTTTTCAGACCTATTTGTATATTTATTTTCCTTATTTATTGCTTCAATCATTCTCTTACTCTTTGATTTTTCCTATTATATAAAACCCCTCCCCCATTTCGTTCTAGATAAGACTTTAGTCGCTAATTTCACTGAAAATATTGGGACTTTTACTTTGTGTTCACTTGTTATTTTGTTCTATTTAGTTCTTGGCCAGCTGAAAGCCAAGGGCACCGAATTTCCTACTTTTTGACCTTTCTTGGGTGTGAGCACTGCTCTAGGTTATTGAAACCCTTGGAAAACTTGACGCATATGAAATTTTTGGTCTTGATTGCTATTCTTTTCTTGTTTGTTGAGCAATAACTGGTTAGTTTCTCAGCCTTCACAATGTTTATTCCATTATATTTTAATTGGCATATCTATGATTTCTGAAATTGCCTACCTTGATGTAATTCTTTGACTCTCTTCATGTGCGATTTTGCCTATAAACTATTAGCCCTAAATAATACATTTTGTATCTAACTTAGGTAATTTGGATAATTTGAGGCATGTGTAGCCTAATGTTATTGATAATTTGAGTGTTTGCATTGGTTATATGGTCTAATCCATGCTTCCTGCCTGATTTTGAATTTCTATAGTGATTTTATGTTATTAGTATGCCCTAATTTGTTTAAACTTTCATTCTAGTTATAATTTGTTCCTATGACTATGTTTGTCATTTATTGTGTTCTTGCCCTACCCAATTTTGTAGCTCTAACAACTAGTTTTCTTGATTGATGCCGTCTGTGACATCTGATTCTATTTGCTTCATCAAGTATAAGTCACACTGTTTAACCTAATTTAATCCTTTAGGTTTTAAATTTATTGCAGTAGTGATAACTATTTGTCTTACTAACCTAATTCTCCTTGCCTACTAACTTGGTAATCTAATAAGCTTCAGGCTTCTTGTTTATTATCAGTATAGCACTCTGCCCCAATGTGTTAAGTGAGAATTTGTAGTATCAAACAGTTCATACAAATGCAAGGAAAACAACAAAAGGAGTAACTCAAAATTTAAACTGCTCAACTTTTTTGTAATTTCCAAAAATAGATTCGCATTTCAAGTATATCAACAAAAATCCAAATCCTTTATCAAAAACATCAAAAAATATGAGATAGTTTGAAATTTAATTTTTCTAAAAAAATAATTTTCCACAATAAATAAGATGTTTCATTTTCTTTTCAGATAGCATGTGTGAAATATCTCTCTATGCCCATATATAAATATGTGAGAGAAATCATGAATGCCGTGATATCGTACATCATGAGGAAAAATGCTTATCTATGCATGTATGTCATGTGTGCATGTCAATGCCATGTATCTCGGAGATGATCTCATGTACTCACACTCTCAGAGTACTCAATCTCACCGTCTCACACTTTCTACTCATCATGCTCAACTACTCAGTACTGTATATGACCATTCCGGCCTAGGAAAGATCCATCCTAGAATATATACATCAATTGACCATAAGTCACTCAATACAGAGGAAGACCAGTCCGACCCGTAGAAAAGATCCATCTCTGAGTATAGAAATGCCCAACCTCTCAGTAATGTATATGGCCCATACGGCCTAGGTAAGATCCTTCCCCGAATATATATATCACCGACCATCAGTCACTAGTACCGAGGAAGACAATCCAGCCCCATGGAGAAGATTCACCTCTAGTATATAAATGTTTCGGACAAGATCCATATCAAGGGAAGATCCATCTTTTAATATAATCAACCGCGCTAACGGGAGGGGGGTGTACATACTCGAGAAGAGCTCCTACAGCCCAAGCGCTATCATAAGCCAGATCTAACCATAAATCAATATAACATATTGCAACGTGCAGCCCTATCCTACAATTGTCACTCATAACCAGGCTCTTAGCCTCACTCAGTCATCAATCACTCCAGTCTCACTTATGGGCTCACAATATCATGAAATTAGCCCGACAACAATGATATGATGTATCAATAAATAACAATTAAGACTGAGATATGATATGAATGCACGGATATGACTAAGTACAAAAAATTAATAAAATCGGTGAGATGATAGCAAGAAACGACCACTATAGGTTCTAACAATATTAGCATAAAATCTAAAATTCATCAACCAAATGCTAAAATCGAAGATAGATTCATGAAATGTAATCATAACCGAGTAGAGAACACTTACCCCAAATGTGAAAATTGCTTCAAGAATCGCCTCAATTCGAGCTCCATAGCTCCCAAAACGCAAAAAAAGGTCGAAGTCCTTGAATATAGTACTTTATAATCATTAGGCGAATCAATGAATCGTGATCGCACAAATACCCTCGCGATTGAAAAAAAAAATGTACTGCCCCTGAAAATACATTACGCCAATCGCGAAGCACAAACTGCTCAGTCGCGAAAAAACCTACATGAACACGACCCCAGGCTCGCGAACGCAATGAAGAAGTCATGAAGACCTGCCTAGCTCAACTCTCAATGCGAACGCATGCACACCTATGCGAACGCTATGCTCGATCTACAATAATCTATGTGAATGTGGACCCTCGCGAACACGATGAAGAAACACTCAGCCTCAATTTTCCCTTACGCGATCGCATTCCTCAGTACACGAAAGCGAAGAACACTGGATGCGCCAGACATCAGCAGAACCAGCAGTGAAGAATGAAAGAGAAATAGCGTGAAACTTGTCTAAAACTCATTTGGGGCCTCTAGACCACATGGAAATATACAAACAAGTCCCATAACATACACAGACCTACTCGAAGCCTCAAAACACATATAACATCGAAACGACGAATCACACCTCAATTCGAAATCAATGAACTTTGAAAATTCAAACTTCCACACCGATGCCGAAACCTATCAAATCTCGTCCGATTAACCTCAAATTTTTCTCACAAGTCACATTTGACATTTACAGCCCTGCTCCAACTTCTAGAATAGGAATCCGACCACAATATCAAAAAGTCCAATCCCGATCAAACTTTCCAAAATTTCAACTTTCACTATTTCAAGTCAATTGTGCTATGGACCTCCGTATCACTATCCGGAAATGCTCCTAAGTCCAAAATCATCCAGTGGATCTAATAGAACCATCACAATTCCAATATGATATCAAATACTAAAAAGTCAACCTTAGTCAACCCTTTCAAATTTAAAGCTTCTAACTAAGAATCATTCTTCCAAATAATTTTGGTAACAATTATCAAAGTGGAAACAGAGGAGCTGTTGAGTTAGCAGAGAGTGAAGTTGTTGGTAGCAAGGGTGGCAGTCAGGGGCGGACCTACGCTTGGGGGTGGGGGCACGGGCACCCGTTGGCCTCGGTAAAAATATTGTATATATATTCTATATATATAAGTTAATACAAGAAGGATCCCTATAAATATATTATGTTGCACCCTTAATCACAAAGATTGGATAGAAGAGTTGGTTTGTGGAGTAATTGGCTTCTTTAAAACCCAAGTTCAAATCTGAGGTTCAATAGTAAAACTAATATTTTTGATTGGGTCTCATTTGGTAATTTCAACGCCCCTACTATAGTTTATTTTATTTAGTTTTTTTCAATGGACCCACCCCTTTTACTTTTAGTTAAATCCCTATATTAAAAGTTTTTTTATAATTATCTCTCTCCATACAAAAAACTTCTTCCTTAATTTTTAAAGCTCATATGCAACCACTAGTTATTAGTTCGCTTAAAGCCATCGAGTAATTATTACCGTCGTGACCGTACTGTTTATAAATATTATTAAGGTACTGTTATAGTGCATCCGCTACCTTTAAATCCTGGGTCCGCCTCGGGTAACAGTGGTGCTGCCGTGTGCTAGGATTATCGTTTGGCAATTACGTAATGCAAAGCTGAAATTTTGTCGCATCCATTGTTTGAGGCAGTGTTGTAACTTACAAGTTAGTGGAGCGTGCTCAGGAGTTGCAATATGTCAATTGACTCATCTTTATCAACAATAGCTCCGCCTCAATGACTTTGTTCTCTGATTTTCCTTTCTTCCTTTTTCTGTTTCATGAACAGATACTCTGTTAAATATTTAACTTCCACTAGCTTCAGACTTCAAAGACCAAAATTATATACCTTGTTTAACTGAATATTAAAAATGATCAGTTTCATTGACGTTGATCGAAGACAATAATTCGAGGAACAAACTTTCCTATATGTCTTTTATATTTGTAGTATGTTTTTTATGGTATCTTTATCCTTTGTCTTTTCATGATTGGGGCAAGACTGCATGCATATGTCTTATCCTCGCCAGGCTTTATTTGTAAGAAATTATTGGAGTTATTATTGTTGTTGTTATTTTATGGTATCTACCTGTAGTTACGAATAATTAAATTGCCACATAATCTCATAGATTCATAGTAAACACTGAGTGTGACAGGTTATTATATCTCGTTAATACTGGGCTTGCTACGTTCAAAATCCGTTTCCTTTCTCCTCTCTTTGGGTGGGGGGAGAAAGGAGCAAGTCCTGTAAATTTGCTGTTTCATACAATATTGGGCTTGGATATCATATTTCTATCCATTTTATTAATTTTACAGACCCTTACCTTGTATCCAAGGGAAAAAGAAATTAAAAAGAAAGACAGAAGGAAAGAAATGGCTACTATAATGATCATGGCATCCTTGTCTCGACAATCAGTGTGCCACGCTCATGAAGAGAAAACAGACACGTAGTAACAATCTTCATGTGCAGCTTACCAGTTTGCCACGATTTAATTTGCTGACATCTTTGTGTGCAATTCTTTGAACACACAATTTGTGCATCCTTCAACTCTATCCTTCTCACTTTGCATGAATGCTACGTAACATTCAATTGAGGTACGTACCAAAGTAAGTTCAAATCTTAAAGCTACTCCATCGATATTTAATAATATCATCAAATCACATAACTTTACAAATATAAATTAGAATAAAAATATCAGTTAATTCTAGTTAAAGAATAAAATTTAATTTATACAAAACAGATGACTTGTTATCATTAATATCGTATAAATGTTATTCGCTGCGAATAAGTTTCTCCCGCGCTGAATGTGTAGCAAAATCATAGTATGATTCTAACTTACTTGTTAATGCAAGTACAGGGTCGGAACATAGTAAATTTACATAGTATTTATCTCATATTTAATCGCTTCTTACGACAATTATTAACATTTCATGCAAGAAAACTATAGAGTTTTTTCATTTCATGAACTAAGAAGTTGGCGAAAGAAGAAAAGATTCATTGTGTATGTGGATAAGTACTAACTCAAAAACGCAAGAGGAAATATTAATTAAAAGAAGTAATTAGTAGTATATGATATAAATATCTACTAATTAACAAGGTATTTCTGTTTTCTTCAAATCCAAAGAAGAAACTCCAGAAGTAGCCCTATTTTCAGCTACCCAGGCTAAAGATCTAAGATGCCATCTCAAGATATTATCAGTCACCTCACATGTATCTTCTTTACAACTATTTTCAGGAATATCCACAACATAGGACTCAATAACCACTGTCTTGTTGGTACTTTTCCCAGTACTAGTTCTCAATACTTTGCCATCATCATCTTCTTCTTCTTCTTCATCCTCATGCAAAGTGATAGTAGATTTGAAGTTCAAGAAACTGTGATCGGCTTCAACAACACTGAACACAGAAACATGCATTTCATCATCAAGAAAATCAAGCCTTTCAATGCTTTTTTTACCAGGAAAACCAGAAACTAACGTCAATTCCCTTATACTCCCAACACCACCATCACCAGAAATTAAAGTGCAGCTGCTGATAAAGTTTTTATAGCATTGTGGCTTGTCGAATTTTCTTACGAAAGACCATACCAAGGGAATAGGTGCATCTATGGTTTGAACTAGCATTGAAGAACATTGTTTTGGTGAGAGTTCATGGGTGTGGTAAAGTTTGACCATTTTATCTAGAGCTTTTGAGTTTTTTAGATTTGTCAAAAACATTATTGGATGCATGTGGAACTTGGGTGCCTCTTTGCTTCGGCAAAGGGAACGAGGTACATTTCACTCTTATATAAAATGCATACAAATTTAATCCTTTAATTAGACCAAACATTAGAGTTTAAATTTCTTTTCTTTTTAAATTGGTGCATGCTTATCTAGAAACGATTTTCCCGAGTTGCGACAAGGATTGATGTTATCATGATTGAAAAATTTAAGCTTCATATATATATATATATATATATATATATATATGTATGTTTTCTATGCTCGTTCGAGGACGAACGAATCTTTAAGTGTGGGAAGATGTAACGACCCGACCGGTCGTTTTAGAAAATTACGCCCCAATCCCCAATTTAACTGTTCCCCTAAGTTCATTTCTGCTATTGTGGTTTGCCGGGAGAGTCGGTTCTGAAATTTGGAGCATTTTGGGACACTTAGTCCCTAAATGAGAGCTTTAAAGCTAGAAAACGGTCCGTAGCCGGAACAGTGTTAAGACGATCTCGGAACGGAAATCCGATGGTTCCATTAGCTCCGTTGGGTGATTTCGGGGTTAGGAGCGCGTTCGGAATGTATTTTGGAGGTCCATAGCTCAATTAGGCTTGAAATGCCGAAGGTTGAAATTTTGGCGAATCCGAACGATAGGTGAGATTTTGATCCGGGGGTCGGAATGGATTTCCGACAATTTATGTAGCTTCGTTATGTGATTTTGGATATGTCCGCAAATTTTCGGGTCATTTGGACGTCGTTTGGTTGGGTTTTGGATCGAATGTTAGTTTTGAAAGTTTTGAAGAAACTTAGGCTTGAATCCGTGTGTAATTGGTGATTTTGATGTTTAGGATGGTGTTTTTATGATTGGAACAAGTTCGTATCGTGTTTTGGAATATGTTGGTGGTTTTCGTTGGGGTCCCGAAGGCCTCGGAAGGATTTCGGACCATCGATCGGGCATTTGAACTTGGAAAAGGCCTGCTGTAAAATTGCAGGTTATATATATATATATGTGTGTGTGTGTGTGTGTGATATGAGTTTTTACGCGGGGTGTGAGATTTTTTGGAAGGGTGACGTAGGGTTAAGCAATTGATATCTGTGTAATTATTGTCCATCAACTGATGAGGTCTCTGCAGTACACTAGACTTTATTGTCAGTGATGTATGGAAAAAACAATGTCAAAAGCTGAGATAACAAAAATAAAAAGTAAAATTTTAAAAAAACTTGATTGCATTAATAAAAATTATTATAGAAAAAGTAACGCGGCGTCGAGCGATATATATATATATATATATAACGGCAGTAGTTAATATTTGAACCTCCATTATTTAAATTCTGGTACGCTCACGCAAGTGAGTTGTGTGTAGCATCATGATGTCACACTTGATGAGCATCTTGATCACAAATATTGTCGTCTTCCTAATTTTTATATTATCTATTGCATAAATCTCGCTTTAAAAGCAACTCAATGTTGGAAGCTAGCTCCTGTTTGTTTGGAAGTTGGAACTTGAAACTGGAGATTTGATTTCCCATTTTTCATTTTCTCCGACCTCTTAAAATGCATTCTCATAGTTATCTCATTCCTTTCTGATCTATAAATATTTAATACTTAGTCCAGTTTGTAATAAAGCTGGGATACCTATACGTGTACTCTCCGGCGCCACTCAACTAAGTCATTGATCTCCAACTTCTCGAAATTTTATTTCATAAAGCGATTTCATTCATCTCCTTTAATTGAGCTATATCTTTAAAGTTAGGTCTAATTGGCAGTGAATACGAATGTTATTCGAAGTTAGGAAGTTAGAAGTTAGTTACTCCTTTCTGATTCATAATATGTCCAATTTACTTTTAGTATACCCATTGAGAAAATATTAAATTTTATATAAAATATCTATTATGATTAAACTACTTCTGTTTAAATATTTAATGTGATGAATAAGAAACTTTTTAGGGATATGTACATAGGGGTTATTTTGTAAAAATAAATTGAATTTTTTCTTGATTACATAACTGAACACTTATTTTGAACCAAAATAAAAAAGTTTTCGGACACTTATTATGAACCGAATGGAGTATTATTGAGGCCTTAGTGTAATTATTAGAAGTTGGGGATATCTTTTATCATTGTTGGTTTCCTAATTAGTTGTATATATAGAGTTAGTTAGTACTGTAATAATCAGTTGGAAAATTTCCCAATCTCCTTTTCTTCTTCCTCGCGCTATGGTAACAGAGCCATGGAGACTGATCAGTGAGGTCGTGAAATTTCTCCAACAAATTAACTGTTTAATTCAATTCGCTCTCCTAATCTTCGATTCCAATCATTGTCGCGCTCCCCTTTTTCTTCTCGAATGAATTCGTGACATTTGAGAGGACAACTCATTCCTTTTGGGAATTGAGTTTAATTTGAAGAGTCGCCACCTTATGATTGGGGTGCATTAGGACACCGAGGAGAATTTGATTTGAGTAACCAGAGATAGGGTAGGGGCTTGAAATTATTCTAAGGAAAAGGTGTTAGGCACCCCTCAGAATCCACTAATGTATTTTCCGGCCAGACCATTATTGTGAATTTTATATGTAAATAACATGTAGACAACTAAGAACTTCAAATAAGAAAAGATTTTCACATAAGGGTTTGCAAACAAATAAAGTTGGAGAGCACTAAAAGAGAGCTGATTTTTCTTAAAAAAAGAAAGACTTTGAATTTCCTTTGAAAAAGACAAGAAAGAAGGGAAAGGGGGTCCTTAGGTTTATTAATAATACGGATCATCCCACCAATGCCCGGAAATCACTCCTCAGGGGCTACGCGTGGCATTATCGCGTGGTAATCATATTCATATCTACCCTTCCTACCCCGTTAAGGTATTAAAATGCGTAATGATCTCGTTTACTTATTGCATGTTATTACCCGTCCCAATCCTATCAGTTCCGAAGGCATTTAGGACTGCCAATCCTAAAGAGGAGAATATTAGGCTTATTTGTGGTTTTAAAGGTAAAAATTCTAAAGCGACATACAAAACATGTATAGCAAGTTGGGGGAAAGCATATAACAAGAAAAGCCTCATATACAACCCCTTTACACAAAGAAGCACATAATTTAGCATAACTTACATATACTTGTTAAGGTCTGATTAAGTACTAAACATGAGAGAACTTAAAGGTTGAGGTAGACATATTTATTACATAATTCAGATAGGAAGCTCAACACAGGCTTGCCTGCTGGTTGTAGGTTATTAATCGAGTTGATTTAATTTTTAAAAAAAAAACTTTACCCTAAGGTTTGCCTAAGTGCTGGACAAGGATTCTATAGGCATAGCATCTACTGAACTCAGAGAGCAATGAAACAACAGGGTCTGAAATGAATTGAATGTGTACTGGTTTTTAAAAGGGGAGTCAAATTACTAAAAGAAAGGCCAACTTTAATGAAGGTTATGAATTTTATAGCACTGTTGTTACTGCTTTTAGTTCCCTATGTGAATGAAGCCGCTCAAATTCGATTTAGGGTTCCTATAGGCATGCTTTCTACGTGTAGTTGATTTTTAACGTGATATAAATTGCAGGAAACCTGTTTTAAAGACTTATAAACATGATATATAGGTGCTGAATTGTTTGAAAATCTATGAACATGATTTCTAAGTACATAAGTTGTTTGAAACCCTATGAACATGATTTCTATATGCAGAAATTACTTGAAACCCTATGAACATTATTTCTAAATGCAGAAATTATTCGAAACCCTATGAACATGATTTTTATATGCAGAAATTATTCAAAAGTACCTATAGGCATAATTTCTAGATGAAAAGATGAATATACATGATTTGAAAGGTCCTATAGGCATATTTTCTATATGCATATGTAGAATTCAGATTTCTAGATACTTATGGACACAATTTCTAGATGACACAGATTTGAAATACATATACGGATTTGAAATACCTATAGGCATGATATCTACCCTTTTTGCACACATGATCACCCACCCTTTTCACTATCCATCCCCAAGAGTTTATTATAAATTATTACTGCCCAGAATAAAGTAAAAATATACATCAGAAATAAAAGTACAACCAAGGAGGGCCTGATTCAGACTTCTTGTCTGAAATATGAGGTAAACCACCTAAATGAGATCATGATCTGAAGCCTTTCTCCCATTTGATTGTGCAGAGTTCCCTATGAGTCTCAAAATACTTCGGGCAGTGCCCATACCCAAATGTATTACTAGATTAAAACAAGTGCAGTGTGGAAAGGCCATCCCTCAAGTGTCTATGTTCAAATGGAACTCAGGGTCCCAAGACAATGCTCACAAGAGTGGGGCAGAACTTAAAGACTAGAGAGAGTGCAAGTGCAGAAGCACAATTCTGAGAAGGGAAAGGGGAGAAGGAGAGGGAAATAAGTACACATAAGGGGTTCAAGGGAATAGGGAAATTGAAATAGGCAAAGGCAGGTTGCGAGCATGCCCAGCAATGGAAAATGCTAGTATACCATAAGCTTGTCCAAACACACATTAATAGAGGCTAGGATCCCAAGGGATCAAGTTTGATTCATGGGCAACAATTTACATATTGACATTTTCCAAACCATAGCTTAAACACACAAAGGGATAGGGAATAGGGATTCATAACAGAACATGCAGGAAAAGAAATCAATAATGCTGAACTATACAAAAGCAGTAAGTAGACAAGGATAAACACATTGTTGTGGTACTGACACTTATGTCAGAATATACCAGTTTCAAAGAAACAAGTATAGAAAAGTAGTAAGTCTTGCAAGAAGGCCACAATGCAGACAATAAGAGAGAATACTATTGCGTGTAAGTGTGAGTTGAGAAAGACTATGAGTAAGTTCCTTGTGTTAATAAAAGAGTGGTGTATTTATAGTGTGAAAAATAGGCAGAAATAAGGAAGAAAACAACTACGGAACTGAATATCAATTAA
Organism: Nicotiana noctiflora; assembly: GCA_032618575.1. Classification (NCBI taxonomy): domain Eukaryota; kingdom Viridiplantae; phylum Streptophyta; class Magnoliopsida; order Solanales; family Solanaceae; genus Nicotiana; species Nicotiana noctiflora. The sequence continues at coordinate 178,078 of JASVEL010013520.1, forward strand.
AATCAATCAACACAAGACTTCCTTTAATTAAGAAATTCGGACCCAAGAAGATAAAAAACTATTTAAGGCAAGAAATCAAATAAACATCTTGTGCAAAGTAGGCAACTAGGGGTAGATGCATAAAAGTTAATTTTAGGGGCAGAGCTTTGAAATACACGGTTGCATAAATAAGGTAAGAGAAATCAATTAGTAGTCAGTAAATCAAGGATCAGAGATTTGATAAATATTGGTCCATAAATGAACCCAAGTCAGAAAAGGTAAGGAAAACTTTTAACTTAAATCGAGTCAAATGAAAATCAGCAAACAAGGAAAGAAATCAATCAAACCTATATACCAGAAGTTTGAAACTAATAAAAATTTGAAAGCTATTTTAGAGGGAAGTTCATCACATATAAAAAGCAAACAACACTAAGTTTAGGACACAACAGAAGAAACATCATGCAATTATAAAGAATAGTAGGTAGTCACATAGGTTAGAGGAGATAGTATAATAGCGTACCAAGAGTCCAGCATAAGGACCTTAGAATAGTTTTAGTAGAAAAACTAGAATCGCTTAAAGAAACAGAGATTTCACGACTCAGTCAAGCAAATAGATGAAACAAATTCATAAAACTCGAAATAAGTCCAAAAGAATTAGGTTTTTTCAAAATCAAACAAGTTCAGAGATGAAGAGCCAGCAAATCACATAGCCACGGGTCTCAAAACTCGGATGAACCCCAAATTTTAGGCTTTTTGCCATTAACCGAGTATAGAGATGAAAGGTCAAGTGATTAGGGGGAAAAATACTACTTGAAACAAGAAGAAAGGAACTGAGACCTTTTAACATGTTCCTTCAGTAACAGAATTTCATGAGAAACATATTAAAAATGTAACATACGAAACAACAGTAGAAGAACTAGTAGAAGAAACAAATAACAACATGGTAGGAGAATCTTAACAAGAGAACAATAGGAGAAACAAAGTAGAAGAACATGGTAGAAATTTTTTTAACAAGAACACAGTAGGACAAGCGTAATAGAGGCACACACAAGCGAAGAAGAAAATCAGAAAAACACACAAGAGAAAAGGACAATCAGAGAAACACACAAGAGAAAAGGAAAATCAAAAAAACATACAAGAGGAAAAAGAATAAAAGAGAAACACACAAGAGAAAAAAAATCAGAGAAACACACAAGAGAAAAAGAAAATTAGAGAAACATAACTCGAAACTCTAGATCAGAAAATAAAGGTTTTTCAAGCATAAGTTTTGAAAGAAATATAAAAAAAATCATTTAAACGCTTAGGAAAAATATGGATCTGGAACAGATCTATAGTGATCAGAAAAACCTCAAAGCTAGGGTTTCACATAACTGTGAGAAAGGCTAGGATCTAAGAATGAGGAGTTGAAACCAGGCTCGAACAGACACCTCTTGCTGGAGCAAGGCCGGAGATGGTCGTGGAACTTGAATCGACAAAGGTATGGACCCAACTCTTTGTGGTCAAGTCATTAAAATTCAGTAACTAAGTGTAAGGAGCCATATGAGGCTGGTGGGCAGTGAAACCACCATAGATTCAGGCCAGAAGATGGCCGGAGAAGGTCAGTAAAACCCATTAGAGGAGGGGAAGGGGGAAGGTTCTAGAGAGAACCAGATATAGAGAGATAGATGTGAGTGATAAAAATTAGAGGTATTGGGGGTCGTTTGGGTTTAATTTGGTAAGCATGGATCTGGACTGTTGATAAAAAAAGATCAACGACCAGGATTTAACCTGAGTTGGGTTGGTTAGATTTAGGATTGGGCTTGTGGTATTGGGTTGGTTTAATTTAGGTTGGGCATTGGGTTTAATTAGGCCAAATGTGGTTATAAGTTAAATATCCCCCTTTTCCCCATTTCATTTATAAAAAATAGTAAATGTATTTTTGAAAAATAATTAAAATCAATAAAATGATTTATAATAAATAATTATAAATTTAAAAATATAAAAATTCTATTTTATAAATATGAGACAAATTTAAACCTAAAAATGGCTAATATTGCAATTATGCAATTTTGTCCTTAAAAATACCAAATAAATTTGTACAAAATGTGTGAAAAATATCTTAGTTATGCTTTAGAATTAACATGAGAATCCAATAAGTGAATCACCAAGATGACAATTTCGGGATAATTGTTGGGTTTTCTTTCTTGATAAAATTGGCAGTAAATTGATTTAAAAATCCTTGAAAATTTAAGAAAAATAATACAGCCCTGGGATATACTTATACATGACTATATAGGATATTTTGAAGGTATTTTGCATATTTAAAATTATAGAAAAATTGGGTATTAACAATCATTTCTTTTTAGTTTGAGAAAATTGCTCTAGAATGGGTGCATTAATGGTGATAGAGAGAATCAATCATACGCATCCACTTTTTGTTCAACCTTCAGACATGTTTGAGTGGATTCTAATTCCAATTCAGCTAACAGGACCAGAGAACTATGGATTGTGGAGAAGATCGATGCGTCTTGCTCTCAAAGCTAAGTGGAAGCTAGGGTCTGTAACGGGAGCTTGTGCCAAGAAATTATTCGAGGAGAATCTCCATGAGGAATGGGAAACCTGTAATGCAATAGTGCACAACTGGATTATGAACTCTGTTTTGAAGGACTTGCTTAGTGGGATCATTTATGCATCAGATGCACATGCAGTTTGGGAAGACCTACAGGAGCGATTTGATAAGGTAAATCGAGTGCGTATTTTCAATTACACAGAGCTATTTCGTGGTTATCTGAAGGAGCGAATTCTATAGCTGTGTAATTTACAAAATCGAATGAGCTATGGGAAGAGTATGATGTATAGGTACCAGATCCGAACTATGGTTGTCCAAAATCTAAAGAACATATAAATCATTTACAACAACAAAGAGTTATGCAGTTCCTAGATAGATCAAATGATACATATGATCAAGCTCGTAGACTAATACTAATGAAAACCATAAACTCATACTTAATCTGGCTTATGTGCTTATAACATAGGATGAGATTCAGCAATGTGCAGGAGGTGGAGTAATAAGTCATAAGATAGATCCCTTAGCCATGCAAGCAGGGAGAGGTCAAGAATTTCATGGAATAAAACTATATTTGCAATGTGAACACTGTCATATGATAGGGCATACAAAGGAAAGTTTCTACAAGATAGTAAGATATTCTGAAGATTTCAGAAGAAGAAATGTTTTTCACCCTAAGTGAATTGTAACTATTGCAAAATCATATGGAAGTTCTGAGAGTCATGAAGAAGGATATGTGGCTCAAAGCTCACAAGGAGTATCATGAGTGTCATAGTCTAAAGGAGGAGATCACTTTTCACAGAAGCATAATATCAACAGATCTTAGACTTGTTGAATAAAGACTCACCACCAAGTGACATTAAGACTCTAAATCAATCAACTGATGCAGGTATAACCACTGTATTATCTTCCAATATGCATATTTCAAACAAAAGGAATGATGATTGGATTGTAGAATCATGAGCAACACATCATATATCATCTACTTTAGATTTAATGAGTGGTGTAAAAAGAGTATATTATAGGACACATGATAAGGTAACATTACCAAATAGTGTGACTACAAAAATTGAGCATGTGGGAAGTTCATATTTGTGAAATATTGATAAGCTGGAGAATGTTCTGCGTGTTCCCGATTTTAAGTTTAATCTAATGTCAGTGTCCATATTTTGTGCCCCAAATCATTTAAACTTGTGAAATTAAGCGGGTGGGTAATGTATGACGCCTTCCCTATTGAATAAAGGGGATCAGTAGGGCAAGCTAACTAGACGTTTAAAATGCATTGCCACCTTGTTACCCATATTACATATATTTCAGGACCTTTGCCATGACAGGTGAAAGGTGATTGGTAAAGAAGATGAAGGTTTGTATATACTGAAAGGAAGAGGAATCGGCCTTTTAGCAGCTAATGTGGATGTGAGAGGTTCAAGTGGTGAAACAGCATGCTTATGGCATGGGAGATTAGGCCACGCTTCTGTTCCTGTTATGCAACAAGTTTCCTTTTTGCATAATAAAGTAGATGATGATATGCAGAATAAATGTATTATTTTCCCTTTAGTTAAAATATTTAGACTTAGCTTTCCTAAAAGTGAAAAAAAGGAGTACTAGAGATTTTGAATTGGTTCACATGGATGTATGGAGACCATATAAGAAGAGCACTCATGATAGGAAGCATTACTTTCTTACAATTGTAGATGACTTTTCTAGAGCAACTTGGATTTTCTTAATGCAGTTTAAGAATGTAATTATTATTTCCTCAAGCAATTTATTTACATGGTTAAAACACAGTTTGACACTTCTGTTAAGGTCTTGAGAACAGACAATGGTAACAAATTTTTCAACACACCGTGGAATGAGTTCTTGTTGTCATAGGGAATTATTCACCGAAGTAGTTGTGTGTATGCACCCCAGCAAAATGGAGTAGTTGTGACGACCCAAAGGGTCATCACTTATTTTATTAATCATTTCGAGCTTCTGAGGCCTTAAAAACCTCATTCTATATTGCCTCGATTTACGTGCACAATCCGAGCATGTAGCCGGAAAGATTTTGTGATAGAAAATATGAATTCTATGAGAAATTTGGATAAAAATAATATTAATATTGATATGGTTGACTTCGGTCAATATTTTTGGTAAACGGATCCGGACCCGAGATTGGATGGTCCCGAAAGGTCCGTAGGAAAATATGGGACTTGGACATGCGTCCGGAGTCGAATTCTGAGGCCTAGAGCCCAAGTTATGAATTTTTCTGTGAAATTATTTTTGATGTAATTATTAAAGGAAAATAAATTAATTGACCTTGGTAACGGGCTCGTATTTTGGTTCCGACGTCCGGTACAAGTCTTAAACATTATATATGTGCTTTCTGTAAAGTTTGGTGATATTCAGATGTCGTTTGATATGTTTTGGACCTTGAGTTCCAAGTTTGAAAGTTTTGAAAACCAAAAGTATGAAAATCATGAACTTGAGGCTCGATTTGATGAAAACGATGTGTTATTGGCAATGTGATCGCACGAACAAGTTCATAATGTGTTTTTGATGTTGTGTACATGTTTGGTTTGGAGCCCGGGGGGCTCGGGTAGAGATTTGATAGGCCGTTGGATTAAATTCTGAATTTTTGCACTGCTGGTTTTTCACCCAGCTGTTGGCTTCGCAATTGCGAAGGTGGCAGATCAATGCATGGTTCGCAAATGCGAACCATTGATCGCAAATGCGAAGTCCCTTCATGCCCATCCTTGTTCGCAAATGTGAACAATAGTTCGCAAATGCGAACATCCCAATATCCCGCCTGTGTTCGCAAATGCGAACAATATTTCGCAAATGCGAACAATCCAATATACTGCATGTGTTCGCAAATGCGAACAATAGTTCGCAAATGCGAACTATCCAGTGTCCTGCCTGGGTTCGCAAATGCGAACAATAGTTCGCAAATGCGAACTTCCCAGTTTTGCCTTGGCTTCACAAATGCGAACAAAAGTTTGCAAATGCGAACTTCCCAGCCTTAGCTTATTTTTCAAACTCCAGAAATTGGTCGGGGTTCGCAATTGCGAACCCATGTTCGCAAATGCGAACACAGAGACCTGTAAATCATGATTTCCAACTTCATTCTTCACATTTCACAACCCAAAAACACCCATTTGCGATTCTTCACGGACTCCCTCTTCTTCAAAACAATTGTAAGTCACTTTTTACTTAATTCTTTCAATTCCTAACATCATTATACATGTTTTTCAATAGAAATCAAACGTTTTCATGGTAGAATTTCTTGTTTTTGGTAGAATATAGGGTTTTTCATAAATTGGGAAATTGGACCTCGAATTGAGGCCCGATTTTGAAACAAAACATATACTTGAACTCGTGGGGGGATGGGTAACCGGATTTTAGTCCGAACCCCGAGTTCCGACCATGTGGGCCCGGGGTCGAAATTCACTATTCCGAGCAGAATGTTGAAAAGGTTGTAATTGGCTTTATGAATTAGTTCGTTGAGTAGTATTGATGATATTAAATCAATTGTGTATAGATACGATTGGTTTGGAGCCAAATTTGAAAGGAAACGGCATTGCCATGGATTGAATTGTTCATAAACATTCGAGGTAAGTGTTTGTTCTATCCTAGCTTAAGGGAATAGGATTATGTGCTATGTGTTATGTGATCGAGTGCGGTGTATGGGCTGTGGTGACGAGCATCCATACACTGGCGTCTAGTATGACCGTGAGTCGTTGTTAATTGCTTATTGTGAGACATATTTGCAGATAAATTATTGAACATTTGCCAGGTTGTAGAATTGTTATTGTTCTCCCTTGTTGGGACTTGTTGTGAAGATGATTATTGATTGCCCTTGTTGGGACGGTTTATGATTTATTGTTTCATTCTTTGCCCTTAACTGTGATTGTTATTTGGGTGAGGAAGAGTGATAATGCACGAAGGGTGATGTCGTGGCTTGATATATTATTTATGCACGAAGGTTAATGCCGTGCCTTGTTATTGATTATGCACGAAGGTTAATGCCGTGCCATGTTTTATTATTTATGCACGAAGGTTAATGCCGTGCCATGTTTTATTGATTATGCACGAAGGATCATGTCGTGCCTTGTTATTGAACCATGTACGAAGGATCATGCCGTACTATAGATGTGAGGATGAGAGTAAAAGCACGAAGGGTGATGCCGTGCACTTTATTTGCTTATTTGGTGAGGATGAGAGTAAAAGCACGAAGGGTGATGCCGTGCAACTGCTTGCTATTCCTTGACTTGATATTACTTGTGTTTCCATTATACTTTGTTTTCCTTGTGAACTTATTAACTGTTGTTAATTGTTGAGTTCTTTGAGATATTCTTTATTGTGCTAATACTTGGTTATTTCTTGTTATTTTGTGGTATACACATATATATATTGAATTGCACAGGTTTATGTGGGTGTCCGGTCCTAGGCTTGTCACTACTTCGTCGGGATAGGCCAGGCACTTACCAGCACATGGGGTCGGTTGTGCTGATACTACACTTCTGTGCGTTTTTGCACAGGTCCAGGTTACGATCAGGAGCAGCAGCAGTAAATCTTTTGCGTGGGAGTTGATCATATTTGAGACCGAGGTAGCTTGCAGACGTTCGCAGGCCCGACGTCTCTCTCTTTACTTATGTTATTAGCTGTAGTCTCCTTGTTCCGAGACAAACAGATTATGTTATATTTCTTTCAGACTTTTATGTGTAGTATTCAGTAGTAGTTCGTGAGTTGGTGACTCCACGTCTTGGGTAGAGGATTTTCAGTATGGTTTTACCTTGAAACTGCTTAATACTATTTCGATAAAGTCTTCCGCACTTATTTAATTAAAGTTATGGTTTGTTGATAAATTAATTATGAAATTTTATTAAAAACAGGATAGTATGAATATAGTGGCTTGCCTAGCTACCACGAGTAGGCGCCATCACGATCCCGATGTTGGGAAAAAATCCGGGTCGTGACAGTAGCTTAAAAAAAACACAATATATATTAAATACCGCTAGTGCCTTAAAATTTCAAAGTCATGTCCCAGACATATTCTGGGAGGAGTGTGTAAAAATTGTTGTTTACATAATTAACAGATTGCCTACTAGAATATTGAATGGATAAAGTCCTTATAGAATTTAGTATGGTAGAGTGAATATTGAATGGATAAAGTCATTATAGAATGCAGTATGGTAGAGATCCTTCAATAACACATCTAAGAGTATTTGGATGTCTATGTTATGCACTAATCTAGTACTAGATTATAAGTTCATTGCAAGAGCAAGAAAAGCTATCCATGTGGGGTATTCAACTACTCAAAAGGGCTATAGATTATATGATCTAACTATTAGAACATTCTTCATTAACATGGATGGATCTTTCAAGGATAATGAGTTTCCATTTAGGAAACTAGAACAGTAGCATCTATTCACACTAAATGATTTTGGTCCTAGTTTTTTGAAGACGGAATTGCAAGTTCAAACAGGTGGACTACCAGAGGTGACCAATCTTGAGAAACCATTTCAGGTCCTTATCACAACAGAAACAACAAGACCCAGTTCACCAGCAGAAGGAGGTGATAATGAAGATCATGATACAGCATCCCGAGCAAAAGATTTTGAAGAATCATTGGTACCAAATGAAGATCATGATACTACACCACCAGAACAGGAAACAAAAATAGATGGATTTCCAAATACACATGGTGTACTGAACAATACTAAAATATGCATATTGATTCTCCTATGAAAGGTGTTCAATATGGTGTTACTAAAGATGCTCAAGATGTGCCAGATGCACCTATATATGACTGAGTTTGGTTCTAATGCACCAACTAGGCAGTCACTCAGGGTAAAAAATTCACATATATGGCAAATGGACTATGTACTACAACAATAGAAGTCCTCAAAATATCAAACTTTCTATCTTATGAGAATATGTCCTCAAAGTACAAAAGTTATGTGTCAGTTTTTTCAGTCGTAAAGGAGCCTTATAACTTCAAAGAAACTGTAAAAAATAAGATGTGGATCACATCCATGAAATAGGAGATACAAGCATTAGAAGATAATAAGACTAGAAAGGTTGTTGACTTACCACCAGGCAAAACCTCCATTGGGTCCAACTGGGTGTACAAAATAATGTACCAAGCTAATGGAGAAGTTGAAAGATTCAAGGCACATCTAATGGCAAAGAGATAAAATCAACAAGAGGGATTAGACTATCATGAGACTTTTTCACAAGTTACAAAGCTGGTGACTGTTAGATCTATGATAAGCCTTGCAGCCTCAAAATATTGATCATTGTACCAAATAGATGTCTTTAATACTTTCCTTCAAGGAGACCTATTTAAAGAAGTCTACATGGATCTGCCACAGGGTTTCCAAAGGCAAGAGGGCAAAAGGTGTGAAGGTTACTTAAGTCTTTATATAGTCTCAAGCAAGCATCAAGGAAATGGAATTTGAAACTTATAGAAGCATTGGTGGGAGCAAGTTTCATACATAGTACTCATGACTATTCTATGTTCACCAAGAAGTCAGGCAAGGATATTGTCATACTACAAGAAATCTGTCTTTTTGTGGCAGTATTTAGTAGAGACTTTATTTATTGCTACAAATATGATATTTATTGTGGCGACTCTAAAAATCGCTACAAAAGATTTATTTTTAGTAGTGACTTTATTCGGTCGCTTCTAATATGTGCCACTAAATCCTCAATTTTTAGTTCCCGCTATTAACAAAAATTGGGCTCCAATATTTTAGTAGCGACTTAAAAAATATCGCTCCTGTAGGTCTTTTCGAGGGACTAGGTCACTACTACAATTAAAAAAGAATAAATTCACCTAACATTAATTAAATAAAAAGAAGGCAAAGAACAACAACAACAACAACAACAACAACAACAACAACAACAACAACAACAACAACAACCCAGTATAATCCCACAAGTGGGGTCTGGGGAGGGTAATATGTACGCAGGCCTTACCCCTACCCGGGGGGCAGAGAGGCTGTTTCCAGGAGACCATCGGCTCAAGACATCAACAAAAGACGATAAATTAGTACTATCAATAGACTCATATTAAAATAACATAAAATAACAACATAACACAAAAGAATAAAGTAGCAGCAGTATAAGAAATATAAGAAATACGAAATAGATGAAATGTATACTAATATCCAATAAATAACTCCATGTACTGATCCGTAATCTCCTACGATTACCTCCTAACTAGCTAATATCACTCTAGTGAGCTGTGGAATTATCCACAACTTCCCCCTAACCTACAACTTTAATGTTCGACTTCCACAATCCCCTATCAAGGATCATGTCCTCGGTAATCCTAAGACGCGCTAAGTCCTGCCTTATCACCTCTCCCCAATACTTCTTAGGTCTTCCTCTACCTCTTCTCATGCCCACCACAGCCAGTCGCTCACACCTTCTCACCGGTGCATCAGTGCTCCTCCTCCGAATGTGCCCGAACCATCTGAGTCTTGTTTCTCGCATCTTGTCCTCTATGGGGGCCACACCCACCTTCTCTCTAATATATTTATTTCTAATCTTATCCATCCTTGTATGCCCGCACATCCACCTCAACATCCTCATCTCTGCTACTTTCATCTTCTGGGTGTGTGAGTTCTTAACCGACCAACACTCGGTCCCATACAGCATTGCAGGCCTAACCACTGCTCTATAAAACTTACCTTTTAGTAAAGGTGGAACTTTCTTGTCACACGGGACTCCCGTCGCTAACCTCCACTTCATCCAACCCACCCCTATACGGTGTGTGACATCCTCGTCGATCTCCCCGGTCCCCTGAATAACCGACCCTAGGTACTTGAAACTACTCTTCTTAGGGATGATTTGAGAGTCAAGTCTCACTTCCACTCCCGTTTCCATCGGCCCCGCCCCCCGCTCGAGGACGAGCGTTTGCTTAGGAGGGGGAGAATGTGACGACCCGGCCCGTCGTCACGAGAATTACCACCCCGTTATGTTGTAAATACATGTTTTATGCTTTTATACCAGTGCTAGAGTCTATCGGGTGATTTAGGAGTGATTTGGATTGAAAATGAGGCATTTAGCCTTTTTGAAGGAGACTTGAATAAGAAAAGTCAACCTGGAGTTGACTATTTGGTTAGAGGGCTCGGAATCGAATTTTGATGATTTGGTTAGTTTCGGGATGTGATTTGTGACTTAGGGAAGCGATCGGAATTTAATTTGGAGGCCCGGTGTAGAAATAGGCTTGAATTGGCTAAGGTTGAATTTTGGCGAAATCCGAACGGTAGGTGAGATTTTGATCCAGGGGTCAGAATGGAATTCCGACAGTTGCAGTAGCTTCGTTAGGTGATTTTGGATGTGCTTGCAAAATTTCAGGTCATTCGGACGTCGCTTGGTCGGGTTTTTGATCGAATGTGTAATTCGGAAAGTTTTAAGAAATTTAGGCTTGAATCCGTGTGTAATTGGTGATTTTGATGTTTAGGATGGTGTTTTTATGAGTGGAACAAGTTCGTATCGTGTTTTGGGGTATGTTGGTGGTTTTCGTTGGGGTCCCGGGGGCCTCGGGGTGAATCCGGACCATCATCCGGCATTTGGAAGCAAGAAAAGACCTGCTGTAATCTGCAGATCACTAGGCAGTATATTGGCCTTCGCGTTCGCGAGGGCAAGGCCGCGTTCGCGTAGGCCAGGTCCAGCATGCTTCGCGGACGCGTGAGTGAAGGTCGCGTTCGCGTATGAGGGAGTTAGGACGCATCGCGTTCGTGTGGGTTTAGGCCGCGAAGAAGGAATTGGCGAGGCCACGCGTTCGCGTGGGAGACTATGCGTTCGCGTAGAGTAATAATCCGGAGGCTGGGAAGTTGACCTTCGCGAACGCGTGAAGGAGTGACGCGTTCACGATGAATAAGGGGAAAAAGGCATCGCGTTCGCGTGAGAGGCGTCGCGAACGCGATGAAGAAAATAGGCTGGCAGTGAAGTTAAGTTCAGAACAGATCCAGTCGCGGGTTTAATACCCAAAACCTCCATTTTTGAGTTCAAGAGAAGAAATTGACGGGAGATTGCTGAGAAATCATCGGGGTTTCGTTGGAGGTAAGTTTTGTGGCTTAATTACATCATTTTAACATGAAATCATGGGTTAAATTTCTGTAAATGGAAGATTAAAGGTGGGTTTGAGCCCTAGGCCTAAATTAAAGAAAAACACCGATTTGAGTGGGCAAATGGAGTCCGATTTTGGTAAATTTTATATGCCTAGACTCGTATCGAGATGAGGATTCCGAATATGTAACTTTTGTAATTTTTCGACAAGCGTACCGAAAGTCGGGTTTTGACAACTTTGGGAATTTTGATGTAAATTGGGTTATATTGATTGGGTGTTGTCCCATTGGCCTAATTTGTTGTGTTTCTACTGTATTTGATCAGATTCTACGCGTGCGGAGCTTGATTCTCGTGGCGAGGGCATTGCGGAGTAGTCGTCGCGCCGTATTGAGGTGAGTAATAGATGTGGGTGATGACCAGCGGGTTCGAAACCCCGGTATACCACTTTGTGACGTTGTATAGCGGCGAGACACGCACACTCTTGAGAGTGCGGGGTCGATCATGAACTGGAGACTATATATATTAGTCCGACCTGTTGATATTGTATTATTGGCTATTCTCGAGCCGTTGAACCCCCTTCTTGGGCGGTTGAGTATACTTGTGGGCCGTGAGCCAATTATTGGATCCCGCGAGGATCGTTATCATTGTCTTATCATATAGACATGCTAGTTTACTACTAGTCCGTAGCTATTTTTGTTATTATGCTAATTCCAATCTCTGGAACTTGATATTAGTGTTTTCCAACTGAAAAATGATAAAAGAGTTTTCAAAAACTACTTTTGAGCATGCGAGGTTGTATCTGCATATTAGCTGACTAGTAGTGGATCGGGCTGCACGCCGCAGCAGGATATATGTTGGATCGGACTGCACGCCGCGAGAATATCTCTATGAGATGTGCTTGGGCTGTAGGAGCCCCTCTGGAGTCTGAACCCCCACAGTGAGCACGGGTACCCAAAATTGGAGTCGGGCTACGCGCCGTAGCGGTCATATCATGCATTGCATTGCATTTAGCTACATTTGCTAGCTGTTATACTATTTTGCTGGTACTTATTGGTACAGGTACAGTTGATATTGATTCTGTGACAGGGTATTCGATTATAGCTTTACATAGTGCTTTATTGCGGATTTCTTATCTGCGCTGTCTTACCCTTGTTTATTACCACTGAGTCTGGCGGTACTCATTTTACTCCCTGCACCTTGTGTGCAGATCCAGGTACCTCTCAGCAGTGATCCAGTAGCTGTGCGAGGCGACATCCGTGGGATATACGAGGTAGCTGCAGAGTCCACAGGACCCGATATTCCTTCCTACTGTCTTTTGATTTTGTATTGACATTTCTTTCCGCACTTGGTATTTTTGTAAACCTTTATACACTTACGTTCAGTAGAGGCTCATGACTCTCGACCCTTCGGTCTATGGGAGTTAGTATATTTTGGGACTTGGTCTCCCCGCTGTTGGTATAAGTATTACTATTGTTTCATATTTTGAAATGCTTAAATGGGTTAAAGAGAGCTTCAAGCTCCGTTGTTGATATTGATTGGTCAGGCTGGCTTAGCAATGTGCTGGGCGCCATCACGACCGGATTTGGGGTCGTGACAAGTTGGTATCAGAGCCTAGGTTTACTAGGCCTCGTGAGTCTTGAGCCGGTTAGTAGAGTCTTGTGGATCGGTACGGGGACGCCTGTACTTATCCTCGGGAGGCTGCGAACCTTTAGGAAAACTTCACTTTTCTTGAACTGTGTCGTGCGATCTTGTTGTTCTGAGAACTGAACTTCTATATTCTATTCTCTCGCGGATGGCGAGAACGCGAGCATCAGGACGAGGTGGACGACCTCCATTGCCACCTGTTAGAGGCCGTGGGCGCGGTCGTGCTAGAGGTAGAGGTAGGGCGTCTGAGGCAGGCGCCAGCTGACCCGCCCGTTGTACCGGTTCGGGAGCGACCCCGGTGGTTGATGCCCGGCAGCCTCGGTTCGAGGGCCGGACTATATCTATTGCTATCCCCGGTCTTCGGGAGACTCTTGCTCGGATATTATCGGTGTGTTCCGTTTGGCTCGGGTAGTTTCGGCTACCGCTATCGTAGCGACATCTCAGTCGGGGGTGGTCGGCGGACCCCTGCAGCTCGCACACCCGACCCGGTTGTTCGGGGACTTCGGACACCGGAGGCGGTCCCCGCTCGGTGGTTGCACCGGTTATTCCTCCGGTTGCACATTCCCGGCTCCGGCTCCGGCTCCGATCCCATGGTTGAGGTTATGCCCGATGACGAGCGGCGTCGTCTTGAGAGATTTGGTAGACTTCAGCCCACCCCATTTCGGTGGCGTTGAGGGCGAGGATGCCCGGGGTTTCTTGGATAAGTGTCAGAAGATGCTGCGTACGGCTGGTATTCTTGAGTCCGGCGGAGTTTCATTTACTACATTTCAGTTCACCGGTCCCGCATTTGATTGGTGGGAGGAGTTTGAGAGGCGTAGGCCTGCAAGAGCAGCACCTCTCACATGGCAGCAGTTCTCTACTCTCTTTCTAGAGAAATATGTACCTCGGTCTCGTCGCGAGGAGCTACGTCGCCGGTTCGAGTGGTTGATTCAGGGCGACATGTCTGTGACCCAGTATGAGCTTAGATTCACTCGGTTGGCTAGGCATGCCACATGGATGATCCCCACTGATAGGGAGAGGATCAGGAGGTTCATTGATGGCCTCAACTACTCTATCCGTATTCTTATGACCGGCGAGCGAGTTCTGTCATCATCGTTTGAGCAGGTAGCTGATATGGCACGCTCCATTGAGGCGGATCGTCGCCGAGAGAGAGAGGAGCGGGAGGCCGAGAGGCCTCGCGGTTCTGGCAGTTTCAGCGGTGCTCCATCTAGAGGGCATTCCCGGCAGAGCGAGAGGTCGCTCATCTGGACCTCCTCATTCAGAGGCCGCCCGAAGCAGAGCGGAGGTTCTTATGGTCGTGGTCGACGGGGGTTTCAGCAGGGTCGGTCATCACTTGGTGCCCTCCCGGCCCGGAGTGCAACACCTACTTCTCCGGCACCGGTGCATGTTATGAGTGTGGTGAGTTTGGCCACGTGAGGAGACAGTGCCCTCGACTACGTAGGGGCGAGGACTCGGCGGAGGGATCGGCCCTCCTCTTCGACACCATCTCGGTCTAGTAGAGGTGGAGGTCGGCCTTCTCGTGGTCGCCCGAGGGCGAGGAGAGATCCGGTGGAGGCCGGGCGCGATTCTATGCACTTCCGACGGGCGTGATGCGGTTGCCTCCGATGCGGTGATTACAAGTATCATTTCGTCCGTCACGAGAGATGCCTGCGTTCTATTTGATCCGGGATCCACATATTCTTGCGTGTCCTCTTATTTTGCACATTATTTGGGTGCGACTCGTGGTAGTCTTGATTTGCCTGTTCATGTATCCACCCCGTGGGTGATACGATCGTTGTGGATCATGTCTATAGATCCTGTGTTATATCTATTGGGGGTCTGGAGACCCAGGCAGATTTGTTATTATTGGGGATGGTGGACTTTGATGTTATATTATGTATGGACTGGTTGTCTCCGTATCATGCTATATTGGACTGTCATGCTAAGACAGTTACGTTGGCCATTCCTGGTATTTCTCGGATTGAGTGGCGGGGTTCGACCGATTTCGTCCCTAGCCGTGTTATTTCGTTCCTAAAAGCTCAGAAGATGGTTGAAAAAGGGTGTTTATCGTACTTAGCTTTTGTGAGAGATGTGGGAGCTGAGTCTCCTAGCATTGATTTTGTACCTGTTGTGAGGGACTTCCCAGATGTATTCCCCTCAGACCTGCCGGGCATGCCGCCGGACAGGGATATTGATTTTGGCATTGACTTGGTGCCGGGCACTCAGCCTATATCCATTCCTCCTTACCGGATGGCACCAGCTGAGTTGAAAGAACTGAAAGAGCAACTTCAGGAGCTTCTGGATAAGGGTTTTATCCGCCCTAGTGTGTCCTCGTGGGGTGCACCGGTATTATTTGTTAAAAAGAAAGATGGTTCCATGCGAATGTGTATTGATTATAGGCAATTGAACAAAGTGACCAGTGAAGAACAAGTACCCTCTACCGCGCATAGATGATTTGTTTGATCGGTTACAGGGTGCGAGGGTGTTTTCTAAGATCGATCTTCGTTCAGGCTATCATCAGCTGAAGATCAGGGACTCGGATATTATGAAGACTGCATTCGGGACCCGATATGGTCATTATGAGTTTCTTGTGATGTCGTTTGGGCTTGACCAACGCCCCAGCAGCATTTATGCATCTGATGAACAGTGTGTTCAGGCCTTATTTGGAGTCATTTGTGATTGTGTTCATTGATGACATTCTAGTCTACTCCCGTAGTTAGGAGGAGCACGCTCAGCACTTGAGTATTGTGTTGGCAGAGATTGAGAGAGGAGAAGCTATATGCTAAATTCTCCAAGTGCGAGTTTTGGCTCGAGTCCGTAGCATTTTTGGGACATGTGGTGTCTCGTGATGGTATTCAGGTTGATCCGAAGAAGATAGAGGCGGTGCAGAGTTGGCCTAGACCGTCCTCAGCTACAGAGATCAGGAGTTTTCTTGGCTTGGCGGGGTATTATCGCCGGTTTGTTCAGGGATTTTCATCCATTGCTTCTTCATTGACTAAATTGACCCGGAAGGGTGCACCATTCGTGTGGTCGGATGAGTGCGAGGAGAGCTTTCAGAAGCTCAAGACAGCTTTGACCACAGCTCCAGTGTTAGTATTGCCATCAGCTTCAGGTTCATATACCATTTATTGTGATGCCTTGAGAGTGGGGATAGGTTGTGTGTTGATGCAGGAAGGAAAGGTAATTGCTTATGCTTCTCGGCGATTGAAGCCGCATGAGAAGAACTATCCTGTTCATGACTTGGAGCTAGCCGCCATTGTTCATGCTTTGAAGATTTGGAGGCACTATTTATACGGCGTGTCTTGTGAGGTGTATACCGACCATCGTAGTCTCCAGCACTTGTTCAAACAGAAAGACCTTAATTTGAGACAGCGGAGATGGCTTGAGTTGCTGAAGGATTATGACATTACTATATTATATCATCCGGGGAAGGCCAATGTGGTGGCCGATGCTTTGAGCCGGAAGGCGGTCAGTATGGGGAGCTTGGCATATATTCCAGCTAAGGAGAGGCCATTTGCTTATGATGTTCAAGTGCTAGCCAATCGGCTAGTGAGGTTAGATATTTCGGAGCCCAGCGGGGTATTGGCTTGTGTTGTATCTCGGTCATCTCTATATGATCGTATTCGTGAGCGCCAGTATGATGATCCACATTTGGTCGTCCTTAGGGACAGAGTTCAGCATGATGATGCTAGAGATGTCACCATTGATAGTGACGGCGTATTGAGGATGCGGGGCCGGATATGTGTGCCCAATGTTGATGGCCTTCGTGAGTTGATTCCTGGAAGAGGCCCATAGCTCGCGGTATTCTATCCATCCAGGAGCCGCTAAGATGTATCAAGATTTGAAATAGCACTATTGGTGGAGAAAGATGAAAATGGACATTGTCGGACATGTAGCACGGTGCCTCAACCGTCAGCAGGTTAAGTACGAGCATCAGAGAGGCCCGGTGGTGTATTTCGGCGCATTGTTATTCCCGAGTGGAAATGGGAGAGGATCACTATGGACTTTGTTCCTCGGACTCCCTCGGACGGCGAGGAAGTTTGATTACGTATGGGTGATTGTGGATAGGCCGACCAAGTCAGCTCACTTCATTCCGGTTAGTACTACCTACTCATCGGAGCGGTTGGCATCGATCTTTATTCGAGAGATTGTTCGGTTGCATGGAGTTCCGGTGTCTATCATATCCGACAGGGGTACTCAGTTCACTTCTCAGTTTTGGAGAGCATTTCGGCGAGAGATGGGTACGCGGGTTGAGTTGAGTACAACATTTCACCCCCAGACAGATGGACAGTCTGAGCGCACTATTCAGATCTTGGAGGATATGTTGCGAGCTTGTGTGATTGATTTTGGTGGTTCGTGGGATGAGTTCCTACCACATGCTGAGTTTGCCTACAACAACAGTTATCAGTCGAGTATTCAGATGGCCCCGTATGAGGCATTGTATGGCAGACGGTGTAGATCCCCCGTGGGATGGTTTGAGCCTGGTGAGGTTAGATTGATAGGGACTGAGTTAGTCCAGGATGCTCTGGATAGAGCAAAGTTGATCCAGGAGAGGCTTCGTACAGCACAGTCTCGTCAGAAGAGTTATGCGGACCGTAGAGTTCGAGAGTTGTCTTTCATGGTTGGTGATAGGGTATTGTTGAAGGTTTCACCTATGAAGGGTGTTATGAGGTTTGGGAAGAAAGGAAAGTTGAGTCCCGGGTACATTGGTCCTTTTGAGATACTTAAGAGGGTTGGAGAGGTGGCATATGAGTTAGCTTTGCCGCCCAGCTTATCCAGCGTTCATCCGGTATTCCATGTGTCTATGCTCCGGAAGTACATTGGAGATCCGTCTCATGTATTAGATTTCAGCACCATTCAGCTTGATGGTGATCTATCCTATGATGTGGAGCCTATTGCCATTTTGGGACGTCGGTTGAGAAAATTGAGGTCTAAGGAGATTGCATAAGTTAAGGTTCAGTGGAGAGGTCGACCCATGGAGGAGGCCACTTGGGAGATCGAGCGGGAGATGCGGAGCAGATATCCTCACTTGTTTGAGACTTCAGGTATGTTTCTTGACCCGCTCGAGGACGAGCGTTTGCTTAAGAGGGGAGAATGTGACGACCCGGCCCGTCGTCACGAGAATTACCACCCCGTTATGTTGTAAATACATGTTTTATGATTTTATATCAGTGTTAGAGTCTATCGGGTGATTTAGGAGTGATTTGGATTGAAAATGAGGCATATAGCCTTTTTGAAGGAGACTTGAATAAGAAAAGTCAACCCGGAGTTGACTATTTGGTTAGAGGGCTCGGAATCGAATTCTGATGATTCGGTTAGTTCCGGGAGGTCATTTGTGACTTAGGAGAGTGATCGGAAGTGAATTTGGAGGCCCGGTGTAATTTTAAGCTTGAATTGGCCAAAGTTGAATTTTGGCGAAATCCGAATGGTAGGTGAGATTTTGATCCGGGGGTCGGAATGGAATTCCGACAGTTGCAGTAGCTTCATTAGGTGATTTTGGATGTGCCTGCAAAATTTCAGGTCATTCGGATGTCGCTTGGTCGGGTTTTTGATCGAATGTGTAATTCGGAAAGTTTTAAGAAATTTAGGCTTGAATCCGTGTGTAATTGGTGATTTTGATGTTTAGGATGGTGTTTTTATGAGTGGAACAAGTTCGTATCGTGTTTTGGGGTATGTTGGTGGTTTTCGTTGGGGTCCCGGGGGCCTCGGGGTGAATCCGGACCATCATCCGGCATTTGGAAGCAAGAAAAGACCTGTTGTAATCTGCAGATCACTGGGCAGTATTTTGGCCTTCGCGTTCGCGAGGGCAAGGCCGCGTTCGCGTAGGCCAGGTCCAGCATGCTTCGCGGACGCGTGAGTGAAGGTCGCGTTCGCGTATGAGGGAGTTAGGACGCATCGCGTTCGCGTGGGTTTAGGCCGCGATCGCGAAGAAGGAATTGGCGAGGCCACGCGTTCGCGTGGGAGACTACGCGTTCGCGTAGAGTAATAATCCGGAGGCGGGGAAGTTGACCTTCGCGAACGCGTGAAGGAGTGACGCGTTCGTGAAGAAGAAGGGGAAAAAGGCATCGCGTTCGCGTGAGAGGCGTCGCGAACGCGATGAAGAAAATAGGCTGGCAGTGAAGTTAAGTTCAGAACAGAACCAGTCGCGGGTTTAATACCCAAAACCTCCATTTTTGAGTTCCAAGAGAAGAAATTGACGGGAGATTGCTGAGAAATCATCGGGGTTTCGTTGGAGGTAAGTTTTGTGGCTTAATTACATCATTTTAACATGAAATCATGGGTTAAATTTCTGTAAATGGAAGATTAAAGGTGGGTTTGAGCCCTAGGCCTAAATTAAAGAAAAACACCGATTTGAGTGGGCAAATGGAGTCCGATTTTGGTAAATTTTATATGCCTAGACTCGTATCGAGATGAGGATTCCGAATATGTAACTTTTGTAATTTTTAGACAAGCATACCGAAAGTCGGGTTTTGACAACTTTGGGAATTTTGATGTAAATTGGGTTATATTGATTGGGTGTTGTCCCATTGGCCTAATTTGTTGTGTTTCTACTGTATTTGATCAGATTCTACGCGTGCGGAGCTTGATTCTCGTGGCAAGGGCATTGCGGAGTAGCCATCGCACCGTATTGAGGTGAGTAATAGATGTGGGTAATGACCAGCGGGTTCGAAACCCCGGTATACCACTTTGTGACGCTGTATAGCAGCGAGACACGCACACTCTTGAGAGTGCGGGGTCGATCATGAATATATGTTGGATCGGGCTGCACGCCGCAGCGAGATATATGTTGGATCGGACTGCACGCCGCGAGAATATCTCTATGAGATGTGCTTGGGCTGTAGGAGCCCCTCTGGAGTCTGAACCCCCACAGTGAGCACGGGTACCCAAAATTGGAGTCGGGCTACGCGCCGTAGCGGTCATATCATGCATTGCATTGCATTTAGCTACATCTGCTAGCTGTTATGCTATTTATTGGTAATTGTTGGTACAGGTACAGTGAATATTGATTCTGTGACAAGGTAGCTGATCATAGCTTTACATAGTGCTTTATTGCGGATTTCTTATCTGCGTTGTCTTACCCTTGTTTATTACCACTGAGTATGGCAGTACTCATTTTACTCCCTGCACCTTGTGTGCAGATCCAGGTACCTCTCAGCAGTGATCCAGTAGCTGTGCGAGGCGACATCCGTGGGATATACGAGGTAGCTGTAGAGTCCGCAGGACCCGATATTCCATCCTACTGTCTTTTGATTTTGTATTGACATTTCTTTCCGCATTTGGTATCTTGTAAACCTTTATACACTTACGTTCAGTAGAGGCTCATGACTCTTGACCCTTCGGTCTATGGGAGTTAGTATATTTTGGGACTTGGTCTCCCCGTTGTTGGTATAAGTATTACTATTGTTTCATATTTTGAAATGCTTAAATGGGTTAAAGAGAGCTTCTAGCTCCGTTGTTAATATTGATTGGTCAGGCTGGCTTAGCAATGTGCTGGGCGCCATCACGACCGGATTTGGGGTCGTGACAACCTGAATCCTTTAGACTCAAGGGCATTCCTCCAAACCTCTAGCCTTTCGTTTACCCTGCGTCGTGTTTCGTCAATTAGGACTATATCATCGACAAATAGCATGCACCATGGAACCTCCTCTTGAATATGATGTGTTATGGCATCCATCACCAGGGCAAATACGAAAAGGCTGAGTGTCGACCCTTGGTGCAACCCCGTAACAACTGAAAAATGCTCGGAATCGCCTCCTATTGTCCTAACCCGAGTCTTAGCTCCTTTATACATGTCTCTAATCACCCTAATGTAGGCTACCGGAACCCCTTTAACCTCTAAGCAGCTCCATAAGACCTCCCTAGGAACCCTGTCATAGGCTTTCTCTAGATCAATAAACACCATGTGAAGATCCTTCTTCTTATCCCTATACTGTTCTGCCATCCTCTTAATAAGATGGATAGCTTCTGTGTAGATTGCCCCGGCATAAATCCGAACTGGTTGTCCGAGATAAGACACCATCCTTCGCACTCTCATCTCTACCACTCTCATCTGTACCACTCTCTCTTTCATGGTATGAGAACAAACATCGTATAGTTCTGCATCTTCCCTCAATCTCTTTCAACAAAATGGTTTTTCTCCCACTCTTATTTAAAATTATCCATCCAATTCCCCAAATCTCTTGAATCTATCCTTCAAACTAATTTTTTCAAGTTGTACTTATATTTACGTGTAACAACTAAACCTTAAAAAGAAGAGGGGACATGCCAAGTGATTTCTGCAAAACGTTGAAGTGGTTGCCGAGATTTGCAATACAAAACTTTAAGGTAGATACTTTATCTGCCCTTACTTATATTCTCAAATTATGTAAGTTTTTTACTTAATTTTCTTTTGTTTCTGATTTTTTGAGTTTTGATATTGGGGTTTTGGTTTGTAAATCTTAATCTACAAATCCTAAAAATAATACGGGGTTCTTCTTTACTGTGCTTGTTAAGGTTGTAGCTTTCGATTAGCTTTTAGGTTTATGCTTAGATTATCGAGATAATTGGGGTACTAGCAAATCCTTAATTTTGATTTTGATTTTTAAGTATGATTAATTTGATTTTGATTTGATTTTTGATCCACAATTGAATCTACAAATGAAAAATAGCTTTTACAATTACGTTTTTAGGTACATACAGCTAGCGAGAATGAATATTTCTTCTATTTCACCTGTAATTTCTCTGATCCATTTGAAAATATGCAGGAATCATAAGTAATTTTTATTGAATAGCCATCGCCTAAAGCTTTTTCTCAGTGTCGACCGCTCATTCGCTGGTAAGTTGAAAACTTCTTTATGAAATTTTAGACCTTTTGATGATTGCATGTTTGGTATTTCACTCAAAATCGTGAAATGTGATGTTAGGTGTTATGGGTCTTTATTTTTCATGATATTTTTTTTCGATTGTTCATCTTTTGGTTTAATCTGTTATCCGGTTGGTGTGTGGTTTACAAATTTTTAAATATCAAGCATACTTAATAGATGAACCTCATCTTTGTCAGTAAGTTCGCAACAAATTTTTTTCCATTAAATTGACAATAGGCAGGTCACTGTTCTTAAAGGTTTGTTGTAGTCATGTATTTGTCCCTTTGTGTAAGAAGAATTTTTAGCTTCCATAACGGAATAAAAAGGCACATAAAGAGATCTTATAACTAGCAGTTCTAACCAAACAAGTGTTGGTACATGAATTAGATAGACACATTTGTGTTGTGATGATGCTTAATTATATGTTCTAACACCTAGATAAAATGATGACTTGATAGTTTATAGTGGAAGTATTCTGATGTTGTTTGAGCTTGTAGCTGCATTATAGTTGGGATGTTTCATAGTGATAAGTTCAAGCACTGGTTTGAGAAGAAAAGGAGAAAGTGTTAATTTCTTTTCGTCGTTTGATCTCTGCTACAGATACAGTGGTATCTCTTATCTCTTACCTGCCTTCTATGTGCACTAAGCTTAATTTTAATTTTTCTTGTATAATGATAAGATCTTACCCCTAATTGTGCCTTTGTTCTTACTAATTTTTCTATATCATGCAGGAGGTTCAACATGACAGGAATTGGACGAGGCAAAGGTCGAGGTGTAACTGGCCATGGACGTGGCCATTTTCAAGGACATGGCAATTCTGGAGCTACGTCTCAACCACAATCGCAGTTAAGGGGAAATACTAGAGCATCCCTAGAGACAGGAGAATTAAATAATCCTTGTCAAGAACCTATAGAGACATGACAAATATTAAGAAATCATTTGCAGAGACCTTCTGTGGAGACAATTTCATCAAGAAGTCCATACAGAAGTGTGTATACTTCTCCGGAAACTGAAAGTGGTAGTGCAGGTTAGTTTTTTAATATTCCCTTTAGTGTAACTTCCTCCATTTGATGGTTTCTGTTGACTTTGTTTTAAACTACCGAACAGTTTGAATTGTAGCTCTTGAACCTGAGTCATCTCGGTGCTGCTCACTTTACCATTACATAAGTGAGGGATATAGCCTCTGCATACTCCAACATTAGCATTTACATTTGCATGAGCCGGATAAAAATCGATTAAACCAGGATTTAACCTTGTAACTGCTCCATTTTCAGTCATTAAATTACTTCTGCTTCCTTCATGGTTGTTGTTCAACAGCTTTACAATCTCAATTTGCCTTTTTTCCACAACCTTCTTAGACTGATGACTTCTATGTAGCTTAATTACAGATGAAGAACTTTGAACACCATTAAGATTTGTTTTACTACAAGGCTGAGGCATTTCCTGTATGTGAATGCCAGTGAGTTGATAGAATAGAATTTCAACTAATAATTTGCATTGAGTTATTTCGAAACTTATAAAACACAAAATTTAAACTAAAAGTGGGATAATTTTCATCGAAAGTTGCAACAATAACGTGAAAAACTGGCCGCCGAATTAAAAAGTAACATGGAACAAGAGTTGCAAAGGAAATTGGAAGAGCAACTTAAGCACGTGAATGCGAAAGTAGACAACCAGATCAGTGTATAAGCAGCCAAGAAGATTCAAGAACAACTGGCCTCTATCATGACTGGAATGCAACAGATGATCTACTCTTAATATTTCGGTACTCTTACTTCCTTCTTGACTATTCTTCTTTTTTTCTTGAAGTTCATATTTAGCTAAGTTTTGTAGCTGAAACTTTCCTACTGTTGGATAGGTCTTCACATTATCACATTTATCTACTATATCTCTAGTTTCCAAGTGATCTAATTTTGCTGTAATCCTCATACAATTTCAGCGTGTTTAGTTCACTATAAAATTTTAACCAACACATATGTATCTAGCATTATACAATTGATATTTATGTTAGAAATTTATCAGCTTAATTTCTACGATCGTCAATTTAAATATGGATAGATGCATGTTCTACTTCAGTTTGAGCACTTTTAGTTTTGGTGCTGGTGTTGTTTTGGCTTGAACCTTCTTCAAGTTAGGCATGAACTTATTTGAAATCTTCTGTTCTTTTGTTTTTTATAAGTGCTTAACAATGCAATTTGCTTGCATTTTGGATAGTTGGATAGTTGTAGATTAAGAAGTCTGTAAAGAGCAAGCAAAAAGAAAGCTATTCTAATCCGAGACCAAAAGGCATGTATTCATGTGGCTCTTTTTTGCTTCTTTCCTGTATGTCATGTCTCAAGAAATAAGGCACAATTTGTGCTGATCTTAGACTGAATAAATTTGGTGCAGCCAAGTGCAGATGCGTTGTATGTTGAAATATCCTTATAAGCTTACAATTTATTGAACGATATTCACAATTCCTATGGGCCATTTGAGTTTTTGTAGTAAGCCCTTTTGTGAGTTGGCTCTGCTTATACTTTGTGAAGGCTTATCTAAAGATGCTTTTTCTCGTGACAAGATTCAGAGTGACTTGCAATTTTTTTTTGTAGTATAAGATATATACCCTAACAATGTGTTTCGCAACACAATGGGGGCTTTCCTTTGATTCCATGGTTTCCCAACTGGTTCTTTGTACTGTCAAAGTTTTGATTCTGGCGAATAACTAGCTATAATTCCTTGATTTCTTATATTTGCTTGCTTGATACAATTTTGATTTCAGAATGATGTGTGCACAAAATGGTATTTAGCAATATGTGAAAATTAATCAGGAGTTGTTGACCACCATCTCTCCTGCCTCACAGTCCCTCCCATGTGGTTCTATAGGCTTTGGCGTAACGCATTTGATTCATTTCAAACATAGAAATAGTTGATATAGTTGATCACTGACTTCACAGTGTAAAAGATGATTAATGCCCATTCCAATAAATGGTATTTGAGAACAGTTGCATTCCTCAAATTATCTTGAGTTAAACATGCATCTTCAACAACCAACCAAGAGAAAGCAGCTACCTTTTATGGAATTTAACTTTCCACATATGCTTCTTAGGTCAAATGATCTGTTGTCCAGTATCATTGAAGGCTATATAAACAGACTTACTGTGTTGTTCCCTTTACTGTGATGCTTCCAAACTATTCTGTCTTCATTTGTTGTAGTTCCTTGAAATTGTTCTAGAACCTTGACGAGTTCAGCTAGGAGTTCAGCTATCCTACTTTAGAAATCTTTTGAAGTTCATGTTCTTAATGTATCTTTTTTCACCTTGATGTTATTTTCATGCTCTAACAATGTGATCTTCTATTTGTTTCTTTAATAATAGGGACAAGGTTCTTAAACAGTGGTGACAATGAAGGAGGAGCTTGAAGCTAAGGCACCCAATATTTTGCTTTTTGGTTATACGTAAATGCGTACAATGACAATGAAGTAATGCGTAGTACATATATAATACGGAGAAACTTAAGGATAAGGCACTCAATATTTTGCTTTTTGGTTATATGTATATGCGCATGATAATGATGTATTACGTAGTGTATATGATGAGGAGCTTGAAGTTAAGGCACTCAATATTTTGCATTTTGGTTATATGTATATGTGTACAATGAAAATAAAGTATTGCATAGTATATATGTAAATTAACTTTAAGTAATGGAAGTGTTTAGTACTTGGTTTAGGATATTTGTTTGGTGTTTATTAAATACTATAGGATGATCTTAAACTTATATATTAAATGTAACTCTAGTATTCAGTTGCTACTAGAGTAATATTAATGGCGAGTTTCAGTTGTCACGAAAAATCACTATTCAGTAGCGATATAGAGTTGCCACAAAAAATCAGTGTTCAATAGCGTTATTACAGTTGCCACTAACGACTAACCATATTTTGTGGCAACTAAGTCGCCACTAATGTTACTCTACAGTAGCTGATGACTAATTGCTTTTGTGGCGAATAAGTCGTCACTAAATGTAACTACACAGTAACGTTGTTAGTGTTGCCACTGATGACTAATCGTTTTTGTGGCGACTAAGTCGCCACTAAATGCTACTCTTCAATAGCGACTTCAATAAATAGTCTTGTGGAACTCTTTCTTGTGGCGAGAACATTTAGTTTTTGTAGCGACAATGTCATTGCAAAATGTATACATTCTGTGGCAACCTCATGTTGTCGCCACTAGTAACATTTAGTAATGGAAGTACTTGCAGTAGTTCTATTGTCGCTACTGTAAACCTGTGGCGACAACTAATGATGTGGTGGCGACTTTGGTCGCCACGAAAAGATAGATTTCTTGTGCATCATTCTCATCTATGTCGATGACTTGCTACTGACCGGAAACAATAAGGACTTGATTGATGAAGCTAAGGCAGCTCTGTATTAACAATTTAAACTCAAAGACCTAGAAGAATTGAGGTACTTCTTAGGCATTGAGGTATATTGAGATCCAATCATGAAATACTCCTTAACCAAAGAAAATACACCTTAGAGCTCGTCTCTAAGTTGGGCTTAAGTGGTGCCAAGCCATCATTAACACCACTTAAAGTCAATCAGAAGCTCCCCACAGTAGAATATGATAAAGTCACTGGAGTAGAGAGTGCAAATCCCTTGATAGATGCAAATAGCTATCAAATATTAATAGGGAAACTCCTTTACCTGACAGTTAATCGATCAGATAGCAACTATATTGTGTAGACTTTAAGTCAATTATGCAACTTCCTAAGAAGTCACATATCAAGGTTGCATTTAGAGTGGCTAGATACTTGAAACCTACACCGAGAATGGGAGTTCTATCGAAACGAGGGCATGTCAATACATTGACAGTTTTTTGTGACTTTAACTGGGCAGCTCACTCAATGACACAGAGGTATGTTAGTGGATATGCAGTTAAACTTGGCGATTCCTTGATTTCATGGAAATCAAATAAGCAACACACAGTCTCACAAAGCAGTGCTGAAGCAGAGTATCACAACATGGCATAAGCAGTTTCAGAAATAGTGTGGTTGTTGGGGCTGTTCTCAGATTTGGGAGTGTGTATTCTTAAGCCTGTCACATTGTTCTGTGATAGCAAAGCAGCGATGCACATAGCTGCTAATCCTGAGCGGACCAAACATATAAAGATAGAATGTCATTTTGTTCGTGAACATATCAATGATGGTGTCTTGGTTACTTAATTTGTTTCTACTAAATATCAACGGGCAAATCTCTTCATCAAAGGGTTATCATCTGTACAACGTTGGTTCTTACTACACAAGCTGGGAGTATTGAACATTCTCCACCCTCTAGCTTGAGGGGGAGTATTGAAAGTTAGGAAGTTAGAAGTTAGTTATTATTGGGGCCTCGGTGTAATTACTAGAAGTTGGGAGTAACTTTTATTATTTTTGGTTTCGTAATTAGTTGTATATACAGAGTTAGTTAGTACTGTAAAAACTAGTTGAAAAATTTCCCAAGTTCATTTTCTTCTTCCTCGCGCTCATGAGGCCCTCTAATGGTAGAATTTTGACAAAATCCAAATTAGATTAGGGCGTCAATGTCATATGCGTTTTTCTTTCCGTCGAAGAAAGTTTGATAAGTTGTCCAAATTTAACAAAAAATTGACATATTTTGAAGAGGAATTTTAATAAACCACTACGAGAACTTGTTGCTTTCTTATTTCGGTTCAAAATAATTAATTTTGTATTCCATGAATTTGCTATAAGATTTAAATGTAATTGTAGCTGAAAGTATAGCTATAAATAGTAAATACAATGTAAATGTTTGGTGTGTCAAGTAATTTTCTCTATTTTGAAACTCTAAATCATCGTGTAGATGTAAGGGTCCTTGTCCTTAATTAGTTTAAGTAATTAACTATTTCTTTAATTGGTTCATGTATTCTTCAACTAAAATAAATTTAACTTTTCATTATATATATAAAAATATATATGAATTAGGTCAAGTACTAATTTAAGTTACTTACTTAAGGAAATCATTATTAAGAAACTGAAAGTAAAAAGTAGTACCCCACAAGGATGAAAGAGTGAGGCTACGAGCACAATCTCAGGCTCTTAGAAAAATAATAAAATAAAATAAAATTAAAGGAGCATAATCATACACGACCGCTCTTCTCATTAGATTGCCTTTTTTCTTTTTGGTAACACCTAAAAAAATAAAACATGCTATAAATATGGGTTGGGCCGCTAGGCCTAGGCCAGGAATGTCATCTGCACCGTTATGCCTCCGTTTTTGAGACACATATAAAGGTAGGCGGTTGACCACTAAATTTACGGATTAAACTAGCTAGGACACATATGCGTAGGACCAACAGTAGCGGAGCCACGTTGAATCTTCGCCAAAAATTATACTTAGATAAAAAAATTTATTATATATATTAATTTTTTGATGTATTTAATTTTTTATATTTTAATATTTTTGGTGAAATTGTAGCTCCATCGCTAATGCCAACCCCTGTATGCATATAATGAATAAAATTTTAACTTTTTATTTTAAGAATTAAATGGCACATACAGGATAGCCTTTTATTTGGGCTGCGTGGCCACTTTTGATTATATACTCGGATATGTAGATCCGCCATATGCTCTGTGATTTATAGAGATGTGGTTGGCTCGTGCTATGTTTACTTTATATATTACTATCATATAATAGCTGGTATGATTAGATTATATGCAAATTATTCTACATGAATATGATTTAAAGATTCAATTATTGAGTAATAGATTGCTAATTAAGTGATTATCATGATTCATTAGAAATTATATCGTCACAGTACAACTATTTTCGCATTGTTTGCGCATCATTGGAGCCGGCCACAAGTGACATTTACTTTCTTTTATTTTAAAAATCTTGCATGGCTTTATGTTTTTGGTAATTGCGATTCTTCAAATTTTAGATATAAAGAAATTGACTTGAAAATTAACAACGACTATTGGAGTTAAATAGTTGAATGCTGAAATGACGATGTTTGGCTCAAAATATTTATAAGTATTTATAAATTCAAGACAATCATTAAAAATGAAGGGCCAATCATAGCAAGTCGTAACATATTTGAAATCTAACGAGGAAAAGATAATAGAAATAATTGAATGGACGGTGTCACACCTCTTTTTTACCGCACCCGCGAGGGTGCAAAGAGTTTTTCCAATTAAAGGACAATCGAAACAAGATTTATTTATTTAATTCAGAGTCGCCACATGGGAGATTTATGGTGTCCCAAGTCACCGGTTGAATCCGAATCGAGGAAAAGAATGACTCTATTTAACAGTCCGCTAACCAGAAATCCGGATAAGGAATTCTATTAACTCGGGAGAAGGTGTTAGGCATTCCCGAATTCCGTGGTTCTAGCACGGTCGCTTAACTGTCATATTCGGCTTATTTATCTGATTTTAACGGTTATGTACTTAATGCAAATTAATATCCCTTTACCGCTTTTATTATTATTATTATTTACGAAAGAGAATGTTGCCTAAAAATATGTTTCGGATCACGTCACATGAAATGCACCCGGATCCTCGACACATTCTTATTCAACATTTTGGGATTTGGATTTGGGCCGCATGAAATGCACACCGTATTTAAGAAGGTAAAATTATTAAAATACGCGCCTAGAGCGATTACTTATTTACATTTTTGAGAATGCCGTGAAATTCGCTAAGAAACGGCACATCTCGAAATCTAAGTATTTTATATATATACATTTATGAGGGTCCCGCGATTTGTATAATTTTGTTAGGCGAGGCACACCTCTAATTCTAATTTAAAAGCAAACTACATTCCGCTATATTTATTTAAGAGTTAATTCAAGATTATTTAAAAACATGTTGCAAGCCACACTACATGAAATGCACTTGTGGTTCACGACACTCTTTATTTAACCTTGTTCAAATATGGAGTCGGGTCACATGAAATGCACCCCCGATTCCTTTAGTCTAATTACGTCGTTTAAAGAATAACGAACCAATTTCCATAATGTGACAACATCGTGCTCAACTATAACCAATTCGAGTAAACATACGAGTAGCTAACTAAGTGAGCAAATTCAAGATTATGGTGAACAATTACATAAACAACGGAAGCGTAACTAGTTGGCGAGCATATGAAGGATTAGTCATTTTCATTAACTAACTTCGACATTGCATGTTCAACAAAATAATATATTTACAAAAATAGTCTGAACCATACGAAACTAAATCAAATACGAAAACACTCCAAAATATTAGCGAGAAGAACAATATCGGAAAAGAACATGCACCTTTATTTCTGCATATTTTTTCAACGTACACAACGAGAAAACGAACCTTTTATGACGATCTCGAACCTCGACCTCTCCGGACAGAACTCGAACCAACGACGACCTCGGAGAAACAGCAGGTGGTTCGCTACTGGAACGAAGACGAAGATGAAGCGGAAGCGGGTGTCGCGGACTGTTTTGGTGATTAACAATGGTCTCGTTTTTTCTTCTGCTCCCGTCCCTTCTTTCTCTTTTTTCGTTTTTCCAATGTGTTTTCCTCTTTGTTTTCAATCACTTGCTGCCCGTTTTCGTTTTTGCTTTCTTTTTCTTTTCAAAATCTTACCTCTTTCTTTTGTTTTCTTTCCGTTAGAAAATGTAGAATCCTTGTAGTCTTTTTGTTCTTGTTCCTTTTTCTTTGTGCTGCCGTCTGCCTCTCTCTCTTTTTCTTCCCGTTTTTTGCTTCCTCTCCCTTTCTCAATTTTTCTCTTTTGTTTTCTTTTCAATCTTTTTTCTTTTCAACTTTTTTTCGTTTTTTTTTTGTCTCCTGTTTTTGCCGTCTTTCTCTTCTTCTTAAAGAAGAAGAGATGTAGTATATATTTTTTACTTTTTTATTTTTATTATTATTATTTTTTTAAAATGAGACCCATCCCTCACATGAGCCCCATCCCCTTTATCTCCCTTTTTAAATTCAAGACCCATGTCTCTTTTGTCTTTTCTTTTTGTTTTTTTTTATTCTCTTTTTATTTTTTAATCATTCTCCCATCCCTCCCCCTTAGTGTAGTGTCGGGTTATTACGGGCTATGTCCGAAAATTATAAAACCGGATAGTTTGAACCCGAATATTATTCTTTGCCCGGAACCGAGAATGGTGTTATTTAATTAATCCTAGGTAATCAAAATAACTATAATACTCGTAATTAAAATAAAACTATTTTTTATATTTTTCAAGTTTAAAAATGACTACGAAACATTAATAAAACTATATTTTTGTTATTTTTCAAAAAATAAAGTAAAAGAGTCAAATTTAGTTAAAATAGTTATATTAAAACTAAACTAAATATTTTACGCTAAAAATATAGAAAATCTCGGGGAGGGTCAAAAATCACGTGTTTACAGCTGCCCCTCTTTGACTGAAAACACAAAGAGTTTTCAGACAAAGAACGACTAGACAAGTGTTTTTGACCCGACCCTTATTGGGAGGGACTAAACTAAGAGAAGAGGAATGTGACCGAGCCCTTGTATCTGAGCTGCCTACATATCCTTGGCTATAAAGGAATCGGGCCACGTGTAGTTCGAAAGTGAGTGAGGAAGGGGTATACCGAGGTGGAGAGCCAGTCGAGGTGTCGTTCCGTCGAGGTTCTGTTCCATCGAAGTTCCGGTCCGTGGTCCTGCTATTACATCAAAAATCAAAACATGAGAAAGACTAACTAAGCCTATCGGCTACTAGTTACAAGATTCCTATCTATAAGTCTTCTGAAGCTTGATCTTGAGTATTGGTTGGTGCTTCATGCGGACTCTAGATTTGAACCTTGATACTTGCTAGTTGTAGGTACTAGTTCCATCTTCTTCAGCTTTCTGGATCTGAACCAGGTATGCAGTGCTTGTGACCTCGGCCATGTCTTGAGCACACCACATCTTTCATCAACTTCTGCATTTAGATTAACTCCTTGCCTTTTTTCATTATGACTAACTTCTGTTAATCATCTCGGACTGTTGACTCGCATTCGGGTTGCAAGCTTCTTTTGTTGCGATCTTGCATTGCACTCCGAAGTGAATTCCCTTACTTGTGATCTTCGAGCTATTCTCCTTCGAAGTCTGAAGCTATCTTTTCTGATCCTTGTTGCCTTCCTTCTGATTCATGCTGGGGATTTCCGTTACACTCTGCCGCTTTCCTTAAACAACTTCAACAATAAATCGCCACTCCATTCTTCAGGCGGGCTCCCTGACTTCAACTATTACTTCAAAATAAAATCGCCACTCCATTCTCCAGGCGGGCTCCCTGACTTCGACAACATCTTTTGAACATAAATCGCCATTCCTCTCTTCAGGCGGGCTCCTGACTTCAACCACATCTTTTGAAAAAATAAATCGCCATTCCTCTCTTCAGGCGGGCTCCTGACTTCAACAACATCTTTTGAAAATAAATCGCCATTCCTCTCTTCAGGCGGGCTCCTGACTTCAATCATCAACTCCGAAAATTAAACGCCATTCCTCTCTTCGGGCGGGCTGCGACTCTGAAATAATTAAATAATTCCCGCCTCGATTGTCCTTTAATTGGAAAAACTCTTTGCATCCTTGCGGGTGCGTAAAAAAGAGGTGTGACAACACTCCAAAGTGAATTCCCTGACTTGTGATCTTCGAGCTATTCTCCTTCGAAGTCTGAATCTATCTTTTCTGATCCTTGTCGCCTTCCTTCTGATTCATGCTGGGGATTTCCGTTACACTATGTCACTTTCGATTGTTCACCATCCTTATCAAATCTTGGAAACTGAGACGGCGTTCTGCTTTTCTGGCGGGCTTCTGACTTTAACAACATCTTTTGAAAATAAACGCCATTCCTCTCTTCAGGCGGGCTCCTGACTTCAATCATCAACTTTTGAAAATAAATCGCCATTCCTCTCTTCGGGCGGGCTCCCGACTTCAACAACATCTTTTGAAAATAAACGCCATTCCTCTCTTCAGGCGGGCTCCTGACTTCAACAACATCTTTTGAAAATAAATTGACATTCCTCTCTTCAGGCGGGCTCCTGACTTCAACAACATCTTTTGAAAATAAATCGCCATTCCTCTCTTCAGGCGGGCTCCTGACTTCAACAACATCTTTTAAAAAAATAAATCGCCATTCTTCTCTTCAGGCGGGCTCCTGACTTCAACAACATCTTTTGAAAATAAATCGCCATTCCTCTCTTCAGGCGGGCTCCTGACTTCAACGTCAACTTTTGAAAAAATAAATCGACATTCCTCTCTTCAGGCGGGCTCCTGACTTCAACAACATCTTTTGAAAATAAATTGCCATTCCTCTCTTCAGGCGGGCTCCTGACTTCAACAACATCTTTTGAAAATAAACGCCATTCCTCTCTTCAGGCGGGCTCCTGACTTCAATCATCAACTTTTGAAAATAAATCGCCATTCCTCTCTTCGGGCGGGCTCCCGACTTCAACAACATCTTTTGAAAATAAACGCCATTCCTCTCTTCAGGCGGGCTCCTGACTTCAACAACATCTTTTGAAAAAATAAATCGCCATTCCTCTCTTCAGGCGGGCTCCTGACTTCGACAACATCTTTTGAAAATAAATCGCCATTCCTCTCTTCAGGCGGGCTCCTGACTTCAACAACATCTTTTGAAAATAAATCGCCATTCCTCTCTTCAGGCGGGCTCCTGACTTCAACAACATCTTTTGAAAATAAATCGCCATTCCTCTCTTCAGGCGGGCTCCTGACTTCGACAACATCTTTTGAAAATAAATTGCCATTCCTCTCTTCAGGCGGGCTCCCGACTTCAACAACATCTTTTGAAAATAAATCGCCATTCCTCTCTTCGGGCGGGCTCCGACTTCAACAACATCTTTTGAAAATAAATTGCCATTCCTCTCTTCAGGCGGGCTCCTGACTTCAACAACATCTTTTGAAAATAAATCGCCATTCCTCTCTTCAGGCGGGCTCCTGACTTCAACAACATCTTTTGAAAATAAATTGCCATTCCTCTCTTCAGGCGGGCTCCTGACTTCAACAACATCTTTTGAAAATAAATCGTCATTCTTCTCTTCAGGCGGGCTCCTGACTTCAACCATCAACTCTGAAAATTAATCGCCATTCCTCTCTTCAGGCGGGCCCCTGACTTCAACGTCAACTTTTGAAAAAATAAATCGCCATTCCTCTCTTCAGGCGGGCTCCTGACTTCAACCACATCTTTTGAAAAAATAAATCGCCATTCCTCTTTCCAGGCGGGCTCCTGACTTCAACAACATCTTACTAACTCCATCCCATCCATGTCGCCTTCCTTTGCTTCCTGCACCACTTTCTTCTTCCTGCATCGCTTCTTAGGCCATCCTTTCTTCCGAATTACCTTGTTTTGGAATTGCTTTCCTCCCGGGTTGTGTTATTTTTCTCTTGACTGCTGGGGATGTCTTTGGGACTAATTACTTACCTGCTGGGGTAATGCTGCTGGGGAAAATCTTCTTTATTTCCTCCTTTTCTACTTCCTTCGGAACCTTTATTCTCTCTCGAGATCGCTGGGGATTGAAGTGTCATCAGCTGGGGATTACCCTGTCGGGGGATCCCCTTTCCTTCTTCCTCTTTCCAAGCCTCCTTCGGGGCTCGCGCTTCGCTCCCTTGAAAAACTTGTAGGATATAATGCTGCCGGTGAAATCTCGAAATCAGTGTTTCATTTTCCGAGGACCGCTGAGGGTGATACCGGCTTCTTGCCTTTCTGAACGCAAGCTTCCTCGTCTTGTTCTGTCTGTTGGGGGTATAATTTCATCTATCACAGCTTGTTGTTTTCTTTCTTTCAAATCTGCTGGGATAACTGGGTTCAAAGATCATTTCCTCGCGTTATCTAGCTTCTTTCCCTAACCAAGTATTTGGTTTCGAGAAAATTTTCGCAACAGGAGAAAATTTTCTGCCCCAGTTTGAGAATCTTCTTCGTGGCATGCTTTGCTGCTGACAACCCCTTTTTCCCTGTTTCAAATCAAAGAAAAATTGGTTAGTTTTAAAATGTGGTGGCTGGTTGTGGTGCTCCTGCTGGGGATGGTTCTCCTCCTCTTTCCCTGCTCTGTGTTTCATTATCCGAACTTGCTGGGGATGTTATTATTTGATGATACTCATGCTGGGGATGGGTTTTTCCATTTATCCCTTCCCCGTTCTGTGTTTCTCAACTTGCTGGGGGTTATTTTGTTGAAGATGAGATTTCCTTTCTTCCTTTACCACTCTGTGTTGTCCGACCACCTCGGAACTTGCTGAAGATAACACTGCCGGTAGATTTTCATTTCCTCAAAATTGGTGTTTCACTCTTCTTGAAGGTTGTTGAGGATGACACTAGTTCGAAGACCATTTCCCTTAAGACTTTCCTTCTTCCCCAAGTGGGTATTGACTTCCAGAAAATTTTCAAACTGAAAGGAAAATTTTCTGCCCCAGTTTAATAATCTTCTTTGCACCATACTTCTCTGCCGTCAATGGCATTTCCTTACTTTGCACAATAATTGGAAAGTTGGTGGCAAGTTTTGAAGTCATTTCTCACTATGTTTTGACTAGACTGACTTTGATGGAGAATTTTGACAAAAGGAGAAAGATAAAAAGAAACAACAAATAGAAGACAAGGGAGGACTGACTCTCTAACCAGAAACAACTAAAAAAACTTATCAAACACGGATACCAACTCTACTGGTCATGACATGCACATATGGCCTATCCTCCGTCGTTAATTTCCTTTCACGATTTCTGTCTCGTGATTTCCATCTGATTATCACCTTTATTCGACTTGTAGTGCCCGAGGGGTTTTCACTTTCCAGCCTTTCTCATTTTGATTTTCTCTCAGCTTTCGTCGTCTTATGGTGCCTGTGAAGGTTTTCACCGGTAAGACTCTCTCATTTGTATCACTTTTAGCTGGGGATTGGTGGTGTTACTGCTAAGACTCTCCTATTTTCTGCTGGAGATCGGAGTCTTTCTGCCGGGAATCAGAGTGTTATGTCCCGAGGAAACTTCTCTTATTTGCCTAGCTTAGCCTCTTTTGAAGATTGGTCAAAAGGTCTTTCTTTGGACCGTAATGTGGGTTCGGATAAGGTTAGAAAGAAATGGTATTAAAGGCTCGAAACAAAACAAAATGGGTTCAAAATTACAACCTTCGGAGTCTACATAACTTTTATTGCCCCAGTTTCTAGCTTGGGGATTTTTATTTACACTATGACCGAGCTGTGAAGCGCCTACGTATCCTTTTTAAGGAATCAGGTCAAACGTAGTTCCCAACTCCTCTAGTTCCCAGTTCCTCTTTTTCCAAATTTCTTTTTTCATACATTTTTCTTTTCTTTTCTTTATCTCTTTTTGTTGTTTTCTTTTTCTTTACTTTTCTTTATCCCTTTCTTCTTTTGCCTTTCAAACTTGTGTTTCTAGTCTTTGCAACTAATTCCGAAGGAGGGGTATGAAAGACTTTAAATTCAAGGCTCAAAGGGTTGACGATGGATAAAGTGTTTGGATAGCAGAACAAAATGCCTTCGTCATTCCAATCTTTAAAACATGCCAAGCGTAAACAACACAATTAATATTCATCATATCTTTAAAGCACTGTTGGGCAACACTCTCGTTATGAACGACCCCATGTCAATTTTGGCCAGCTTGCCTTTGACTGTTTCTTTTTACTTGCCCCGGTTTCAGATGACTCGGGATCCAAATAGTCTCAAGTTGTTTTTGTTTCCTTCAGATGACCCGATCATCTTCCAATTGCTTAACGATTAACTTTTAGAATTAAGCCATAATTATGTGTGCGCATGTCATGTCACTAGATTCGGCGTTTGAGCACAAGACAAATCTAAAGGGTAAAAGAACTAAACAAATAAAATGACCGGAAGTAACAAAAGGCCGAAAGCTTCATTAAATTAATGACGAAATGGTTCAATGACAAAACAAGCAAAACAAACTAGAGTACAACCCTGAAACAAAACTGGGCAAGACCAAAGCAAACTGCTAGGACAAAAAGGGTTCGACCACAAGAAAACCCTGAAAAAATAACTCGGACAACAAAAATGACGACAAAACGAAACACCAAAGCTCCATCTAGCTGACCAAAAGATGGAGTATCTTCCCAATTACCAAGCACAACATTTTAGCCACTAAGTTCTGCATCAATATTGCCAAGGCTGCCAACTGCTTCAACATTTTTAGCTCCAGTCGGTACACCCCCCATGTCATCATCATCGACCACAATCAACCACCCTTTTTGAATCATTCTTTCTATTTCCTTTTTCAAGGTACGGCAACTCTCAATATCGTGCCCTCTGACATTGGAATGGTATGCACATCGTGCAGTAGGATCGAAGCTTCCTTGCACGTGGATCGGGAGTGTATTCGGGGAGCGGCGTAATCAGGCCGACATGTTTTAACTTTTCAAACAGACTTGCATAGGACTCTCCGATAGGGGTGAGCGCCTTTTCTCGCTTCAGCAACCTTTCCTCCCTAAACGCCTTATTTGGCCTGAAACCTGACCCGGGGGGTTTTCGGTATGTTCGTGGGGGTTGGTAAGCCTTTTGTGGAGCTGGGTACCTGGAAGGTGAAGTACGATTTTGGTTGTCCCGGGGAGAGTAGTGGTGTTGGGGACGGGAGTAGCGTTGTGAAAACATAGTTGGGGGACGAGTAATTGAGTTACTCGAATGGCTGGAGAAGTTGTGATAGG
Source organism: Nicotiana noctiflora (assembly GCA_032618575.1). NCBI lineage: Eukaryota > Viridiplantae > Streptophyta > Magnoliopsida > Solanales > Solanaceae > Nicotiana > Nicotiana noctiflora. Next base: position 215,757 of record JASVEL010013520.1, read on the forward strand.
CGGGTATATATGGAGAGTGCGGGAGATCATCCGGCATCGGGTTCATGGTACGGGTAAGGACAGAGTCCAGGAAGCTAGGTGGTGGCGGAGGTGGTGCTTTTCCATCCATCCACGCCCGATACATATCAGCCACGTGTTGTCTCAATATCTTGACCTCCTCTACTAACCCGTGGTTCCGTTCGACCAGCTGTTGTCGGGTACCTGTACCAACCCACTCAGTCTTGAGATTATCTGCCATTGTCCTCCGACTTCGTCTTACGGGGAAGAGTTATTTCAGAACCACAACCAACCACCTTTCTGGAAATGGACACAACAAAACAAAGCCAGCATGTCAGCGTTAAGGTATCCCGCTTATTGATCATTCTTTTTTTTTTTTTTTTTTTTTTTTTTTGGATATGGTCGAATCCTATGTGGATTGCCTACGTATCATGACCCCGCATGAATCGGACCGAGCGTAGTTCTTGCAAATTAATGCAAGAAATAAAGAGATGTTTATTTGATTTTTTGATTTTTTTTTTTTTTTTTTTTTGTTTTTTTGAAGGAAAATTATAGAAACCGACTCCAACTACAAACTTGTGTAGGAGATTTCTACAAGAATAAGAATATTTTTGGTGTCAATTATGACTTTCTACAAAATTGGCCACATAATGGCTTATTTGCCAAAAATGACTATTTTTGCAAAATTTATTTAAGAAAGATAAACTTAAAAAAATTTTTTTTTTTTCATTCCGTGGCTCATGGGGCATCGTCCGGCATCACCATAAACCAACACAAGAATATTTTCATAAATTGGCCACATGATGGCTTATTCAGACAAAGTGGCTCTTTTTTGCAAAATTTTATAAAGAAGATATAAATTCAAAATTTAGTCCTGGGGCCTATGGGGCATCATTCAGCACCGACACAGGCCAATACAAGACCGAAGAAGTTCAAATGCCAAAAGTGGCTATTTATGCAAGGACCGGCCATGTAATGGCTTATTGGATAAAGTGATTATTTTTTGTAAAGTTGAGTGATGACTCAAAACTTGATTTTTTTTTTTGCGGATACAACCTTTCGACATTTCCGCGAGGGAATATTTTCAGGCTGTGTCCAAAATTATTTACAAATGACTCAAAGTGGCTATTCTTGCAAAAAGCCTTCCGGTGTCTTTTTGAGGGACATTCGGCTTATTTTAAGCAAGAATAGCATCACCCGACTTATTTATAACAAAATCAAAAATTTGACATCTTTTTTGATTATTTTTGCAAAAAGGGGTATGAACCCGGACTTGATTTTGCGGCTATGGCCTTGCAACATTTCCACAAGGAATATTTCAAGGCTGTGCCCGCAAATTATTAAAAATGATTCAAAGTGGCTATTTTTGCAAAAAACAGCCTTCCGGTGTCCTTTCGGAACACTCGGCTATTTTATAAAACAGCATCACTTCGATTTATTGAAAACTAAAATTCAACGTTTTTTGAAAAAGGGTGGTAACCCCAACTTGATTTTTGCGGCCACGACCTTTCAACATTTTCGCGAGGGAATATTTCAAGGTTGTGCCCAAAAATTATTTACAAAGATTCAAAGTGGCTATTTTTGCAAAAACAGCCTTCCGGCGTCCTTTCGGAACATTCGGCTATTTGCAAAAACGGCATCACTTTGGTTTTATTGACAAAATTAAACACACATTTTTTTTGATTTTTTAAAGGGGTGGTTGAACCCGATGAGGGTTGCCTACGTATCTCACCTAGTGGTGAGAATCAAACCTGCGTAGTTCGGTCAAACAAACTACATCTTTAAAGGAAACAAACTATTTATTATTTTTTCACACATTTTTTTTTTAAGTTTAAAACAAATTTTTTTCTCTTTTTTTTTTTTTAGTAAAAAAAACAAACTATTTTGAAATCACATATTTTTTATTTTACAACAAACGTTTTTTTTTCTTTTTAAGTAAGTAAAAAAACAAACTATTTTGAGACTATTTTTTTTTCATTTTCCTCAATATAAAAAAAAACGGTTAGCCTGCAAGTCTGAAGCAAATATATACATAAAACAAACAGGATGCAGCAGGATGGTCTTTTCATTTCAGGTCACCTGTCCTAGACGGACCCAACCCCTGTGTTGAGTCCCCTAAGTCAAATGCAACATGATGCAAATAAACGTTCCTACTAGGGATCCGGCATGAGGCTTTGTTATTCTAGGTTTAAAAACCTCGGTTTATTGTTCTAGACCTGGCTTACCCGAACGGACAACTCGAGCCGAGGAGGAGGCAGCAACCCGGGAATACAGAAGCTTCGCCGGTTTTGCAACTTATCCAAACCTCGTTCTAAAGTGGGAATTAGACACTATACAGAAAAGAAGTCACACGAAGTGCACCCTTCTTCATGATTTAGAAGACTCAGAGAGAAGATTGGTTTCGGCACAATTTATATGTACAATCCACAAAATATCAAAGCGGTAAAAGCAACATTTATCACATTAAATACAAACATATAATAAAATCAGATAATAATAAGCCAAATACAACAATTATTCCAAGCTCGAATTCTTAAACCCTGAACCAGTGGTTCTGGGTTTAAATATCCCCAGCAGAGTCGCCAGAGCTGTCACACCTCTTTTTTACCGCACCCGCGAGGGAGCAATAGGAGTTTTTTCCAATTAAAGGACAATCGAAATGAGATTTATTTAATGAATTCAGAGTCGTCACTTGGGAGATTTATGGTGTCCCAAGTCACCGGTTGAATCCCGAATCGAGGAAAAGAATGACTCTGTTTAACGGTCCGCGAACCAGAAATCCAGATAAGGAATTCTGTTAACCCGTGAGAAGGTGTTAGGCATTCCCGAATTCCGTGGTTCTAGCACGGTCGCTTAACTGTCATATTCGGCTTATTTATCTGATTTTAACGGTTATGTACTTAATGCAAATTAATATCCCTTTACCGCTTTTATTATTATTATTATTTACGAAAGAGAATGTTGCCTAAAAATATGTTTCGGATCACGTCACATGAAATGCACCCGGATCCTCGACACATTCTTATTCAACATTTTGGGATTTGGGTTTGGGCCGCATGAAATGCACACCCGTATTTAAGAAGGTAAAATTATTAAAATACGCGCCTAGAGCGATTACTTATTTACATTTTTGAGAATGCCGTGAAATTCGCTAAGAAACGGCACATCTCGAAATCTAAGTATTTTATATATATACATTTATGAGGGTCCCGCGATTTGTATAATTTTGTTAGGCGAGGCACACCTCTAATTCTAATTTAAAAGCAAACTACATTCCGCTATATTTATTTAAGAGTTAATTCAAGATTATTTAAAAACATGTTGCAAGCCACACTACATGAAATGCACTTGTGGTTCACGACACTCTTTATTTAACCTTGTTCAAATATGGAGTCGGGTCACATGAAATGCACCCCCGATTCCTTTAGTCTAATTACGTCGTTTAAAGAATAACGAACCAATTTCCATAATGTGACAACATCGTGCTCAACTATAACCAATTCGAGTAAACATACGAGTAGCTAACTAAGTGAGCAAATTCAAGATTATGGTGAACAATTACATAAACAACGGAAGCGTAACTAGTTGGCGAGCATATGAAGGATTAGTCATTTTCATTAACTAACTTCGACATTGCATGTTCAACAAAATAATATATTTACAAAAATAGTCTGAACCATACGAAACTAAATCAAATACGAAAACACTCCAAAATATTAGCGAGAAGAACAATATCGGAAAAGAACATGCACCTTTATTTCTGCATATTTTTTCAACGTACACAACGAGAAAACGAACCTTTTATGACGATCTCGAACCTCGACCTCTCCGGACAGAACTCGAACCAACGACGACCTCGGAGAAACAGCAGGTGGTTCGCTACTGGAACGAAGACGAAGATGAAGCGGAAGCGGGTGTCGCGGACTGTTTTGGTGATTAACAATGGTCTCGTTTTTTCTTCTGCTCCCGTCCCTTCTTTCTCTTTTTTCGTTTTTCCAATGTGTTTTCCTCTTTGTTTTCAATCACTTGCTGCCCGTTTTCGTTTTTGCTTTCTTTTTCTTTTCAAAATCTTACCTCTTTCTTTTGTTTTCTTTCCGTTAGAAAATGTAGAATCCTTGTAGTCTTTTTGTTCTTGTTCCTTTTTCTTTGTGCTGCCGTCTGCCTCTCTCTCTTTTTCTTCCCGTTTTTTGCTTCCTCTCCCTTTCTCAATTTTTCTCTTTTGTTTTCTTTTCAATCTTTTTTCTTTTCAACTTTTTTTCGTTTTTTTTTTGTCTCCTGTTTTTGCCGTCTTTCTCTTCTTCTTAAAGAAGAAGAGATGTAGTATATATTTTTTACTTTTTTATTTTTATTATTATTATTTTTTTAAAATGAGACCCATCCCTCACATGAGCCCCATCCCCTTTATCTCCCTTTTTAAATTCAAGACCCATGTCTCTTTTGTCTTTTCTTTTTGTTTTTTTTTATTCTCTTTTTATTTTTTAATCATTCTCCCATCCCTCCCCCTTAGTGTGGTGTCGGGTTATTACGGGCTATGTCCGAAAATTATAAAACCGGATAGTTTGAACCCGAATATTATTCTTTGCCCGGAACCGAGAATGGTGTTATTTAATTAATCCTAGGTAATCAAAATAACTATAATACTCGTAATTAAAATAAAACTATTTTTTATATTTTTCAAGTTTAAAAATGACTACGAAACATTAATAAAACTATATTTTTGTTATTTTTCAAAAAATAAAGTAAAAGAGTCAAATTTAGTTAAAATAGTTATATTAAAACTAAACTAAATATTTTACGCTAAAAATATAGAAAATCTCGGGGAGGGTCAAAAATCACGTGTTTACAGACGGTAGAAAATAGTGGTGATCTTTATTCATGATAATGGGTTAATCTGCCTCTCCATGAAGAGGTTCAGATCTTTACAATCATGTTTTGAGAGATCTACCGTTACTATGTTCTTTGTCTTGTGTTCTCACTCTACGTTTTACTCTGTATTTCTTAGAGCTCCCATGGGGAGAGAGTGGAACCCTTTTTCTGATGTCTGCCCTTGTATTTATAGACGTTTGCTGTACGAGTTGACTTTCTTGGAGATCGGGCCCACATTAGGGAATTATTTCGGGCGTATCAGGAAAGTGTCGACCCCGGCCAAGGCGTTGGGCGGATACGGATAGTATTCTTGGTCGAGGCGATCTTGGCGCCTGTTATATTTATACTAGTCGAGAGGAACGGTCAATCTGATTGACCGTCGTGGGGTTCAATTATGACCCATACAATTAGTCCCTCCGCTTATCATGGTCGCTTCGAGATAGGCCTTGGTAAGCGGATGTGATCGATTGAAGAACGACCCCTTTCCGGGCGAGGGGGGGATGGCAATTGCTTATGATGTCTTACCACTATTCATTTTCGTATGATGGGGGTACGATCTTGTGTGCGAATATTATTGGCGAATGGAAATGGTCGGTACGCCGTAACCATGGGTTAGGATACGTTTCGCCCATGAGGACTCTTGGGACGCAGGGTCTAGTCACCTCGGCCAATGATGTGTCTGTGTTTACGTGGTATCCGAAGTGGTGACCGCGATTTTAGCGCATACTCATTGGTTCTAATTGTGGTGGCGGCGGTTTTTGTGAAACTGAACCATTTTTTGACGGTTGGGCTACGCATTTAATGGCGCTTGTCGGTTTCCCGAGGTTTGATTTAGTTGCCTATAAGAAGGTTTGAGATACTTGATGCTCAACACTCCTTGGTTTATTTGCAATTCTCATTTCTGGTGAACTTCAAAAGATTCTATTCTCTCTGCGAAACATTGTTATTCGTTCTTAGTTGGGTTCATCATTCTTCCCTTATCTTTCAAGTGATTTTAATCAATGGTTGGCTATTCTTCTCGTGACGTTCTCCCGATATTGGTACCGGTTAGTCCTCCGGTGATCGAAGGGCTGTCTCCGGTGCTCACGGATGGCAGTCAGAATGAGGCTGAGAGAGTCCCAACAGTAGACGCAATTCTCCCCGCAGTGGGAAACTTTACGGTGGATTTCACCGCAGATGGAGGAGATGATCCGGTGGATGAAGCCCCGTTAATGGGGAAGTGGGCATGACCCAGTTACGTGAACAAGGGCTCATCCTTTCTAATGCCGATATTGTGCTAGATCGGCCGGAAGAACGGGTCCACACCGATTATGCCGGGTACTGTGTATTTTATTCTTATCCCCTCAGGCTGGGGTTCAGGGTTCCCCTTCCCAACCCGGTAGTTGATTTTTGCCGATATTATAATGTGTGTCCGGGGCAACTTACCCCATCTTTGTACAAGCTTTTGGCAATGTTGCTAAAATTTACGGAGTTAGCTGGCCGGACTGTTACGCTGCAGGATGTGCTCGCTCTATACGCCCTTCAGCGAGTTCAGGGGAGTATGATCCGGATGGTCCCGCGTGGGTCGCAGAGCTTAGTGGCTGCTCTAGATGACGAGGTCAAGACTTATCAATTTGAACAATTTTTTTGTATCCGGACAAGTCATTTGGTGGCGCCCTCTCCAAGATTTCCAAAGACTTGGAATCATAGGCGTAAGTTTTAATTCACTTCTTTGATAGGGTCGACTTCGTTCCCTTTCTTGATTTTTGAATGGTCACTGTTTTGTTGTTATTTCTGTAGCCGACAGGTCACCCCCATCTTTATTCACCGGTCTGCGCGGATGGCTTGAGGTTATCCTTCCGCACACTGAGGGGATCTGTTCGTGGTCGTCTTTTTGGAGGAGATACTGCCCGGGGCCGGCTGTAGGTAAGAGGTTTTCTTTCTTCGAGCGTATTTAATTCTGGTTGTTGTCGTGACCCGGGACTAACCCAATTCTGTATTTATAGGGAGGGTGTACCGCGGCAGGGCTCCCCAGTTGTTATTCAGGCGGCCTGGTGCGATTGTCAGATTCTTTGCTGCGCCGGCGGAGGACCAAGTACCTAGGGCCGTCTCGGTCGAATCTTCAGCGACGTCATCTCATGTGCGCCCTTTAATTAGTGGCGGGGGTCTGTCAGGGGCAGTTCTCCCGAGGGAGGCGTCGCCTTCTTGTGACGAGGAGGAGAGGCCTTTAATTCGGCGCAGGGTCTTCCCCCTTCGGCCCCTTCAGCGACTCGGCCCGCTGCTATTGATGTGGTAAATGTGGATTCCTCACCCCCTTCTGGGGCGAGGGAGGATGTGGACGCGGCGCACGTCCCGGGTGGTGGGCCAAATGAAACTCAGGATCGAGAGGAGCGAGAGGGGAGTGCCGCCCCTACCGTTAAACCCTCTACTTATAGGTTCGAGGTGGGAGAACCTTCTCGGGTGATTGTGGATATTGGCGGTTTGAGTACTCCTTCGACAGAAATGGCGGCGGCGGGAGAAGGATCCACGTTTGATTCTGATTTGGATTCTAAAGACGTCCGCATGTTTTGTGATGGGGTCACGAATGCGACAGTCCATCCGGACGGGAAGCCGCGTGTAATTGAGATTCCTGTGAATGAGAATCCGTTTCTAAGGGATTCTGCTTTAGTGCCGCTGCGTGGTCAGTTGTGTTCTGCGGTCAAAAATGAGTCGCTAAGGGGGGTGACAAATGTGGGTTTGATGAACGAGGTGGCGACGTTGGGAATGAGGGTATGTGCTCCGGTATGACTATTCGCTTACGAACGCCTCGTTTATCATCTTTTCATGAACTTCTGTATCTTTATCTGACTCCTTCGTTTCTTTCGCTTTATCTTACAGGTGTTTTTGTTGCAGGTAGAGAGCCTTCGTCGGGGCAATGTTCGGTCCGGGGTACTTCTACGGCTTATTGAGAGGTGTCTTCAGTATCAGAACAGGTGCAGGGAGCTTAACGAATGCTTAAGGGTTGATCCCCGTAACCAGGCACTGGTTGAAGAGGTGGTGCGGAAAGAGTTGTAGAGGAGTCAGGCACTTGGTAGTGTAGAATCCTTGGAAGATCAGTTGCATCGGATGAGCGGCAAACTTGAGGATGGGCAGAGGACGTCGTTGGAGAGTAAACGCTTATGTCTGACCAAGGTGACAAAGGTGACCTCGGAATGGAGCGGGAAGGTCGTCGCGCTAGAGGGGGAAGTAACCGTCCTGAAGCGTAAGCTGGCTAAAGCTTCCGCCCGGGCGGACGAACTCCAAGGGGTTATTCGTGCCAACGATTCCCAATTATCGTTGGTGAGGGCCGTTGCCGCATTCAAGGAGAGCGGCCTTGAGGAGCGGATCAGGGTTCTAGAGCGGAAAGCTCAGGATGCAGCGGGGCAAATTTCACTCCTGGAGGAGGAGAACAGGCGTATTTAAGAACAATATGCATTTATGGGTAGCTCTTGTGAGGCTTGGGTTTATGCCGAGGCCCAACAGGACATATATAAGCACCTTTTCGAGGCCGGTATCATCTCCGAAGCAATCTTCGAGGGGGCGCGCCATAGGGAACGGGAAGCTCGCGAGGAGTGCGACTTTGATGCTGCGACGCCCGATATTGATGATGTCCCCGTTAGGAGTTTGGCTGGAGCTGGAAACGACATGGGCGTTGCGAGTGATGGCGAGGGCGGAACAGGCTGTGGTGCGGCGAGGGCAGGCGACGGTGCGACTGGCGCAGGCGGTGGTACCAATGGTCTTGAGTGAAAGATGATTAGATGATGATTTTCTTGACGGTTGTTGCCGTGTATTGTTATTTTTCTTTTCTCTCTTTTTGTTTGCATTATTGTTGTTTATTTTCAGACAAGGTTTAAACTGGGACGGACAGGTATGGCCCGCGTCCGTGTCTTTGAATTAAGGGGGAATTCCCCTTTTCATGTTGTTTCTTTATTGCTCGCCCCACTTATGTTTTCTCTTAGCTCGGTCATTGATTATCCCGGGTCGAGGGCTCGTACCCCGAGTATTACTTCGACTGAGGTTGAATTCAATTGGCAAAGGCTCGTGGCCTTAATCCTAGTTCAACCGTAGTTGAACTTTGTTGATTCTTTTGAGTCGAGGGCTCATAGCCCGAGTATTACTTCAACTGAGGTTGAATTAAATTGGCGAAGGCTCGTGGCCTGAGTCCCGGTTTAACCGTAGTTGAACTTTGTTGATTCTTTTGTGTCGAGGGCTCATAGCCCGAGTATTACTTCAACTGAGGTTGAATTAAACTTAGCGAAGGCTCGTGGCCTGAGTCCCAGTTCAACCGCAGTTGAACTTCGTTGATTCTTTTGAGTCGAGGGCTTATATCTCGAGCAATACTTCAACTAAGGTTGAATAACATTGGCGAAGGCCCGTGGCCTGAGTCCCAACTCAACCTTAGTTGAACTTTGTTGATTCTTTTGAGTCGAGGGCTCATAGCTCGAGTATTACTTCAACCGAGGTTGAATTAAGTCGGCGAAGGCTTGTGTCCTGAGTCCCAGTTCAACCGTAGTTGAACATTATTGATTCTTTTGATTCGAGGGCTCATAGCCCGAGCAATACTTCAACTAAGGTTGAATAACATTGGCGAAGGCCCGTGGCCTGAGTCCCAACTCAACCTTAGTTGAACTTTGTTGATTCTTTTGAGTCGAGGGCTCATAGCTCGAGTATTACTTCAACCGAGGTTGAATTAAGTCGGCGAAGGCTTGTGTCCTGAGTCCCAGTTCAACCGTAGTTGAACTTTGTTGATTCTTTTGAGTTGAGGGCTCATAGCCCGAGTATTACTTTAACTGAGGTTGAATTAAACTGGCGAAGGCTCGTGGCCTGAGTCCCAGTTCAACCGTACTTGAACTTTGTTGATTCTTTTGAGTCGAGGGCTCATAGCCCGAGTATTACTTCAACTGAGGTTGAATTAAACTAGCGAAGGCTCGTGGCCTGAGTCCCAGTTCAACCGTAGTTGAACTTTGTTGATTCTTTTGAGTCGAGGGCTCACAGCCTGAGTATAGACGAGATGAATCAGGTTTGCTCTGATTGGGTTTCTAATCCCTCGTTCGTTGTTTTCTCTTTGTTTTTGACTTGAGGAAAAGCTACGCGATCTTGCTATGAAATCCCCACAGACGGAGCCAAATTGTTTGGCTCAAAATGTTTACAAACATTTATATATTCAAGACAATCATTAAAAATGAAGGGCCAATCATAGCAAGTCGTAACATATTTGAAAGCTAACGAGGAAAAGATAATAGAAATAATTGAATGGACGGTAGAAAATAGTGGTGATCTTTATTCATGAGAATGGATTAATCCGCCTCTCCATGAAGAGGTTCAGATCTTTACAATCATGTTTTGAGAGATCTACCGTTACTATGTTCTTTGTCTTGGGTTCTCACTCTGCATTTTGCTCTGTATTTCACTCTGTATTTCTTAGAGCCCCCATGGGGAGAGAGTGGAACCCTTTTTCTGATGTCTGCCCTTGTATTTATAAACGTTTGCTGTACGAGTTGACTTTCTTGGAGATCGGGCCCACATTAGGAAATTATTTCGGGCGTATCCGGAAAGTATCGACCCCAGCCAAGGCGTTGGGCGGATACGAATAGTATTCTTGGTCGAGGCGATCTTGGCGCCTGTTATATTTATACTAGTCGAGAGGAACGATCAATCTGATTGACCGTCGTGGGGTTCAACTATGACTCATGCAGCCGAGTACATAAGTACGAAATTGCAGCTGAATGACTCAACTAAAACACTTTTGTTCATAGGGGTATTCATGGTCGGATTAGATGAGTTTTTCTCTAAAAAGAAATCAAGTTAAATAAGTCGTATTAGACCCAAATTAAACTAATATAGTCGGCTTTTATCGATTTCGTTATGCTGCTTTTTATCGAATTTTTGGGTTTTTTGATTATTAATCAATTTTTTAGACGTAACACTATCAAACACATATTCCGGCGACAAGATTTTCAACATAGTACTATCAAACCATTTGCTCTTTGATAAATCTACATTTATCAAGATATATTGATGATAATTAAATAAATAGTATTGAATAATATAAGGACTCAACTAAAATTAAAATTGATAATTTTTAGCATGAAATAGATTATTGTACTTAACTAAAAAAGACTACCAATCAAGCTAGAATGTAAAGGCGAAGAACTAGATTATTATACTTATATAAAATTTCTAAAACTTTATGGTACATGTTAATCGTGTGTGTATATATATAAGTTTAATAATAATTTTAAATAGGTATTTGTATAGTCGATTTGGTTCGATTTTCTCAATTAATTTTTTATTAAAATAAAAATCAAATCAAATTTGTTCAATTTTTAAAATTCAAAATCAAAACCAATTCAACTACAAGAAAATCAATATATGGGGATTTTATTGGGATTATATAAGAAAATTCGCAGGAAAAGAATTGAAAAAATTACGATGAAAAAACCTTCATAGATAATTATTATATGCGAATTTTAAAAATTCGCGGGTAATGTACTTGGGATTTTGAATCTGCATGAAAATTATGTGATGTTTTAAATTCGCACGTAAATTTTCATAGGAAATTCCAGATATTCGCATGAAATTTTGGTAAAAAATTGTAGGAATTTAAGAGTTTTCTTGTGGAGTTTGCTAGGAATTGTGGTTTACGTAAGTCATACCTGTATGGTCTTATTCAGATAGAATTTATAGAGTGCAAACATTTACTATTTAGCCGATGTGGGCTTCCCCATGTAGTACTATTTACACTAATGCTTACTTTTTTTTTTTTTGTTTAATTAAAGGATGCATCAATTAAGAATTACGTAAATCAAATAAAACACTCTTATTCAAGTAATTGCAAATTAAATTTACATTACTTGAAAATTTAAGGTATCCTCTATTAATTTTTAAATTTTCAATAATATTTCTTGAATAACATAGTAATATTTTTTTATATAAAAAGTACACTAATTAACTAGAAATGAACACATTGTACATGTAATTAGTAAGAATTATATCAATAATCCTAATAAAATACACTGATTAAGCTATTTTATTAATGATGTTAGGATTAGATCAAGAGATGATGTTAGAAAGTGAAATTATAAGATTATTCAATATTAAGTTTCAATACTAACAATCTCAAACTATATCATTTTATATATGCTATAATTGAATTTTATCTAATCAAATACATGTAAAAAAAATGACAAGATATATGGGAAAAAAAATAATCATGGATTTTTATAAACACAATTTTTCTTTGACTTAGAAATTAAACTTAAATAGATGTGTTTGATTTATTTATATTTAGTATATTTTCTAGTGATATTAGTTGAAATATGTCAAATAGAGTCGTATCTTAGCTTTAGTATGTCCTTTATATCAACCATATTAAATTTTTAGTTCCTAAAATAATTTACTTTGCGACAATTATTTTGTTAATGAATTTGCTGAAAAAAGTAATAATCGACTATATTATGCTTAATGACTTATAATGCAAATCCAAACATATATACATTGTTAAAGTTTATATAGGATTAACAATTTATATTTACCTACAAATAAATTGATAATTATAGTAGATAAAATTAATTCCTATTGATATTATTTACATATCAAGTTTTTGTAAATTTCAAAAATAAAATTATTTAAATTAAAAAGTAACTTGCGTAAAACAAAAACTAGTCTTGTCATTTCCTTTTCTACTGGCAAGTCGAAGATATTTCATCGACTCCGTTACCCACCTGAATTTTTGTTTGCACACCTGAAAGAAATTACAAGAAATATTATTGCTTTATCTCTCTTAAATATTCTTTTCGCTTTTCCCATAATATTTTTTGTAGGTTTAGTATATAAAAAGTGTTCAGATTTCTTCCATATGTTTTTCTTTTCCAACTGAAGCTATATATAGTTATATACTAGGGCTATATATATATATATATATATATATATATACTAGATGATGCGCCCGTGCGATGCACGGGCCCAATTATTGTTTCTTTTTATTTTCTTCTTTTTTTCATCTTTTTAATATTTCTTGGTTTATTGTCAATTACACATTTTATACGTCTTTAGGGAAAGAAGAAATGGAATAGGCTTTTCTATAATAACGTATAGAACCACGATTACATGTATTGTTATTTATCTTTTGCATTATGTGCATTTTAATTTTTCTGAAATCGTATTACTATATCAATCACTTTGAAACACTTGTCGAGTTTAATGCTTTATTATACAGTGATTAGATAATAATTCAAGTAGAATTTTAATTATTTCTACAGAGGGCCTCTTTTATTTTAATATGTTTTTTTTACATCACTAAGCCTTAAGTTAATTATTATTAAATAGTAATTAAAAAGTTAGTTGAGAAATAATTCGTCATACATTTTTTTTATTTTTTAAAGAGAAAATGCATAAACACCCTATTAAACTTGTTCGGAAAAGTCATTTACACACCTTAACTTTACGGGTGTCCTATCACCCCACTATTGTTATCTAAACTAAACTTTATACCTCCCTCAAAATACCGAACCAGTCTTGTAGTGGGATGTGTTAACACGCGCCATATATCAAAATACTGCATTGTTTCCTTTTTTATTTTTACTTTTTCTTTTTTTTTCACTCTTTTTTTCATTTCATCGTCTTTTAGTATTTTCAGTGTGTTAATGCATTATCTTTTTCTTTTTTACTAATCATAAGTTAAATATTAATATTATTCCCAAATAGTTGATGAAAAGGCATTTTTTGATTCTTTTAAATAATAATCGTGATTTTAATTATTAAGAATTTTAACAAGAAACTTTGTGATTTGTTCTATTGGAATGACATAATATTTTTTTCTAGTTTCATTCGATATGATTGAGATACTATTTAGGGTATTAATGCAATCATCATCGCAATAGTAGTATTTGTTGATACTATTTTAAAAACATTAATTGTATATTTATCTATTTTAAAAATTTTATAATATTGAATTCTAATTGAATAGAGTATGTACTCAACTAACTTCGATCATAGAGGGAGGAGTATAATATTGTATGACGATACTTCTCATACTTCTTAATATATAACAATTTTTAAAATATAATAATTTCACAAATTAGTTGTCTTCATTTTTACTTCAGATATTCTCAACTCATATTTTTAGAGAGGGGATAATTATTATAATTTTTTATATTCTATAATCAAAAAGGGAGCTTGAAACTATATTTTATTCTTAAATGAAAAAAATTCCAAATTTTATGAAGTATTCCAATTGAAATTTGTATAAAATGAAATAGTTAATAAATAAAATGATATTTCCTAAGAAAATAATAGAATTGTCATATATAAATGTATGTGACCTTAGTATTTTTAATCGGGCGAACATTTGAATTATAAATTATCAAAAAAATAATTATTCTAGTTCAAAGTACTTGTTGAAAAAAATAAAAATAACAATCAAGTAATGAATTTAATAAAGATAATAAAGGTTGAATGGAAAATGGGGTTCACCTAAAGAATTTAATAGCTTATGGATACGTTAGTTTTGGTTTTTCCGGTTATTAAGAACCCACAACAAAACTTTTGAGCCTAGTATACAAATAAATAATGCACTAATATATTTAAAATGACTATTATGCCCTTGATCAACCTCCTCTTCTCTTTTATATTTAACATGACAATGGTCAACCTCCTCTTCTCTTTTATATTTAAAATGACTATAGTCAACCTCCTCTTCTCTTTTCTATATAATAGAAATAGAAATATGGTGTTTAACTAAAAATAGATTTCTAAGTCATGTTAATATCCAGAAGAAATATGGTTACTGACAACTAAGATTTACTTTACTTTTCCAATAATTTTGGAAGAATGAATCAAAGAATAAAAATTGATAAGGAAAATAAGAAATGAACTAATAATCACTCCCAAAAATTAAGGCTTAAAGTTTGGAGAATAAAATAAAAAATAACAGTATAGAATTCAATAATAGTTGTTACTTGTCATTCAACGAGATTTTAATCCTTATATAGGAGCATACAATTATAACGGTTTCCGTACTGAATTTGGGCTTACTAATTGTATTGATTGCTTTTACCGTGTTTAACTGTTATGAAAATATTTGTGACTAAAGTTTCCTTGTAACTGTACCGATTTTCCTTCCTTATTTACATCAAGTTTGTGTATCTTTCCTTCTTTGCAATCCTTATTCATTCCTCTCATGTTTCTCCTTTTACAACTGTCAGGTCCGTTTCTTTTCTCAATATACCACAAGGGTGTTTCTCCCGTAACTTTTTCCGCGTTTGTTAATTCGTCCAATTAAGAATGCCATTTGTCGTTACATTGACGTTCCACGTATCATGCCCCGTCGGTTTGCTGATAGCCCATGTGCCAATCTTTTTTCCACCAATACAGATAGTCCCTACTTTCTGAATATTCACAACTGAATATTCGGGGAGTGGTAAGTTTTTATGGTGGAATTTCTTTGTCGATGTTTCTCAAGTATCATTATGCCTCCTTCAGAATCGATGTGACGTACGTCACATTTATTTAATGTCCATGCCACGGGGCTATTATGATTAGATCTACAGTTTCTCACCTTTTTTAGTGGTTTTTCTGTGGCTATGTCAGTCACGAAGTGACGATTTCATTATGACTCTTCATATGACCATTTTTAACATACCTTTTGATTTCTTAAAACCTTCTTCCTTTTGTATCCATTATCTTAGTCCTTATTCATATCTCTATACCTTTTCTCTATATTTCTTTTGTTAAACATGTCTTCATCAAGACCAACCCTCGCAATGTTGTGATCGTCGACAAGCTTGCCCCTTCTACTATCCCTACTAGAAATAAGAGAGGTGGTAGACTTCGTTGCCTTGCTTCGTTATCTACTCGTAGTTCTTCTTCTCAAATTTGTTCTGCCAGGACATCTTCTTCTAGACCTAGGGCTCCTTTGACCCTAGATCCACTTCTAGAAATAGAGACCTGAATGAACTTGTGCGTCAGCCTATGGTTGCTAAGATTATCCTCAAGAGTTTTCTTTTGTATTTAATCATGAGACCATGAGGAATCAAGTCTTTTCTATAGTTTCCCTTAATCCTACTGAACTTTACCCAAGTTTAACCATTCCTGGCCTTCTTTCCTTAGTTCGACGAGAAAGTCATTGGAGACCAGAATTTCCTAGTTTTAATCTCTGGTGCCAATCAAATAATCACCTCTTACCATGTTGATTTTTCTTTTGTTTATACATAACATTTCACTTTAGGGTTTAATCCTCCCATTGATCCAATGATCATCTAATTTTGTTGCTATTTTAATGTGTGCCTTGGCTAGATTGGTCCCAATGTGCAGAGGGTTGAAGCATGCCTTCGTTATTTGTCGGATTTGGTCTTCGTTCCTTTTATCTTTCATCACTTGCTTCATCTTTAGTCCCCCAAGTCATTTTGTGAAGGGGTTTTTTCCCCGTGGCTAGAAGTAAAGGGTGCTAGTTATCCCTGAGGATGATCGTGACAGCGGTATGTACGCCCATTTTGTTGACGCCCCCACTAGTGGAGTAGTGGGTGAAGAAAATATGCATTTTCCAGAAAATGAAACTTTGCACGTAAGTTTTCATCATTTTTTATATGTCTTGAATTCCTTTATGTAACCATATATCCATTTTTATAGCAATCTTGAAAGTCTTTGAAGAAATTCTCGACTTTGATGTTTGGGTAGGAAAAATGTTGGCTGCTGCTCATATGGACAAAAGATCATGAAAATTTCTTTCTCAAAAATTCGGTTGGAAAGTGAAGACGCGCGATACTCTTCACCCTCATAGTTCTTCTCCTTCTTTTACTTGTTCATATGTGAATTTTTCATCATCCCTTTTTTTTGTTAGCTTTTTCTATTCATGGAATTAGTTACGCATCTGTTCCATCAACCAGACTTTCTGTAAGTGTTGCTCAGGAATGGATTTTGAGTGCTTCTTCCTCAAAGAGGAAAATTGGTGAAGCTCGTGGGTATATGATGATGAAGAGGAGGTAGAAGAAGGTTCTTTTGGTGAGAAAGTCGTATATCAAGAGAAGCGTGGTTTTTGATGATGAAACCTCTGCTTCTCATAATGCTCTATCGAGTTCAATTCCTTTCAGACTCTTTGATGAGCCAGGGAATACTCTTTTGGGAATTTATGATGAAGACACAACTAATCCCCCATATAATCCTATTGATAAGTTATTCGCCCATGTCGTTCAGGGTGAAGAAGGTTGCAGGCCTTTTTCTGAAGTATTACCTCTTACTTCTATTCCTGTTTCATCTACTGTTAACCCCATATGTCTTTACCTAATGTTACTCCAGTTGATTTTTGTTGCTGCTTCTCATGTTGAAGCAAAGCTTTCTAGCAGTAGGAAAGAAATGAGAAAAGTTATAATTGAGGTCTTTGAGGGCAAAATTTTATTGAGAAATTCTGGTCAAGCTGATATGTGGCTGAAGCCACTGTTAGGAAAAAAATTGGAAAGCCATAGTTCACTGGCCTTAATAAATAACATTGTTCATTCTTCTCTGAAGGTGTAAGTTTTACTTACCTTTCCTTCCTTCCGTTTCCTCATTCACAATTCTTCTTGTCCTACCTTTTTGTAGATTAATTTGATTGGCACGAGGCTTATGAAAAGAATCTCTCAGCCTGACCAGTAAATAATTGAATTGCATACTAAAGCTGACAACTGGAAATAACAATTTAAGGTCTTCAATTGGAAAATGACGTTCTTGCAGAAAAGAAAGGCTCCTTGGAACAACAAATGAGAATGATTTCTGCTAAGCCATTGGAGAAGCTTCTTCCATTCAAGTCGAGAAGGATAAGGATAGAATGGAATCCTCTTTTGCTAAACAACTTTCCAAGGCTACTAAAGAGATAAGGGGTTTGAAAGAACCCTTAATCAAAAATATTTTTACACAAATGAATTGGCTCAAACAGTTACCCAAGCTCAGGAAGATCTTCGTACCTCTACAGATAAAATTCAGTTCTTGAAAAGTTTTCTCGTGCCCCCTTTTTCCTCCATGGGAAAGATTCCTACTTTCGACATTTATGGAGGTGTAATGACTCATTTCCTTTTGGAAATTGGGTATTGCATTTTTTAAGAGTCGCCACCTAATGATTTTTAAGGTGCGTTAGGGAACCTATATGGTTTATCAACAACTATGTTTGATAACTAGAGATAGGGTAAGGGCTTGCAATTATCCTAAGGGGAAGGTATTAGGCACCCCCCAAGATCCACTAGTGTGGTTCTGAGTCAGATAATTTTTGTGAATTTTTACAATTAGCAAATAGTTAAGTAAGGCTCATAGTAGGGGATTTAAGTTAAATTACACAAGAATTTGAAAAATAATTAATAAAAGTAGGTTTTGAAAAGAGTTAAAATCTAAACATGCTTATGAATGTAAATAGGTCATATATTGTTTTGTAATATGGATCACATCAGTTCAATGCCCGATAATCGCTCCTTAGAAAGGGGCTACGCATGATATTAGCGCAACGATCATCATATCCATATCTACCCTTTTCTGCCCCGTGATCTCGATTCTTATTGCATATTGTTCACCATCCCTTCCTATCAATCTTGGAGGAATTTAGGGCTCTTATTCTTATAAGATGGAGGTTCTAGGTAGACCCTTAGGTTCAAAGGCAAAAACACTAAAGCAACATACAAAACATATAAGACTTCAACTAGGAAGGGAAAATATATAGGCAAGTAGAAGGCTCATGTATACCTCCATAGATAATGCACATAGACAACATGACTTATACATAGTTAAGGTTTGAATTTAAAATCTTAAAGCATGACGTTTGATTGATAACATTAGAACTAGATTTGTCACATGACTCAGAAAAGAAGTCTGAATCAGGTTTGCCTATTGATTTTAACAGTTGATACTTAAAGAAAGGCAATTCCAGTTTTATTAATGTTATTACCTAAGGCTTGCCTAGGCGTAAAGCGTTATGCAGTTGTTATTCTAATTTATTAAGAAAACTTTAGAGATTATTCCTTACCTAAAATACGCTGCTATAGTTACAGAGATGGTCACCAATTTTATGCAGAAGCATCACAATATGAAAATTATTATTTTACTATATTTTCATGAATCAGTAATTAACTAGGCATTTTTAAACAAAATGCAAACAGGATCCTAGAACATGTTTTCTAATATGCACATGCAGATGACAGAGTTCTTAAGGCATGGTTGCTAGTTGAAAGAGTTGCAGAATTATGAAGGAACAACTTGATGAGTAACAGTTTGTGTTTCATTTATTCGCCCTAGAAGCAGGATTTCTAAGTGATAGATACGAAGCATGGGTTAACGAATGAGATGCTGAAGTAGGAAACATGAATCCTAAGAACATGGTTTCTAATGTATTGTATGAATCTTTAACATGTTTTCTATTGCACAACTTGAAATATAAACTAATAACAACTATAGCATGCATATTTTTCCATCCCTCTTCACTAGCCACCCCATAATTATTTAAAAATTATTACAAACCGAGTGATTGAATTACATGCAAAAAAAAAAGGAAGTTACAACCATAGGAAGACTGATCTTGACTTCCTCTTTGAGTTATGTAATAATACACTTCAAATGCAAATACTGTTCCAAAGCCATTCTCATACCTAAGTGTGTCAGAGTTCCCTAAGGACCTCAAGGGATCTCGGGCAGTGCTCATACCCAGATTGGATAACTAAGAGTAAATGCAGTGTAGAAGGGCCAACCATTATATGGAATTTGGGTCGTGATAGTTTGATAACCAGATAATGGGTAAGGGCTTGAAATTATTCTAAGGGAAAGGTGTTAGGCACCCCTTAGAATCCACTAGTGTGGTTCCTGGCCAGGTAATTTTTGTGAATATGTGAAATTAGCAAATAGATAAGTAAGGCTCACATAGTAGAGGATTCAAGTTAAAATATACAAGCGTTTGAAAAATAATTAATAAAAGCAGGGTTTTGAAAAGAGTTATAATCTAAACATGCTTATGAATGTAAATGGATCTAGGTTTGTTTGTAATATGGGGATCATATCAGTACAATGGCCGGTAATCACTCCTTAGAAAGGGGTTATGCGTGGCACTAGCACACCATTTATCACATCCGTATCGACTCTTTTCCGCCATGTGAAGGTAATTAAAGCGAGGCTTGGTCTCGATTCTTATTTCATGTTATTATATGTTTCTTCCTATCGGTCCCGGAAGAATTAGGACTCCTATTCCTATAAGAAGGGGGTTCTAGGCAGACCCTTAGGTTCAAAGGAAACAATACTAAAGTGACATACAAAACATATAAGACTACATCTAGGAGGGGTAAATATATAGGCAACTAGAAGGCTCATGTATACCTCCGAAGATCATGCACATAGACAGCATGACTTATACACAGTTACAGTCCAAATTTAAAATCTTAAAGAAAGGTGTTTGATTGATAACATCAGAACCAGATTTATCACATGACTCATAAAACAAGTCTGAATCAGGTTTGCCTACTGATTTAAACAGTTGATGATTAAACAAAGGCAATTTTAGTTTTATTAAAGTTATTACCTAAGGCTTTCCTAGGCGTAAAGTGTTATGTAATAGTTATTCTAATTTATTAAGAATAGTTTGAGGTTATTCCTTACCTAAAACATGCTTCTCTAGTTACAGAGATGGTCACCAATTTTATGCAGAAGCATCACAATATGAAGTTTTTTACTTTACTACCTTTTCATGAATCAATAATTAACTAGGCATTTTTAAATAAAATCCCAGAACATGTTTTCTAATATACACATGCGGATGATAGAGTTCTTAAGGCATGGTTGCTAGATGAAAGAGTTGCAGAATTATTAAGGAACAACTTCATGAATAATAGTTTTTGTTTCATTTATTCATCCTAGAAGTAGGATTTCTAAGTGATGGATACGAAGCATGGTTTGATGAATGAGATGCTAAAGCAGGAAACATGAATCCTAAGAACATGGTTTCTAATGTATTATATGAATCCTAAACATGATTTCTATTGCACAACTTGGAATATAAACCTAATAATATTTATAGCATGCATATTTTCCCATCCTTCTTCACTAGCCAACCCCATAATTGTTTACAAACTATTGCAAACCGAGTGATTGAATTACATGCAAAAAAAAAAGTTACAACCATATGAAGCATGATCTTGACTTCCTCTCTGAGTTATGTAATAAACCACTTCAAATGACAATACTATTTCAAAGTCATTTTCATACCTGGGTGTGTTAGAGTTTCCTAAAGACCTCAAGGGATCCCGGGCAGTTCTCACACCTAGATTGCATAACCAAAAGTAAGTGTAGTATGAAAGGTTCAGCCCTTATATGTCTAGGTTCAGAAGAAGATCAAGGGTCCCAAAGCAAGGCTCACACAAGAGGGCAAAACCTAATGATCTAAGAGTGCATGTGAGAGTACTAGACATAGACTCACATGAGTTGAGTTGGAAATTAGTTTTAGAAACAACATATTTGAAATGAGTTTGTAAAAAAACAGCAGAAGGATTATCTAATAAAATAATTTTTGAAAAGGAAAGGGGGTAGGAGCACACACAGAGAACCCGTTTAGAGAGAATTACATGCTTCAGCAGTAACAAAAAGGGGAGTATAGGGGTTGGGGATATAGAAGACCCAAATCAGAAGCACACAATTAGTCATGAATCAGGTATATTATAGACATGCTAGTTGAAGACATAAACAAGAATAAGTAAATATGCTGATCACATTCGAACTAAGAAGGGCATAATTTAAGCATGCTGAGTAAAGAAATAAGCAAACATTACAACTGAACAGCATGAGCCATAAAGTTATAAAAAGACTGTGATTGACAACAAGGAAACACATAGGTTTGGGTTTCACAATTTAAACTAGGAACATACCAGTTGAAGGAGCAAAGTGTAGAAAAATAAAGCAATTAGAGTTCCTTGTCTTTCAGCCGGCTAGACAAGGCAGTAGCACAAGTAGTAGAGAAAGAAAAAGAGCTTTAATATCTGAGTGTGTGTTTCTGAACTCAGTTGTTCGTCTCTTGTTAATGAAAACATTAGGTTATTGATAGACTTAAAAATCAGTAGAAAATAAGGTAACAAGTAAAAGTTTAACACAGATATGGAAATAATCACAATCAGAATCAATTAATACAAGTACTTCTCTTTAATTAGGGAATTACTGCTTAACAGATACTAATATGAGTAACTAAGAAAGAAAATCAATTTGAGAAGGATTAATTTCTGATCATATAGGGGATAGAGAAAGTATAGAGTAAATAATTGAGTCTAAGTACAAAATATACTTAATTTTGGGAAAGAATTCGACAGGGGTAAAACATCACAGCAAAGGAAGGGAATCAATCAATTTAAACAAAATGAGTGAAGCCTGGGGTTTATAAGAAAATATTTGCAATCAGCTGTAACTTGAGGAAATGAAGAATCAATCAAAACAATCACGATTCTGCAATTCACCCTATAATTAGAGAAGAATGAACATGCAAGGCTAGACATATTGGCAAAAGAAGCAACCAGATAAATATACAGCAGTAACACGAGTATGCTAAGGATTCAGTAGTAGAAGAACCTACTCGAAGCATAATAGTAAAAAAAGTCAAGCAGTCACACAGAACTAAAAATGAAGGAAACAGTGTAACACATAGCAACAGGTAAAGAGGGCCTTTTTAAAAACTCTCGGTAACATATGAAGAAAATTTCAGGAAATTAGGGTTTTAACAAAGCTGAGTTAAAAAGGTAGGAACTCAGAATCAGTGAAGTTCAACAAAGAAGAGGATCTAAATTCAAAGAACTCAGTCAGAACAAGTATAATAAATAAACAAACCAAGGAAGTTCCAAAACCTCGAATTAGATAAAAGATACTTCGGGTTTTCACATGCTTAGTTCTTAATAAGACCTTCAACAATATGTGTAAGTCATGCTAAATTATGTGTTTCTTTGTGTAAAGGAGGTATATCTGAGCCTTTTACTTGTTATATGCTTTCCCTCAACTTGCTATACATGTTTTTGTATGTCGCCTAGAATTTTTACCTTTAAAACCACAAATAAGCCAAAATATCCCTCCCCTTTAAGATTAGTAGTCCCAAATACTTCCGGGACTAATCAGATTGGGATGGATAATAGCACGCAATAAGTAAACGAGATCATTACGTGCTTTAATACCTTATCAGGATGGGAATGGCAGATATGGATATGATGACCATGCGATAATACCACGCGTAGCTCCTCATTGAGGAGTGATTATCAGGCATTGTGTGGGGTGATCCATATTATTAATAAATCTAGGACCATTTTTCCTTCTTTCTTGTCTCTTTTAAAAAGAATTTTATTTCTTTTAAGAAAAGTTATGCTTTCTTTTAATTTCTTTCTAACTTTATTTGTTTTTAAACCCTTATATGATAAAATCCCCTCTTACTTGAGCTTTATTTGTCTATATGCTGATTGTACTCAAATTCACAATAATAGTCTGGCCGGGAATCATACAAGTGGATTCTGAGGGGTGCCTAACATCTTCCCCTTAGGATAATTTCAAGCCCTTATCCTATCTCTACTTACTCAAATGAAACCCTTCTAAGTGTCCTAATACACTTTAATCATTAGGTGGTGATACTTCAATTCAAATCCAATTCCTGAAAGGGAATGAATTGTCCTCTCAAATGCCATAAACCCGATTTTACAAGAAAAAGAGGGCTCAACAATTCTCAACTTCTCCTTGTCGAAGCCTACAATCTGATGTTCTATGGCCATGCTCGTTATGAAATTTTCACTAGAAATCTGGATTTCTTTTGCTTGAATCTAATCTATTTCCTTAGGCTACCACACCTTATCCCACATACCTCTTAAAACAACCACTAACTAGGAGGTGCTGATGTTAAAGCTATAATATCAGATGCTTGCTTCCGTATTGGAATCATTGCTTCATACATCTCTTTTATTTTTGAACGTGGATGAAGAACTCGTGTCCTTTTGCCTTGGTCTTGAATCGAATCGTGCGCTTTCTTATTTTGATTGAGAGTTTCACCCTATAGGTTCCATGTAAGGCTCATACCTATTTTTACCAGACATTTTTTCTGATTCTGAACGTCTCGACCCTTGCTTTACATCGGCCCTTGGTTGTGCGACTGTATCTTCTTCTATCTGGCATTTCGTATTGTACCTGTTGTACACATCATCCCAAGTTATTGCTAGAAATTCTTGCAAACTTTCCTTCAGTCTCCTTGTGGCTTTTGAACTTTCCTCGTTCAAGTTGCTCGTGAATGCCATAGCTGCCCATTTATCAGTTACTCGATGTAACATCATCCTTTTACGCTGGAATCTATCTACAAATTCCCTGAGCAATTCTTTACTCCCTTGTTTAACCTTAAAGATGTCTTCTATCCTCTTTTTAACTTTTGAGCCCCCGAATGTACTTTTATAAATGAATCTACAAGCTCAGCAAAAGAATCACTAGAATTTTTAGATAAAAGAGAATAACATGTTAACGCTCCCTTTGTGAGTGTTTCACCAAACTTTTTAACCAAAACTGATTCGATTTCCTATTTGGTTAAGTCGTCGCCTTTCATGCTAGTAGTGAACGCAGTCACGTGATCTCGAGGGTCAATTATTCCATCCTATTCTAGAATATCAGGCATTTTAAACTTTTTAGGAAATGGTAAAGGTGTCGCACTTGGCTTCTATGGTTGTTGTCAATACTTGTCAATATCTACCCCTTTGATTACCGGTGGTATGCCTAGTATATGCTCTATACGATCATTCTTTTCCTTCAACTATTTCTTCAAATATAGCACTAAATATTATATATTAGAATTATTTGGAGTACCTGATTCCATCACGAGACTCATTAGGATTTTCTCCAGTTTCAATATTATCAAGTGTTGAATGCGGGTTCTCCAAAGTTGTTGTAGTAACTAGTGGAAGAGTTTGCACCGTATTGGGTAATCCTCTAATAAAATCTTGTAGCACACTATTCATGTGCTCTGCAATCAATTATTTTAGCACGTCTTGCTCCACAGCTTGGTTGTTTTCCTACTGATCATCAGCGCGAGAAGTGAACCTTTGAGACGAACTTCCACGTGACTGAGGAGGGGATCCTCTAGGTGTGTGGTGTGATGGAGTTGCACCTTGTTGGTTTAGCTGGTTTTTGTCGTTAACGGTAGACATATTTGATTGTTAATGATTGGAAAGTGAATACATTATTAGATTCCTAATAATAAAATTAATTAATTTAATTAAAAATAGATTTCTTGGTCAAAGTCAATATCTAGAAGAAATAGGGTTACTGTTAACCAAGATTTACTTCACTTTCCTCACAATTTTTGAAGAATGGATCAAAGAATAAAAAGGATTGATAGAAAAAATAAGAAATGAACTAATAATCGCTCACAAAAATTAAGACTTAAAGCTTAGAGAATAAAGTAAAGAATAATATTATGAATTTCAATAATAATTGTTACTTGCTATTATAAATGATATTTCAATCCTTATATAAGAGTATACAATTATGACGGTTGCCTTACTGAATTTGGGCTCACTAATAGTATTTATATACTGATTGCCCGTTACCATGTTTAACTATAACAAAAACATTTATAACTAAAGGTTTCTTGTCATTGTATCAATTTTTCTTCCTTATTTATGTCGGGTATGTATCTTCCGTTCTTTGCAGCCTTTGTTCATTCTGTTCCTATTGGTCCTTTTATAATTGTCAGGCCCGGTTCTTTTTTCAGTGTACCCCAAAGGTGTTTCTTCCGTACATTTTTCTACATTCTTTAATTCATCTAATTAAGAATGTCACTTATCCTTACATCAACGTTTTCACGTATCATGCCCCGTTAGCTTGTTGATCACCCACGTGTTATGTCTTTTTTTACCAATACATGTGGCACTTGTCTTTTACTTTTGATCATGTCGATTTTGTAGAAATTTTTAGAACTTTTCAATTTGGTTACTTATAACTATTACCTAAATTTTCTATTTCTTACTTGGTAATTTAGGGCGCTTATTGGGAATTTTACCACATATAAAATAGGTTAGTACCCTATTTATAACATATAAATACCTTTTTAAGATTTTACATAATATAATAATCTTTTTTAAATTTAAATTTAATACTTTCCTATATTTAAGCCTTATTAGATGGTACAAAAAAATTTAAATTTAATACTTTCCTATATTTAAGCCTTATTAGATGGTACAAAAAATTTTCTCTCACCAATTTATGGTATAACTCCCGTTATTTGTTATTTTCTCTTTCATCTTAATACACTTTTTCCCATGATTTATTTCACATTCCCATGATTTGGGCTGAAACATTACTTTTTCCCGCTTAATACAACTTAATACACCTAAATACAGATTCACCTTCCCGTGATTTGCGCTGAAACTTTAATTTTTCCCCGCTTAATACAGCTTAATATACCTAAATACAGATTATGATTTACAAGAATCCCTATTTGTGCGGCGTCATTTCATGTTGTATTATTGAATACAATTTGTTTAATACACTATATACATCATAAAATAAAGTAAAACATATCTATATCACATAATATAGGAAATGGTTTCTATTTATTGCTAATTAGGTCTTAATGAATGCCTTTTGTGAAACACATCCTGTTAATCTTTTTCCAGCCTTGTTACACAAGGAAATCTAATTAATCTAAATATACCTAGCAGTATTTAGCTAATTCATATATACATATACAAAGAAACACCGGCCGTTTTCATTATCAGACTTACCTTTATACTTTCTAACTTCCGAAATCGAAAATAAAAATAAAAGGGTACAATAAGTTAAATAGGAAGAAGTTATACTTCAATATTGTGATTGTATTTACACAGCGAGCCCTTTTAGCCCAAGCTAAAAATTTTGGTTATTTATGAGGTATTCGCAAGAAATATATTTGGTTCACACATACATGATATATGCCTCCTCACTTAACTCTGGATGACTGGATCTTTTGCATGTTACATGCCATATATGAAACATGGTGCATCCAGTATATGGCATATACATTTTGCAAGTCCCTATAACATAATAGTTTCATTACAAAAAAAAGGGTCAAATTGCGGCAGTTAATTAGCGGCGGTTGTGGGTAACTGCCGCAAATTGTATCAAATTGCGGCACTTTATTAGTAACTGACGCAATTAATTATAATTTTGGTCCACTGAACGCAAAAGAGCGCCAAACTTATTAATTTTTCCCACAATATTTATTTTCCCTCATTTTTTTCTCCGCCAAAAACTAAAACTTAATTTATTCACTCTATCTCTACCCAAACCTAAAAACTTTTTTCTCTCTCACTCTATCTCTACGCAAATGACAGACTGCATGTCTCTCTCTCACCAAATTGGATTGTGAATCGTCCTAAAATCAGGTATGGATTGTTGGCTAAAAACTTAATTTATTCACTCTATCAGTCCTAGTGTGGATTTTTTGCTAGAAAATCCACCGTGTTCTTCAGTTTATTTGCAATTTGTCTTTCATCTTCTCCAATTTCATTTTGTATAACCAGGTATGTTTCTATTTTGTGAATTACATGTGGGTTTTCACTTTATTTTTGTGTTATTTTGGGTATTCTCTGTAGGATTTGAGGTTTTTCTATTTATTTTTGTGTTATTTTTGTGTTATTTTGGGTATTCTCTGTAGGATTTGAGTGAAAATCGAAAGGGGTAAAAGCAATGTAGAATAGTTGTTCGTCAATATTTGTTTATCATATGCCAAAAACATGCAATTTAATTGAACTATTTGTCAACATGACCTGTCTTTCATATCTGGGTGCAGGGAATATTAGAAAATGGGAAAGTGATGTTTTTGGTTGATTTGGGGTTTCTATGTTGATTTGGGGTTTCAATGTTGTCTTAGATTTTCCTGCAGGGCATAAGTTTACAAGTCTGCCAAGTGAGAAACAACCCTGTACCAAGTAGTAGTATAAAATTACAGTCCCTCTATTAACAGTAAATTTTAGAGAAAACTACTGCAGAAGTATTAGAGACTGTAAGTTTACTTAAGTTCTATAGTAAAAATTGCTTGATTGAGTGAGAGGATCTAAACCATTTGCATTCATACACGTCTGGGAAAAGGAAATCTTTCCTTCTTTAAGCATTATGTATATAAAATTATAAACTACTGGTTCGATTAATGTGCTTGTGTCTGAGTATGGCTCATATATTTGGCATAGTTCGATAATCATGGTTCGTCAAATAGTGTCTGAGTACCTTTCAACCATTGAACATAGTTGGTCATGAACAT
Source organism: Nicotiana noctiflora (assembly GCA_032618575.1). Taxonomy (NCBI): domain Eukaryota; kingdom Viridiplantae; phylum Streptophyta; class Magnoliopsida; order Solanales; family Solanaceae; genus Nicotiana; species Nicotiana noctiflora. Next base: position 243,853 of record JASVEL010013520.1, read on the forward strand.
ATTTTGCTGCAGCCATGTCACACTTTATATGCAGGCAGTTTAACCAAACTGGAATAATCTACCAAATGATTTTGGAATTAGAATTATGAAGAAATTATAACAAGATTAAATAGTAGATATGAGTCAACTATAGGATAAACAGAAAGAAAAAACAATAATTCCAACATAAGCATATCTGACATGTAGGCTTAACAAGGCATAAACAAATGAACATTAGCGATTTCGAGAAGGACAAACCTGGGTTGATGAGTCAATATTTTCCCAATGAAACTGACAAATCTTACCAAGTGCATAAACTGCATTATCAAATGCTTTTTCATTCTCAGGTTCACGAGCCGGAAAATGCATTATCACTACATTGATCCTTGAAATAGCCTCTGAATCATTTCATGAGAATAAGTAAGTAAAAGTATACTATACTAAGTATCATCATGTTTTATCATGATATATATTATACCTTTAACAACAGATTTGAATTCTGAACCACCATATTTGGCATAAAGCACAAGTCCATAAAGAGCACACTGAATACGACATCAATGGTGTTTGGTTAAATCAGAATGAAGCAAGCACTTGAATAAATAACTTGTCAGCAACCATATTTAAGATAACCAAACCTGTCTAACTGCTGGACTTTCGTCATTTCTTAAACGCAAATGCTTCTCTTCAAATAATTCATCAGTCTGTCTTCCCATCTCTATTTCGGACGTACCTTAGATGCGGGTAGCAGTCCATCCTTGTGTGCTGAGGATGATATCATATGCAAGCAACTCATTTTATTCATCATATATCTGGTAATTTTGAACTCATGGCTAGTCTAAGTAACGATAAACTAGAAATACATTTATATAACTGAGGAAGGTTATTTCCATTTGTCCGAGAAATTATATTGAAGTTGCTTCTTATTTGTATTGTCCAACCCTCTTCCCAGTTCCTGTTGCTACAACCATATGCTACATAGAAGGTTCTGTATATAGTATCTTTTTCTCTTAGGGACAATATATCCAGAAGCTTCTCTTTTACTAACTTGGTTTCGAATAGACTTTATGAGAATGTTCACAACTGATATCATTTTACTATACAAACATTGAATTTGATAAAAATGTTTTCACTTAATTACTCAAAATATAGCTGAAGCTTTTAACAAAGTCTCTAGCTCTATTTCATTTTCACCATCTACCGTTACAAAGTACTTTTCTTTCTTTTTCTTCTCATTCATTTCATACTCAACTTGATCATCAATTTCATTGTTCGTTTTTTCATCAATATCTGAACCAACTGCTGATGTTTCTTCACCATTTGTTATGGTCAAACATTGCCAACTTGGAAGACTTGAACTTTTATCATCAACGTTGGATAAAACGTGTTGCAGACTGCGAGTGCATTTATGTTAATTACTTTTGTTGGTTAGCTTTTGGTTTCCTTTACTTTTTGTTGTCTTATAAAGTGTTAAACATGTCTCTAATCTTATACCTTTGAAAATCTTGTAGGTGATATTGTTTCCCACTAATCTATTTTAACATTCTTGAAATTACTTGCATTGCAAAGTTCCGAAGCAGCATTTCTTCTGTTCATTTCATTCTGCACTTGTGTGAATAGAATGAACTAAATGAGCCATCCATAAGTTGTTTGTATGCTCAAAATCCTTAAGTTTTCTGTTTGTCTAAACTTGTTTTTTTTAATTAAAGATTCGGAAGAAAATAGGAAGAGGCTCAAAGTGAAAGTTAGGGATGTTCTAAATTTATCTGGTGAAGAACGTATCGTGCTTGAATTCGATTATCTGGACGAACCATTTGGAGAAGCACAAGGCCTTCTTGCTGGCTTTTGTGGAATTTTAGCAACTGACTGCTCCTTATTTCCAATTCACTTTGAGAAATGGCCAGATTTACCTATATCATACTTTGACCATGTATTTGATCGAATTGTAAAGGTATAAGCTCTAATTCTTTCTGCTACATGTCTATTTTATTGTTAAACTTTTCCGTGTAGCATATAAGCTAACCAATATTTTATTCTTGAAGAAACGGTTTTGTTTTAAGACAGCCGAGTCAGTTGCACGGCGTTATGTTTATAATTCTATTTGGAAAAAGTGGAGCGCAAATAGGCTAAACTTGTGGAGAGCATTCTATGATCCACTCAAAAGTAAAGCTCAGATTATGGAAAATATTCCGACTGGGATTCCACGGGATCAGTGGACAACATTTGTTGATTATCGTTTTAAAGAAACAACTATGGTATTTATTTAATTACTTCAACTTGTATGTTTGATTATATTTATTTATTTATGTGATTGACTTTCAAGTATTTTTTTTAAAGGAAATATGCAGAAGGAATACTGAAATTCGAAAGAAACAAAAATTTACAAATATAGGTGGCTCCAAGCCTAACTCCAGAAGAAGAGCTGAAATGGTAAAAGATGTTAATTTATGTCATTTGACTTTAATTATTAAGCTAATTTATGTAACTATTCCAGTTAAGTTATTTTGTTGGATATTTTATTTATAGATGGCCGAGACTGGACGAAGGCCTGGACGTGCACAAGTTTATCTTGATACTCATAAGAAACAAGATGGAACATATGTGAATGAGGCGGCAAAGGAGATATGTGTAAGTTTTTTACACTCTCTGTACATATTTACATAAATATTTCTGAAGAAATATACAATAATATCTCTGTACACATATGAGCTTAAGAATACTAAAGAGGCCACGATCTTATACCATTTTATCTCCAAAATCTTGGATTGGTCTTTCATTGTAAGGATGGTATGCATATATTACACCAAAAAACACTTTAACTTTCTATCAAAACTTAACCTACTGCTTTTCACCAACGATATTAACATGTCTCATGTAAAATATTCTTGCTGTCCCTATTATTTTGGCTAACTCATGTAGAATATTCAGTTGAATACACAAAAGGAAAGAACAATTTTATGTTGTGTGTTACAAGTGAATAATATGGGAAAAGTGGTGGTTGGTGCAGCAGTAGTATGTAGTGCTGCAGTATGTGCAGATTCAGGTATGTCACGGTTAAAAACCAAGAATTGGTCTGTGTATGAACCCCTAACTAACCTACATACAGGCTATTAAGGTTGAAGACTCAAGAAAACTTGAAATGTGTATCTCTTCTACTTCTTAAGTTACATGACTTAATTGTTATGAACTACTAAATAACATGTTATTCATTTCCCTTAACTGTACCTATAATTAGTGGCATGATTATCGTTATACATATTGGTAATTCTTAACGGTGAAATATACACTGATGATGGATTGTGATCTCCTTGATGTTATCTGTTATCACATTTTCAATGAAATATCCCGCTTAGCTTTTGTTAGAAGTGCATATGCTTGAACCTGTGTATTATTGTTACAGTTGTATTTAAACTTACAATGAATGGCTCATTAGCAGTAAACATATAGGGAATAGTAAATATGAGGGATTAGGGGTATGTATGAGTGAGATTTAGTTTATGGCTAAGAACTTGATATGGTTTTCTATTATAATGATTCCATTTGTGAATTTCACAAGAAGGACATTTCTTCCCTTGTGTATTGTCATGTACACAAGAAGCTTTCTGATATTAGGAACATGTGTGAAGGTTGTCTTCTCTGTTTTGCAACAAAGAAGGATTCTGATTGTGATAGGTATTAGTCATTAGTTGGGATTTTGCATAAAGACATTGATTGCTTTGTGGATGGAGATGATCAGAGAGTTTCCATAAAATCAGTGAAGAATGAAGATGAGGTCATAAAAACTGGAACTGTTGTTGTCCTGAGGTGTTCTTGTTGTGGGGAGCCTCTGAAATTGAGGTCTAATGTCACGACCCAAATCCGGTCGTGATGGCGCCCAACAATCAAGCTAGGCCAGCCAGACCAACAATTTAATTATAACACAATACCAGTCCCAAATGGACAACCCAAGAAGAATATATGAGTTTAAGAACTCCAATAATAATAGTAAAGAACAAAATACCTGACACTCCCAAAGATCCGGAGTCACAAGTCTAGAGCCTCTAACAAAACCCAATAGGAAATAGAGAGTACGATATAGAAGTACTCAAGTCCGAATACAAAATATACAATAACAACTGGAATGAGAGGAGAAGCTAGGCTCTGCGAACGTAGGCAGCTACCTCAGCAACTCGATGTGACTATGTAAACGCTGGAGATTTCCGTCTACTGCTCCTGTGTACCTGAGTCTGCACACAAAAGGTGCAGGGAGTAGGGGTGAGTACTAAGTACTCAGTGAGTAACAAATATATACATGTAGCTGACAGTAAGAAATCCACAAAATACCACAATATGAAGCTACACTACAGTCCGAATCTCCTACGAACTAGCAACAATAATACAATACGGCTACCACAGAGTAATCCAACAAATACAGATGCAATGCAATGCACATAACTGCTACGGCGTGTAGCCCGATCTCATTTAACGTCGACGGCGCTCACTGGGGGTGTGTACAGACTCCGGAGGGGCTCCTACAGCCCAAGCGCAATACTGCTGCAGCGTGCAGCCCGATCCTCACATCAACCACTGCGGCGTGCAGCCCGATCCCATACTCAGTCCACAATAAGCAATTAAGTCACAAAACAATTCATTTTCCTTATTTCCAGTTCTCAATTCGAAATTTATGAAAAATACTTTAACTTTATTAAGTTTGTAAAAGCCAGTGACTTAGCATTTCAAAAGTGTGATTTCAATTTCCAGGACTGAGATCAGTGATTTAAGCAATTATAGCTATCACATAAATATTGTCCTCTAAGGACGCTACAGATCGACATAAGGCCCCAAACAAGGCTTATAGCCCACAAATATATCAAATACGGTGTATTCCCAACACTAACAACATATTATTCACTTCCGGGATGGACCAAGTCTTAATCCCCAATCACAATCAATCCCTCACCTGCCACGGTGTGCGAGCCACGCCCTATTAGCGTCACAATGTGCTAAGCCGGGGTTTCGAACCCTCAGGCTACAATATACACAAACTACTCACCTCTAGCCGGTCGTCGAATCGTCCGCGATGCCTTTTCCCTTGAATTTCGTTGCCTCGTGCATAGAATCTAGTCAAATAACAATAATTATATCAAATACGGGTCAAAGAATCATAACCCACTTCAATTCATATGAAATTCTCAACATTACACCAAGTTGGTAAAACCCGACTTTCGGTACGATTCTCGAAAAATTACGAAAGTCTCATATTCGGAACCCTCATCTCAATACGAGTCTAAGCATATCAATTTTACCAAATTCGGACTCCATTTGCTCATTCAAAACCTTGATTCTCTAAAGTTCAAACCTAGGGTTAAATCCTCCATAATTACCCCAAATTCCTCCATTTTCATGATATAATTGCATGATATTATCAATACTAATCATAATATGAGTTCATAGTTGATTACCCGATGATTTCCCTTGATTTCTTCCTCAAAATCGCCCAAAGTCGCCCTTAAGCCGAGACCCCCAAATGTTAAAATGTTTCTGAAATTTTCTAACTTCTGATACACTTAACTTACAGCGATTTCCGCTTCTGCGGAAGTATTTCCGCTCCTACGCGTCCGCTTCTGCGGAGATTGGACCGCTCCTGCGGAAACGTCCGCTTCTGCGACTGGGCATCCGCTTCTGCGGACTCGCCTAAGCGGCTCCCCTTCCGCTCCTGCGATGGTCGCTTCTGCGACTCCCAGCCCGCCCCCGCGTTTCCGCTTCAGCGGATAATGATCCGCTTCTGCGGATATTTCCGCTTCTGCGGCTCATGGTCCGCTTCAGCGCACCCGCTCCTGCGCCCAAAATTCCGCAGGAGCGGAAACAACAGAAGCAGTGCACCATTTTCTGCAATTTCCATATTTCTCCCGATTAACCATCCGAAAACACCCCGAGGCCCCGGGACCTCATTCAAACACACCAACACATCCTAATTCCTTATTCGAACTTGTTCCAATCATAAAAACACCATCCTAAACATCAAAATCACCAATTAACCACGGATTCAAGCCTAAGTTTCTTCAAAACTTCCAAAACTAACATTCAACCCAAAACCCGATCAAACGATGTCCGAATGACCTGAAAATTTGCGGACATATCCAAAATCACATAACGAAGCTACAGAAATTGTCGGAATTCCATTCCGACCCCCGGATCAAAATATCACCTACCATCCGGTTTTCGCCAAAATTCAACATTCGCCAATTCAAGCTTAAAACTACACGGGACCTCCGAATTCAATTCCGATTGTTCTCCTAAGTCATAAATGATCCCCCGGAACTAGTCGAATCATCCGAATCCGGTTCCGAGCACTCTAACTCAATAGTCAACTCTTGGTTGACTTTTCATATTCAAGCTTTCTTCAAACATGCTATTTGTTTCATTTTCAATCCAAATCACTTCTAACTCACCCGATATACTCTAATACTGTTTTAAAAGCATAATATATGTAAATGCAAGGTAACGGGGTGGTAATTCCCGTAACGACAGGCCGGGTCGTTACATTCTCCCCAACTTAAACAAACGCTCGTCCGCGAGCGGGTTAAGAAACATACCCGGAGCATCAAACAAGTGTGGATATCTGCTCTGCATTTTCCTGCTCGGTCTCCCAAGTTGCTTCCTCCACGGGACGACCTCTCCACTGCACTTTCACCGAAGCTATATCCTTAGATCTCAGCTTACGAACCTGTCGACCCAAAATGGCTACTGGTTCCACATCATAAGTCAAATCCTCATCTAGCTGTATCGTGCCGAAGTCCAACACATGAGACGGGTCTCCGACATACTTCCGGAGCATAGATACATGGAACACCGGGTGAACTCCCGACAAACTGGGTGGCAAAGCAATCATATAAGCCACCTCCCCAACTTTCCTAAGCACCTCAAAAGGTCCAATAAACCTTGGGCTCAACTTCCTTTCTTTCCAAACCTCATAACACCTTTCATAGGCGAAACTTTCAGCAACACCTTCTCACCTACTGAATAAGACACATCTCGGACCTTCCGGTCCGCATAACTCTTCTGACGCGACTGAGCTGTGCGAAGTCTCTCCTGAATCACCTTCACCTTATCTAAGGCATCTTGGACTAACTCCGTCCCTAACAACCTAGCCTCGCCGGGCTCGAACCAACCAACTGGAGACCTACACCGCCTCCCATATAAAGCTTCATACGGTGCCATCCTGAATGCTGGACTGATAGCTATTATTGTAAGCAAACTCCGCCAAAGGCAAATAATCAGCCCATGAACCACCAAAATCAATGATACAAGCACGTAACATGTCCTCCAATATCTAAATAGTACGCTCAGACTGTCCATCCGTCTGTGGATGAAATGCTGTGCTCAGCTCTACCTGTGAACCCAACTCTCGCTGAAATGTCCTCCAGAACTGAGATGTGAACTGGGTACCTCTGTCCGATATAATGGAAATAGGAACTCCATGCAATCTCACTATCTCACGGATGAATATCTCTGCCAACCGCTCTGAGGTATAGGTAGTACACACTGGGATGAAGTGAGCTGACTTAGTCAACCTATCCACCACCACCCAAACTGAATCAAACTTCCTCGCCGTCCGAGGGAGTCCACTAACAAAGTCCATAGTAATCCTTTCCCACTTCCACTCAGGAATATCAATACGCTGGAATACACCACCAGGTCTCTGATGCTCATACTTGACCTGCTGACAGTTTAGACACCGAGCCACATGGCTCACAATATCTTTCTTCATCTTTCTCCACCAGTAATACTGCTTCAAATCCTGATACATCTTCGCGGCTCCTGGATGAATAGAATACCGCGAGCTATGGGCCTCTTCCAATATCAATTCACGAAGGCCATCAACATTGGGCACACATATCCGGCCCTGCATCCGCAATACACCCTCACTATCAATAGTGACATCTCTAGCATCATCATGCTGAACTCTGTCCTTAAGGACAAGTAAGTATGGATCATCATACTGGCGCTCTCGAATACGATCATATAAAGAAGAACGAGCTACTACACAAGCCATCACCCGACTGGGCTCAGAAATATCCAGCCTTACCATCCGATTAGCTAACGCCTGAACATCAACTGCTAGGGGTCTCTCCCCAACTGGAATATACGCCAAACTGCCCATACTAATAGCCTTCCGGCTCAATGCATCAGCCACTACATTGGCTTTCCCGGGATGATACAAGATAGTAATATCATAATCTTTAAGCAATTCAAGCCATCTCCGCCGCCTCAAATTTAGATCTTTCTGCTTAAACAAATGCTGAAGGCTGCGGTGGTCTGTATATACCTCACAAGATACACCATATAGATAATGCCTCCAAATCTTCAAGGCATGAACAATAGCAGCTAACTCCAAATCATGAACAGGGTAGTTCTTCTCGTGGGGCTTTAGCTGACGAGAAGCATATGCAATAACTCTACCCTCCTGCATCAACACACAACCGAGTCCAACTCTGGAAGCATCACAATACACCGTATATGACCCCGAGGCCGATGGTAACACAAGTACTGGAGCCGTGGTCAAAGCCTCTTTGAGCTTCTGAAAGCTCTCTTCACATTCATCAGACCACACAAATGGAGCATTCTTCTGTGTCAACTTAGTCAACGGTGAAGCAATAGATGAGAAATCCTGAACAAACCGACGATAATAACCTGCCAAACCGAGAAAACTACGAATCTCTGTAGCTGAGGAAGGTCTGGGCCAATTCTGCACTGCCTCGACCTTCTGAGGATCAACCCGAATACCATCACTGGACACTATATGTCCCAGAAAACTCACAGTATCAAGCCAGAACTCACACTTAGAGAATTTTGCATAAAGCTTCTCTTCCCTCAACCTCTGCAATGCCACTCTCAAATGTTGTGCATGCTCCTCCTGGCCGCGTGAGTATACCAAGATATCATCAATAAACACAATCACAAAAGAATCAAGGTACGGCCGAAATACACTATTCATCAAGTGCATGAATGCTGCCGGGGCATTAGTCAACCCGAAAGACATCACCAGGAACTCGTAGTGCCCATATCGCGTCCCGAACGCTGTCTTCATAATATCCGAGTCCCTGGTCTTCAACTGATGATAGCCCGATCGAAGATCAATCTTAGAGAATACCCTAGCTCCCTGGAGCCGATCAAATAGGTCCTCAATACGAGGCAATGGGTATTTATTCTTCACTCTTACCTTGTTCAGCTGCCTCTGTAATCAATGCACATTCTCATTGTGCCATCTTTCTTCTTTACGAACAACACGGTGCACCCCAAGGTGACACACTCGGACGAATGAAACCCTTATCTAAGAGTTCTTGAAGCTGTTCCTTCAATTCTTTTAACTCCGCTGGTGCCATACGATAAGGAGGAATAGAAATGGGCCGAGTGCCCGGCACCAAATCAATACCAAAATCAATATCTCTATCAGGCGGCATGCCTGGCAGGTTGCTGGAAATACATCCGGAAACTCCCTCACAATGGGGACCGAATCAAGACCGGGTGTCTCGGCCTCAACATTTCTAATGAAGGCCAAATAAGACAAACAACCCTTGCCAATCATTCGTTGAGCTTTTATATACGAAATCACCCCGTCGGACACATAATCAGTCAAGCCACGCCACTCGATCCGCGGATTACCTGGAATAGCTAACGTGATTGTCTTGGCATGACAGTCCAGAATTGCATGATAAGGAGATAGCCAATCCATGCCTAGAATTACATCGAAATCTACCATGCCCGGTAGTAATAAATCAACTCGGGTCTCCGGACCCCCAATAGTAATAATACAGGATCGATATACCTGATCCACAACAACAGTATCCCCCACTGGGGTAGACACATGTACGGGCAAAGCAAGAATACCACGGGTCATACCCAAATGATGTGCAAAGTAAGTAGAGACATAAGAATAGGTGGATCCGGGATCGAATAAGACAGAAGCATCCCTGTGGCAGACTGAGATAATACCCTGAAATGACCGCATCCGAAGCACTAGCATCCTTCCTATCCGGAAGAGCATAGAAACGAGCTTGGCCTCCACCAGTACGATCCTCGCCCCCGGGGCGACCTCTGGATACCTGGCCACCGGTCCTAGCCGACCGTGCCGGCGCTGAAGAACAGGAGTAGAAGACGAAGGCCGATCCCTCCGCCGAGACCGCTTACGCAGCCCACTGAGGACACTCTCTCCCGATATGGCCCAAATCACCGCACTCGAAACAACGGCCCGAAGATGGAAGAAGGGCCTGCTGAGGACCCTCGCTACCGATGAATCCGTGCCGAGGAAACAGGAGCGAGCTACGAGTCGGAAGAGCACTCGCGCGTGGCCGACTCGCCGACGGTTCTCGCCGACCGTGATAACCCCGATGGCCTCGACGACCACGATCGGATGAAACCCCACCGGACTCTGTACGTCCAGACTGATGAGACCCGAAAGAGCGACCTCTGCTATGCTGAAATTGGCCCCTAGACGGAGCACCACTGTAACTGCCAGCACCACGAGGCCTCTTAGCCTCTCTCTCCTCTCGCTCTCTGCGGCGATCCTGTCTCAATGTGACGGGCAGCATCAACCACCTCCTCAAAGGTAACTGCAGAAACTCTCTCCCGGGTCATCAATATGCGGATGGGATAAATAAGACCATCAATAAATCTCCGGATCCTCTCCCTGTCGGTAGGAACCATCCACATGGCATGACGGGCCAGCTGTGTGAATCTCATCTCATACTGATTAACTGTCATCTCTCCCTGCTTCAACCACTCGAACTGACGTCGCAGCTCCTCTCTCTGAGACTGAGGCACATACTTCTCCAAAAATACCGTGGAGAACTGCTGCCAAGTGAGGGGCACTGCCCCAGCGGGCCTACGCCTCTCAAAATCCTCCCACCACCGGAAAGCTGCACCTGTGAACTGGAAAGTAGTGAATGAAACACCGCTGGACTCTAGAATACCCGCGGTGCGAAGCATACGCCGACATCTGTCAAGAAAACCCTGGGCATCCTCGCCCTCGGCTCCACTAAATGTCGGAGGCCGTAGCCTCTCAAATCTCTCCAAACGACGCTCGCTCATCGTCGGGCATAACCGGAACCACATATGCCAGGAGCCGGTGCAACGGGTGCAACCGGCTTCACCGGCTCGGGTGTCCGAGCCACGGGGTCCGATTCCTCCCCCCGCACGTGAAGATGATGCTCGCAGCGAGTAGCAGCGACTACCGTGCCAATCCCGTGCACACCGATAATATCCGAGCCAAGGTCTCTCGAAGACCCGGTATCACGATAGGCACTGCCGGTGCCTGAACCCGAGCTGCCGGAGCGTTCACCGCTGGAATCTGGTCCTGAGTCTGATCCGCTGGTGGGTCGGCAAGTGCCGGTGCTGGTGCTGCTGCCCTACCTCTACCACGACCACGGCCTCCGGGTGCCAATGGTGGTCGTCCGCCACGTCCGTTAGCTCGTGTTCTCGCCATCCTGCGAGAGAATAGAATATGGAAAAATTTAATTTCATGATAACACAAATCGCACGATATGAATTCAAGAAAATGAGGTTTTTCCTAAAGTCTCTGTAGCCCTTCGAAGATAGATACGGACGTCTACGTACCGATCCGCGAAAGCCTACTAAACCGGCTCATGACTCGCGAGTCCTAACAACCTAGAGCTCTGATACCAACTTGTCACGACCCAAATCCGGTCGTGATGGCGCCCAACAATCAAGCTAGGCCAGCCGGACCAACAATTTAATTATAACACAATACCAGTCCCCAAATGGACAACCCAAGAAGAATATATGAGTTTAAGAACTCCAATAATAATAGTAAAGAACAAAATACTGACACTCCCAAAGATCCGGAGTCACAAGTCTAGAGCCTCTAACAAAACCCAATAGGAAATAGAGAGTACGATATAGAAGTACTCAAGTCCGAATACAAAATATACAATAACAACTGGAATGAGAGGAGAAGCTAGGCTCTGCGAACGTAGGCAGCTACCTCAGCAACTCGATGTGACAATGTAAACGCTGGAGATGTCCGTCTACTGCTCCTGTGTACCTGAGTCTGCACACAAAAGGTGCAAGGAGTAGGGGTGAGTACTAAGTACTCAGTGAGTAACAAATATATACATGTAGCTGACAGTAAGAAATCCACAAAATACCACAATATGAAGCTACACTACAGTCCGAATCTCCTACGAACTAGCAACAATAATACAATACAGCTACCACAGAGTAATTCAACAAATACGGATGCAATGCAATGCACATAACCGCTACGGCGTGTAGCCCGATCCAATTTAACGTCGACGGCGCTCACTGGGGGTGTGTACAGACTCCGGAGGGGCTCCTACAGCCCAAGCGCAATACTGCTGCGGCGTGCAGCCCGACCCTCATATCAACCGCTGCGGCGTGCAGCCCGATCCTCATATAAACCACAATAAGCAATTAAGTCACAAAACAATTCATTTTCCTTATTTCCAGTTCTCAATTCGAAATTTATGAAAAATACTTTAACTTTATTAAGTTTGTAAAAGCCAGTGACTTAGCATTTCAAAAGTGTGATTTCAATTTCCAGGATTGAGATCAGTGATTTAAGCAATTACAGCTATCACATAAATATTGTCCTCTAAGGACGCTACAAATCGGCACAAGGCCCCAAACAAGGCTTACAGAGCCCACAAATATAGCAAATACAGTGTATTTCCAACACTAACAACATATTATTCATTCCCGGGATGGACCAAGTCTCAATCCCCAATCACAATCAATCCCGCACCTGCCACGGTGTGCGAGCCACGCCCTATTAGCGTCACAATGTGCTAAGCCGGGGTTTCGAAACCCTCAAGCTACAATATACACAAACTACTCACCTCTAGCCGGTCGTCGAATCGTCCGCGATGCCTTTTCCCTTGAATTTCGTTGCCTCGTGCGTAGAATCTAGTCAAATAACAATAATTATATCAAATACGGGTCAAAGAATCATAACCCACTTCAATTCATATGAAATTCTCAACATTACACCAAGTTGGTAAAACCCGACTTTCGGTACGATTCTCGAAAAATTACGAAAGTCTCATATTCGGAACCCTCATCTCAATACGAGTCTAAGCATATCAATTTTACCAAATTCGGACTCCATTTGCTCATTCAAAACCTTGATTCTCTAAAGTTCAAACCTAGGGTTAAATCCTCCATAATTACCCCAAATTCCTCCATTTTCATGATATAATTGCATGATATTATCAATACTAATCATAATATGAGTTCATAGTTGATTACCCGATGATTTCCCTTGATTTCTTCCTCAAAATCGCCCAAAGTCGCCCTTAAGCCGAGACCCCCAAATGTTAAAATGTTTCTGAAATTTTCTAACTTCTGATACACTTAACTTACAGCGATTTCCGCTTCTGCGGAAGTATTTCCGCTCCTACGCGTCCGCTTCTGCGGAGATTGGACCGCTCCTGCGGAAACGTCCGCTTCTGCGACTGGGCATCCGCTTCTGCGGACTCGCCTAAGCGGCTCCCCTTCCGCTTCTGCGATGGCCGCTTCTGCGGCTCCCTGCCCGCTCCCGCGCTTCCGCTTCAGCGGAAAATGCTCCGCTTCTGCGGAGCCCAGCGCTTCTGCGCTCCTGGTCCGCTTCAGCGCACCCGTTCCTGCGCCCAAAATTCCGCAAGAGCGGAAACAACAGAAGCAGTGCACCATTTTCTGCAATTTTCCATGTTTTCTCCCGATTAACCATCCGAAAACACCCCGAGGCCCCGGGACCTCATTCAAACACACCAACACATCCTAATTCCTTATTCGAACTTGTTCCAATCATAAAAACACCATCCTAAACATCAAAATCACCAATTAACCACGGATTCAAGCCTAAGTTTCTTCAAAACTTCCAAAACTAACATTCAACCCAAAACCCGATCAAACGATGTCCGAATGACCTGAAAATTTGCGGACATATCCAAAATCACATAACGAAGCTACAGAAATTGTCGGAATTCCATTCCGACCCCCGGATCAAAATATCACCTACCATCCGGTTTTCGCCAAAATTCAACATTCGCCAATTCAAGCTTAAAACTACACCGGACCTCCGAATTCAATTCCGATTGTTCTCCTAAGTCATAAATGATCCCCGGAACTAGTCGAATCATCAGAATCCGGTTCGAGCACTCTAACTCAATAGTCAACTCTTGGTTGACTTTTCATATTCAAGCTTTCTTCAAACATGCTATTTGTTTCATTTTCAATCCAAATCACTTCTAACTCACCCGATATACTCTAATACTGTTTTAAAAGCATAATGTATGTAAATTCAAGGTAACGGGGTGGTAATTCCCGTAACGACAGGCCGGGTCGTTACATCTAAATATACTCGGAACTTGTCTATAAATGGAGATATTTTTGTTGTCTTAGTGTGCATTTAGTTACTTATTAATGTTGTGACAAACAATATGTAGGAAAAAATTGAGCTTGCTTTGAGCCAAAGTACGGTGGATGAGTCTGAAGTTTCGCCGAATGATGCTGTTGGTAAAGTGCTAGGAAAAGAGCATTCTGGAAGGGTAAGGTGCTTAGGATTAGGAGCTGTCCCCAACAAAGTTTTTAAACATGCAAGACCTCATTTTTGTGGTATGAATGCTTCAAGTAGTAATGCTTCATGTTTGAATCATTGCCAAGAGAACTACGATAAATTGTTGAATGCTCACAACCAAAGTCAAGAGAACTACAATAAATTGTTGAATGCTCACAACCAAAGTCAAGAGAACTACAAAGAAATAGCGAATTCCAACAGACAAATGATGAATGCTTTCAAGGCATATATGATAATGAAAGAAGGGACAATACCAGAACAATTTGCGGGTTTCTTTGCTTCTCCTCCTACAACGGTAAATAAACTTGTGATTTTTTTTTCAACTGATATTTCTTGTTTCTAGGATTATAGTTATATTTGTACGGCTCAAGAAATAACTCAAGTTATAATTAGCATTCAAAAGATCTTATTTTTTAATTTTTGTTGCAGCCCAAAGATGCAGCTAGTGGATCCCTATCACCCATAGGTGCAAGAAGATCATCTGATGGCAGTAATCCAAGTGACAACAATTGATGTTCTTTATAATTGAATTAGATAATTAATCATGACAATGTAATTATGTGATTGGAGCGGATGTTAGAATGGCTAGGGTGAATGTTTTATGTTAAAATTTAGCTTGGTGCTACTGTATGCATCTAGAAACATTGCTAAATCTGCTTTGAGCATTTTTTGTAGCCCTGTCATTTATATATGAAAGTAATACTTTTGTGATGCTAAATATGTTAGATATTTTTAATAAGTGTTGATAAATATTATATTTTTTGGTTAGATTATGGTGTGGACAGATTTATTAGTATAGATAATATTCAAAATTTAATATTTGTATAAACGCAGTAAAATAAATTAATATGTTTAACGAATTGCGTGTGTTTTGACTGCCGCAACTTTTAATTTTTTTATTTTTTTTAATAATTTAATAATCAATTTACGGGGGTTAAACTGCAGCAAAATAACTTCTGCTAATTAATTGCGGCAGTCGTGGCAGCGGTCGCCAAACAACTCCAGTAAATTGATTGCGGCGAACCTTCTTGCAGCAGTTTTGTGAACCGCTGCAACAACAAATTGCGGGAGTTATTAACCGCCGCAATTTGTAAAATTAACTGCCGCAATTTGACCCTTTTTTTGTTGTGTTTAAAGCAAATATTGAGAATTGAATTTTCAGTTCTTTAAATGTTAAATTCAGCACATTTTAGTAGGATATCGATGCAAATAAATCAAGGGCTGTGGCAGATCATCTTCATTGTTCTCTCCAATTTTACATAAAAGCTTTGCATATCCTACAATAGGAACAAAGGAGAAAATCAATTTAGTAACTTGAAATTTTAGTCTAATCCTCATTTTGTTGGATGCGGTCTCAAATTTAGTAGCAATCATATATGATGGTAATTAAGAAAATATGAATCAATATCGACTTTAAGGATAAAATTACAAAATTTAACAAAAAGAAATTAAAATCACACAAAGCAGGACAAATAAGAAAGCACACGAAGCAATGAACTTACATTTACCAAAAACATATGTCTAGATAAAATAAAAGAGACTCTAAAGTATAAAGAAAATTTAAATTAAATTGAAAAGAAAAACACACATAAGCAAAAAGAAGATCTTGGATGCCCACAAATTCATCTACTAAGTGTTTAATAGTTGCAATGTTTTTTATATCCATAATTTGAACTACGTATTTGAGTTGTACCATATGTCTATTTGAGATGAAAAACCTAGAATCACTCGGATGCTAATATTTTAATATCTCTTTAGCATCTTTTGAATCTTGGCATTAAAGAGGTAGTGTTTAATAAAAATTATTTTTCTATTTTCACTATACCTCTTACCAAACGAGCCTACCTATTTTTGTTAAATTTCAAGAAAAAAGATTTTAAAATATCGTTTAACACGGAAACATACACTTCAAATAATGCTGATACACCGAAGGTTCTAATGTTATTCCTTTTCTTATACAAATATGGTATATTCATAATTTAAATAAGAAAAAAATTTAATACGTAAAACTTAATTAATTTTAAAAAGACTAAATATTAGATAAATAATTAAATGTCTATTTTGTTTAGGATGCAAGTTATTTTTAAAAGGGTAAAAAAGGCGAACGAAATGTCGCTAAGGGTCTTCGTGCTTTTAATATATACTAGGTGTACGCGCTTTGCGCGTGTGCCTAACTCAATGTAAAAAATAATTTGAGTTATAGAATAAAAATATAAGTTCTTAAAAATAATAAATGTTGGTCATATATAACTAATAAAAAGTGAAACCGCTCTATTGAAATATTCAATCCAATTAAATAATTTAACTTGAAATGCATTTCAAAGAATGACTCAACTTAGGAAGGAAAGTCTGTATTTAGCCTGGAAGTATCATTGTTCAAGTGAGATTAGCATTTAAATAATACTAATAGCTAGCTCATATCAAATTTTAAGTATTTAATTGTAATTTTTATTGGAGAAGAATCCTTTCAAATAGTAAAAAATTGGTTAGGTAAAAAACTATCCATGCACGATATGTTCCAAAAAAAAAAAAGCAAATAAAAATTATTTGTAAATCTTAAAAATTGAAGAATCACTTTATATCATAAATGGAGTCGACAATTGAAATACCATTTTAGAAGGCATTATTATAGTGAAGAAACTCGCTTATATTCAGATATATTTAATACTGTACTATTTAAAGAAGTTAAAAGATTTTATAAATTACATCTTGTTGGAATATTTAATAATTTTGATCTTTGTTATTGTTTTCTGCTTAATGTTCCAGTAAATTGTAATTACTAATTTGAAAGCTCTGAAAACTAAAATTATAATATAGAATAGTATTATCAGTGAAATAGTCTTTTATATATTTTAATATAAAATCAGAACGTATAATTTTTTTAACATAACTCGACCACTTCCATATTATCCAAAGCCACTTTAATGTCCTCATTCTTTCCTTTATTTCTTTTATTTGCTTTTTATAAATAATTTTAGTGTAAAATTTATATAAGGTAAAATATTAATAATTTTAAAGTTTTGACTGCTAGAATATTTAATACAGTTCAAATAAGGAAAAAAAATTATCATACAAACTCCTAAATGTTAGGGAATTAATTAAATGAGAATATTAGAAAAATAATCAAATGACTATTTTATCCTGTGTGAGCTCTATTTTTAAGGGATAAAAAAGGCGAACGACATTTTGCTAAGGGCCTTCGTGCTTTTAATATATATATATATATATATATATATATATATATATATATATATATATATATATATATATATATATATATATATAGAACAATTGCTCCTTTCTGTTGCAAAATATTGTCTACCTTTCTTTTACGCGTCATTAAATAAATTAAATTCTAATTTATTTTAATCCTTAAATTTTTGTACGGCATTTATGCAAAAGGGCCAAATTTTCTAATATTTGGTAAGGAAGCACATAAGTCAAATCGTGATTTATTATTTATCTTGGTGTTATTGCTTAAATCTTTAGTATTAGAAGTAATAAGTTTTAAAAGGAAAGAATTTATATAACTAAAATCTTTCTTAATTGTAATTTCTTAAATATAGAAGTTTGTATGTAGTTCGAATAAGAAAATATTTAATTTATAAAGAGGTAATACATAAATTGCCCATCAAACTTGTCCGGGAAAGTCATTTACATACCTTAACTTTGCATGCGACCTATGTCCCCCTTATTCTTGTTTGACGTGAATTTAATATCCCATTGGTAACACATAGTCAATCTTGTGGTGGGAGGTGTAAAGGGGTGAAAAGACAAAAAAGTCCCTCAAAATAAAATAAAATAATTAAATAAGTGAAAAATATAAATCAACCAGATGTTGACACGTGGCACGCATGTATTACACCTCCCACCACAAGATTGACTATGTGCTACCAGTGGGGTATTAAATTCAGCCTAAACAAGAATATGGAGGACATAAGTCACACGCAAAGTTAAGGTGTGTAAATGACTTTTCCGGACAAGTTCGATGGGCAATTTATATATTATCTCATTTATAAAATTTAAACCCTCCGTCGAAGTGCATGGAGGGAGTTTAGCATATAATGTCTCAAACTATTTAAAGAATAGCCAGCCACTTAAAAAGGTCGGTAGCCCCCTCACCTGCTTCTTTTCATTTACCCGCCCGCTTCTTTTCTTTTAGGCAAAATACCTTAGTACCCCCCTAAACTATTTTAGAATTATTACTTTCCTCCCTAAACTATCTCTGGTTCGAATTACCCCCCTCAACTTGGCCTTTTGAGAATAATTACCCCCCTAAATGCTTATGTGGCAAAAAGTGTGGGTACACTCACATGCCATGTGGATTTTTCTGTCCATGTGGCATTTTCGTGAAAAATAAAAAAGAATTTTTATCTTTTTAAGAATATTATTTTTTAAATAATCTTTTTCGAATACAATTTATAATAAAATTTGGATAGAACGACATTAGTTAGGCTAAATATTTTTATTTGTTCAAAAATAATAAAATTTTAGTTAATCTTTTTTTGAATTTGACCTGAAAATAAAGATTTATACAATTAAAATAAATAGTCAATGCATCTAAAAATTTATAAAATATAGTTTGAAATTAATTATTTTGGCTATAATTTTTTATATATCTCTAAATTACAGTGCTCCAATTTTGTTTTACGGATTTTACCTAAAAAAAGTAAAAATACGCAGTTGAAATAAATAGTCATTGCATCGCAAAAGAATAAATAAAAAGAGTATACAATTACAAGAAATTACAAGTGCAATTGCACACTCTTTTTATTTCTTCTTTGATTCAATGATTATTTATTTCAACAATGTATTTTTTATAACTTTTTAGATGTCTTGACTATTTATTTCAATTGTATAAATTTTTATTTTCAAGTAATATTCAAAAAAAGATTAACTAAAATTTTATTATTTTTGTACAAATAAAAATATTTACCATAACTAATGTCGTTCTGTCCAACTTTTATTATAAATTGTATTTAAAAAAATTATCTAAAAAAATAATATTCTTAAAAAGAAAAAAAATTCACGAAAATGCCACATGGACAGAAAAATCCACATGGCAGGTGAGTGTACCCACACTTTTTGCCACATAAGCATTTAGGGGTAATTATTCTCAAAAGGCCAAGTTGAGGGGTAATTCGAACCAGAGATAGTTTAGGGAGGAAAGTAATAATTCTCAAATAGTTTAGGGGGGTACTAAGGTATTTTGCCTTTCTTTTATGTCTTCTTCGTTCACATCTCTTAATTTTTTTGGAAATTTTACCACCTATAGAATATGTTAGTATCCTATTTATAATATATAAATACCTTTTTAAGATTTTACATAATATAATAACCTTTTTTATTTTGTAGCAAAAAATTAAAATTTAATACGCGGAGTCAGAACCCTCGTGAAGGGTGTTCAAAAAACAATTTGTAGCTAGTGAGAATTGAACTCATGATCTTATGTAAATTTTGAACACCCTTGACCACTAAACTACACTTTTGGATAGTGTTAAGAGTATTCAAAACTTAATATATAGAGGTAAAAAATAGATTTTACCTTATATATACAGTGTAATTTTTCGGCGAAGGGTATACGGGTGAACACCCTTGCGCCCCCTAAATCCGCCACTGTTTGTGCGGCGTCATTTCATGTTGTATTATTGAATACAATTCGTTTAATACACTATATACATCATACAATAACGTAAAACATATCTATATCACGTAATATAGGAAATTGTTTCTATTTATTGCTAATTAGGTCTTAATGAATGCCTTTTGTGAAAAATTCTCTAATTTTTTTCCACTACAAATAATATTTTCTTCCAAAGAATTCATTCCCTTTCATTATTAATTCACAAATTAATACATTTTCATTAATATATACCTTCATCGATGAAAGTTGTACCACATTTATCATAACGAACAATAAAGCTTTCACTTACAAATTGTTGCTTTTATATATTTTACAGAATAGAGATATACAGACCTACAGTTTGATATACAAGTATAAATTGAAAACTAAAATTCAGGACGCAGTATCTTTAAACTAAAAACTAAAATTGAGGATACAATATTTTGAAGTTTTAAACTGAAAAGTTCTAGACACACCTAAAACTTAAATTGAAAAGACAAAATTTCAAGACACTAAAGTTAAAAAATTTGAATTGAAAAGTAAACTTATTGACACAATTTTGTAAGTTTTGAACTAAAAATTTGAATTTAGGGAAAGATGGTCTTAAAATTTTGAATTATACAACTTACAAACACAACGTCTCGAAGTTTGAACTGAAAAATAAACTTTATGAATATTGTAGTAAGTTCTAAACTAAAAAACTGAACTTTGGGACATCCTGAACTAAAAAAAACAATTTAGGATACATAAAAAAAAAAAAACATTCAGAATACATTGTCCGTGTAGTTCGAGAAAGTGAAGAAGAAGTAGCATTTGCCCGTTTTTCTAAAGTTGTGGTGATTTACAATCACAAAATAAAACTTAAACAATGATCATTTTTTATATGTGGAATAGTCAAATTTTGAGGGTTAAACAAGTTTATTTTCTTCATGATTTTTTTATATGACTCTTAAATATTATAAATTGCTAATTATTATTTCCTCTGTTTTAATTTATGTAAATCTGTTTGACTGGACATGAAATTTAAGAAAAAATAAAAAATTTTGAAATTTGTGGTCCTAAACAAGTTAAAAAATAGCTTGGAGTATTTGTACAGTTATAAAGTTTAAAATTGTGAGTTTAAACTAAATTGTTTATAAATTTAGAAAGATGTCATTTTTTTTAAATGGACCAAAGAAAATTAAGTTCACGGAATAGAGGTAGTAGGACTTATAGTACTTTTATATAATATTATAAATTTTATTTAAAAAATATAAAATTCGCGATTAAAATTTACTTATTTTGGGTTAATGGGATTAAA
Source organism: Nicotiana noctiflora (assembly GCA_032618575.1). NCBI lineage: Eukaryota > Viridiplantae > Streptophyta > Magnoliopsida > Solanales > Solanaceae > Nicotiana > Nicotiana noctiflora. Next base: position 265,330 of record JASVEL010013520.1, read on the forward strand.
AATGGGACCAAATAACAATAACAACAGAAATAATGGTATTGAATCCCTGACCGTTATAACGAGACCCAAAAAGGGAAGAAGTGAAGTAGAAGCAGAGTAGCGGAAGTTGCCATTGCCAAATCCTCGATCCCCACGGACCCCTTCTCTCAAATCACATATAAGTACAATTTTTATAATTCTGCAGATTCAGATTCAGAAAAATAAATTAAGAAAATAAATAAATAAACAAATACAAATTCAAAGTCAAAGCGTCATTCAGATTCAGATGGTATGATTTCAAGAACCATTCAACAGTTCTCTTCCTTCAATCTTAGGTAATAAAAATCCTGCAGAGTTTTCATATAAATAATTCTTTTAGTTTCTTTTATTTTGCATTACCGTTCTTTATTTATTGTGTTTAGATTTTACAGGTTTTTGGATTAGTGAAATTGAGTATAATGTTATGTAGATTTTGGTTATGGGAATTAGTATGACTGTCATTGTCAAATGCTTCTCTGATCAAGTTTAAGCTATTTGGTGAGATTCATAGTTAATGTTTCTGTATAACTGTGGGCTAATTAGTGACACCATTGTTGAGGTTATAGATTTGGATGAATTGGTGATTTAGGAAGAGAAGGGTGATACTGTAATTCCTTTTTTGTTTTTTTTAATTTATAAAAAGGGTGATACTGTAATTTGGCATGTCCTCCAAATCTTTCCAAAGCTGAGTTCTTTTCTATTGGATTAGTTGTGTCAGAGGAGAATTTGTCTTTTTGTTATTGGATATATTGCACAAGTCATTTTATTTTATATAGATGTGTTGCATATTTTATTTTATTTTGCCAATATTTGGATGGAGCAGTTCTGAGTTTCCCTTGATGGCCATTCTGGGTGAGGGATGGGTCGAAGTCATTTTTCTATTCAGGAAATGCAGTATTAGAGTCAAAACCTTTTAGTATATTGCTTGGCTTACCCTTACAGATTATGAATTTAGGGTGGTTTTTTGCTGAAGTTCGTCTTGTGGAATGAGAGGAAGGAAAGGGTGTCTTGACTCGAAACAGCTGCACCTGTAAAGTACAGAGCCTTCCTGTAGTAGGCAATGGAATCACTCATTAAGGCAGTAGAAAAAGCACAAATTGCTCAGGCTGATCTAAGTTGACTTTGGGGCTGAAACATTGATTTTCTGTAGGGGAAACATGGTAGATCTTGGAATTATGGGGTTCTGATGTTATTACTATATAAGGTGAAATTTAAATGTCAAAGCAAATTAGAGATGTGGTTAATCCGGTGATGTAAAAGTAACTTGCTAGGATATTGAGAGACTGAATTGTGAGTAGTCAGCTTATAGAAAGATTTAAAGTAGCGGGGCATTCTTGCTTTACGATTGATAGACACAGGTGCTACTTGAGATGGTAGCATGAGTAGAAAGACAGTGAAACTCTAAGGAAGTTAATAGTGCTCTAAGCCATGTAAATCAAGATTGAGAGTTTGTGCCAGAATAAAGAAAATATAACTTATGCACCCTTTCACATAATACTTATACATAGCCAGGAGGCGAAAGCTTAAGCAATTAAGGGGCTTGTCTTGTAATGAGAAGCTTCTGCTCATGATCCTTTTGATAGAATCTTACTAGGATTTCACATAGGAAGTAGGTACATCAGATTTGTCGAGTGTCAGGCGTATGTAAACTTTTTACTCGTACTCTATCAAATAATAGTATAAAAAGATATCAAATCCATAGAGATTGGTTTATCTATTCACCAAACGTTTCTTGTTTTAATTACTATTTGAGAAAATTAGATATCTATGATATCTTGTAGTCCAGTTTGTAGATATCAAATATGTGACGACCCGACCCGTCGTCACGAGATTTACCGCTTCGTTTTCCCCTTATTGTGTTGCTTCATGTTTCTATATCAGTATTAGAGTCTATCGGGTGTAATGGAATTGGTTATAGTTGAAACTAAGGCACATAGCCTCTTAGAAAGGGAGTTTGTTTCAGAAAAGTCAATTGGAAGTTGACTATGTGGTTAGAGGCTCGGATGTGAATTTCGGTGGTTCGGTTAGCTTCGGGGGATGATTTGTGACTTAGGATAGCAATCGGAATTGAATTTGGAGGTCCGGTGTAGAAATATGCTTTAATTGGCGAAGTTGGAATTTTGGCGGAATCCGGTTAATAGGTGAGATTTTGATCCGGGAGTCGGAATGAAAGAGTCGCAGTAGCTTCGTTAGGTGATTTTGGATATGTCTGCAAATTTTCAGGTCATTCGGACGTCGTTTGGCCGGATTTTTTATCGGATGTGAAATTCGGAAGTTCTAGTTGAATTTAGGCTTGAATCTGTCATGATTTGGTGATTTTTGTGATTAAGGACGTGTTTTTATGATTGGAACAAGTTCGTATGATTTTGGAGTGGGTTGGTATTTTTGGTTGGGGTCCCGGGGGTCTCGGGATGGTTTCAGATGATTTATCGGGAAATTTGATGTGTTGTAGCAGGTCTGTTGTGAAAGCTTCTGTTGTTTCCGCATTTGCGGTAGAAGAGCCGCTTAAGCGGTCCCACTGATGCGGTTCAGTGATCGCAAAAGCGGCCCCTTGGTGGCCTGGGTTTTTCCGCAAAAGCAGACCATGTTCCGCAAAAGCTGTCTCCGCAGAGGCGGATAGATGACCGTAAAAGCGGTCCTGAGCAAATTGAGTGAGACCGCAGAAGCGGTCCTTGATCGCATAAGCGGCCACCGCAGAAGCGCGGTATAAGACCGCAGAAGCGGTCGAGCGAGAATTAAGTTAAACCGCAAAAGCTATAGCGGGACTGCAGAAGCGAAAATCGTCAAAGGGTTTAATGTATCAGTGCATTCGAAATTTCTGAAGTGTAAAATCATTTTGGGGTGCGAAGTAAGGCGATTTTTGGGCGATTTTGAAGAGTCGTCGAAGGAGAATCATCAGGTAAGGATATTTGGACTTGGTTTATGTTATTATAGTGTGAAAATTGGAGGAATCAAAGGGTAAAAATGGAGGTTTTTACTTGAAGCCTAAGAGGAGTAAAGTGATGATTTGAGGGGTCAAATAGACTCCGATTCTTGTGTATTTTATATGTATGGACTCGTGGCGAGACGGGAATTCCAGAAATGTAAATTTCGTAATTTTTCGAGAAGTCCGGGGCTCTGGTTTTGCCAACTTCGTGTTTTTGGGTGTTTTTCGAGTTACTTCGATTGGGTTATGTTTCAATAGTCTATTTTGATATATTCCTATGGTTTTGATCAGATTTGGCTCCCATGGAGGTTGATTCAAGTGGGAAAGGCATAGCGGACTAGTCTCGTAGCCGGTTCGATATGAGTAATAGATGTGAATGATGAACTAAGGGTTTGAAACTCCGGTACTGTGATGCTATATTGAGGCGAGACACGTACTCAACGGTGAGTGCGTGGTCGAATGTGATTGGGGACTATGGCTTAGTCTGCCCGTGTGGTGTTGTACTGTGTTGTTGGCTATAAATGAGTCGGTAAACCTCCTACTTGGATGGTTATGGATATATTTGGGCCGTGCGCCAGTTATTTGGATCCCGTGAGGATTGTTATCACTGTTCTATGAATTGTAGCATGTTTTCGTGATATAAGTCCTGAGCTAAAACACTGTCTAAATATGAATTGCAAATTCTGAAATTCTGAACATCTAATTCTATAATTACTGATAAGCGAAACTAAAAATGATAAGTTATTTGTGCCTGTGAGGCTTGCATGCATATAGCTGGACTGATAGTGGATCGGGCTGCACGCCGCAACATATGTTACTATGATATTGCGCTTGGGCTGTAGGAGCCCCTCCGGAGTCTGAACCCCCACAATGAGCTCGGGTACCCAAACGGATCGGGCTGCGCGCCGCAGCGTTCTTATGCATTTGCATTGCATTCATGCATTTATATTTACCTGCTCTATCTGTTACTGCTTATTGAGATTTACCCTGTTAAAAAGAATAGAAATACTGTTATAGCTTTACTGTGTAGTATTTTGGGATTTCTTGCCTTCAATATCATTATACATGTCTATTACCGCTGAGTTGGAAGTACTCACTTTACTCTCTGCACCATGTGTGCAGATCCAGGTACCTCAGGGCAGAGTTGAGCTTTTAGCGGCTTTTCAGAGTATTATCTGGAGCTTGTCGAGGTAGCTGCCTGGCGTCCGCAGGACCCGACTTCTCTATTATTTTTTTATTTTGACATTTCCGCGTATTCAGATTATGATATATTTCAGTATTATTACGATATTCTGGTAGAGGCTCTTGACTCGTGACCCCCAGATCTGTGGGAGGTTGTTATGTACTGGTTGTTTTGGGTTATTTTCTATATAATTGCTAAAATTTCGGATTTCTCTTCATTGTTAATAATTTTGAATAAAGAATGGGAGCTCGTTGCTCGGAATGTGAGTATGATTGGTCGGGCTTGCCTAGCAATGTGCTGGGCGTTATCACGACCGGGTTTGGGGTCGTGACAAAATATCTACAAACTCATAATAATTAAAGAGCTTAACCTGCTTTGTCATGGACACGCCACGCATTCTCCCAGTCCAGTTTTCTTTCCATGTGAAAATATCAGGACCCTTCCATTGGAATGACCGCATCAATTGCTTCAGTTTTAATAGAACTCTAGGTAACATGAAGTTGCGGGGACAGAAAGCACACACTCTAAATAAATCGCATTTCAGTTGCTGGAATCTGTAAGCAAATGTTGATGCCCTTTTAGTCCAATATCTGGTTTTGGATGTTGATCTCGTTCAACAGAGGCTTGCAAGTGCTATGCCCAAATAGCCAGAATCTGGAGGTTATCCAAATATGAACAACAACAACAACAACTATGCCTCAATCCCAAACAAGTTAAGATTGGCGATGTGGCTCGCGCTCACTCTTTTGATATCTCTACTGGTATCTCATATAGTCTGGAAAGCCAGAGTCAATGTGAAAGAAGAAACAAAAAACCTATCCAAACCCAACACATTCAGTTTATTAACTGCTTTGATTGGTGACTCTTGGGCCATGTTTTCTATTAGTTTATCCCCATTATCAGGCTATGATTTTGGATGTCTCTATCTTATTTTTTTCTTGATTAGGCTTTTCTTGCATTAGAAGATATTGTCAATGATTCACTTATTTGTCGCTAAAATGGGTATGATATGGGATTACGAAAACTAGACTCTGAAACAAATTCCACCCCTTTGATTCAGCCTCTTCTTAGTGAATTGTAAGTTGTGAGAGCAATAGACACCAAAAGTTCTAGTACAGATCTTTTCAAATAAACAAGGTGTGCATTCCATTCACTATGAAATTAATTACATGTTGTGGGTCATCCTTTTTTCCAGGAGATCTCATAGAGCTCGTCTGAAATTTTGCTTTGAGATATTGGCTTCGTGTACAGTTATTATTTATGGGTTCACAATCTGCTGATCATGAAATAGAATTTTGAGTCTTTGAGGAGATGGAGAAGAGAGGAAATGATATGCAATCAGCAGAGGTTCTGCCTTCCGATGCTCCTTGGTGGCGAGCAGATATTTCTGACAAAATACAGTTGATCACTCTGGATTCTTCAGAAGATAAAACAAACTCTACTGTATTGAGCAGCAAGCAGGAGCCAGAGGGTTTAGCATCAAAGAGAGCGTCTCAGATTCTGTGGGACACGGGGGAACTTGCAGAGTCAATTCCTAATGGTTTCTACTTTGTTATTCCAGTGAGTATAACATAATTTTGTGTGGACTTGGGTAATCTTCACTAGGATGATTTCTCTCCAGAAGAGAGGTCATTATAATCATAAAATTGGAATATGGCAAGGCGAGGAATTGAATGATGTGTTTTTAGTGCAGCACACTAGTTTAACTTTTTCTTCTTGTGTCTAGTCTGTTGCTAATATGACATTCTGAATATGTACCTTTTGTTTGCTTTGCTTCTTTTCTGGATGGAATTGCATTGACTCAATATTGTTCTCTTGAATTTTTGTAGGAACGAAGATTCAAGGAGCATTTTGATACTATTCCATCTTTGGATGACCTTTATGCTTTGGAGGCAGAGGGTCTTCGGCCTAATGTTATTCTTGTCAATCCACATAAAGATAAGAAGCTTTTCATGTTAAAACAGCTGACCCTCACTTTAGTGAAAGGATTGCGTTCTACTCCAGCTGTAGTGGTGAAGAAGATTGCAGGGTTGGTGCGTCATCTATTATTGTGCTGTCTATACTGGCATTTAGTTTCTGACAGATTGTTATTTCAGTTTTGTTTTTTACATCATCTTTTGCTTCTCGGTTTACATGTGTGTTATGTTAGTGCTGGAATCTATGCATATTTATCAGACGCAGTACGTAGTGCTTTTTGGTCTGCATTTCCAGGTATTAACTATCAAATGAATAAGAGATGTTGAATCTACTAGTATAATGGTCTTAAAGCTGGCCAATAATGTTGCTGATTCTGTTGTTGCTTGTAATTGTGCACAAGTATATTGTGCATCAGAAAGTATATCAGGAAATCTTGAAGAGTACAGAATTTTGGGAAATGAACTTACCTGAGTTGCTAACATTAGCCATCCCCTTGAAAACTCACCCAATGTTCACCTATGAGGTTGTCCTTTTGTGTAGGTCCAAGGGAAGCTGCTAGTTGTGCGCTGCAAGTCCCATGGCCCCGCTAATGTTCTCTCCTCGTCCATCTGGGATACTCTATACACTCGTGGTTGAGGGGTGCTAATGTGTAGCCTAGATTGCTCCTCTTAGAACATGATCCACATAGGTCGTTTTCTCTTGATCTTATCACATAAGTCATTTTCTTGTTCTCCAACCTCTGAAATACACTAGTGAGGTAACCCCCCACCCCCGGTCAAAAGGTATACCAGTGCTGAATTCTGTTACAGTAAACGAAATCCAGCATAGCCTCACCAGGTTTTCTGCTCCCCTCTACAAAAGGCTTCTGTCTTCAGCTTAACAAGGCCAGAATATGTCTCTTTGGATCACCAACAAGACATGGAAGAAGATCCCTCTTCTTCCCTCCCTTTCGCATCATTATTATGCTTCTGCTGAGAAAGGAAGGATTACTTCACCTTTTCATTGACCCAAAGTAAAAGAAGTCTAATGAAAACCCAATGCCTAATATTCTTAGATTTAGGAGAAGGCAATGGTAACTTCTTCTTTCATTTTCCCCAGTAGCTTCAGAAAACATAATGCATAAATAAGATTAAGCTGTAACCAGAATGGATGTACAATATCTATTATATTTTCCAGGGTTGAAAAAGAATCTGAAATTAAATAACCATTTTCTCTCAGATACATATAAAAGTTTCTCAATTGGAAGACTTTAACAAATTTAAAAGCTCTCAATAAAGTTTTTCTAAGAAAGCATATAATTTCCATGTCTTCTTGAATTCTTTTTGATAAGTTTTCAATTATTTTCTTGATTTAACTGCAGGCTTTAGTTAGCCAAAAAATATTTGTTTTACCAAGATTGTGTAGTTTTTGAGTCTGACAACATATCACTATTGGTAGGTTTGTGATTTTTATAAGCATCCAAAGTACAAATCAACTCATGTGAGTGGTACACTTGAGGAGGTCTCACATGCTTTGGGTAGTCAAGGAATCCATATGCTCTGCCAAATAAAGGATGGGTCCTGTCATTCTCGAGCAATCTTATTCAAAGTTCTTGCAGATACTGTGGGCCTGGAGTGCAAGCTGATTGTGGTGAGCTCCTTATTTCTCTTCAACAGGATTTGATGTTAGTCTGCTTCCAGTATTTGGAAAAGAGATTCATTTCCATCTTTTGTGTCTTAAGTAAATTGCATATTGAGTTGGCTTATCAAGCTTCCAGTCAATGTGCAATCATTCTGGAGATTTCTCTTCTTCTTCCTCACCCCCATTTTTTTCTTTCAATTCCCTCGGTTTTATCTTCATCTTACTATTAGGGTTTCCCAAGAGGAGGAGCGCTGGAGCGCACAGATTCGTCTAAGCACATCTGTGTGACAGTCATTCTGGATTCGGTGGAACTACTTGTTGACCTTATGCATTATCCCGGAAAGCTGTTTCCCTGTTCAACAAAGCAGCGAAATCGCTCTCATTTCTTTGGTGAGAGTGATTCTATAGAAACTGATTCATATAACTCACCGATGGATCCCATTAGCCCTACCTGTTTCAGTTCCGACTATAGTGGCACTGGAAGGTAAGGATATAAAGCTATGGGTAGGTAAATTGGCATGATGTTTGTTTAGAAGTCATTATTTTTTATCCTTTCCTTTCAAACTAATTGTTCTGAGTGACCTGGCATGATAGTTACATTATTTTATATTAGTTGGAAAGACTGGTGACTAAAAGTTAGATGTTTTTCTGATGTCGGTGAAAATTAAAGAAGTGTTATATGGGCACTGTCTAAATATTTTTGTTATTCCTCAGTCCAGAAAGATAGTTATAGGGCTATCTCAGTTGTCGACTTCTGCTTAAAGTAAGTTTTTGATACTATTTTTTTCTCTAATATTATCCACGAGCTGTTACGGATTTATAGTATGTCAATGATATTGAAGTTGGAAGTGTGGAAAGGCTCCCAATAATTATGTAATTAAGAGAGTTATAGGATTGTAATTTTACGTATGAATATAGTCTGACTTCTCAATTCGTCATTGCTGGCTCGTCTCCAAATCTCAAATGGTCAAGGAGCTCCATCTCCAGTGACCTTACAGGCAGATGCTCGTTCTTGAAAAGGTGGGTGCTTGTGCTCCCTACGCACCACAATTGTCTCTCCGTTGCCGGTACATGCATTGGAGCAACAACTTTCCAGAAGAACAACCAAAATGTTGTCTGAATAGGCATGATTCTTTCAGAGCGGTCATCGGAAAGATGGGTGGAGACAACGTGTCAGTCACCAGAAATAGGTGCTGTATCGCTAGAACAATCACTTAAGAGAGGCCCAGTGCTATCAAAGTTATGACCTAAGAGGAAAGAATATTAAACAAATGGAAAGACATAAAATTTTGCATGGTTAGACTCATGCCTCCTACTGGTAAGTAAAAGATACTTAATCCCTACCAAGATCGTAGTTGCACTGAAACACGAGAAGGAGAAATGAGATTTTTTTAATTTAGTGGTTAACAACATATAAGAGAGCTTTTATTTAGAAGTATGAGCTACTGAAATAAGGAGAGAATCCTAATTATAGTGATTTCAAATTACTATGACGTAATCATTAGAATATTTTATACAATTCACTTTAAGGATTCTCTTGATTTTCAATAGATAAAAAGAAAATCTACAACAATACTCAATTTGAGATCTTGTAGTATCATTTATTACCATCAGAATCACTCTGACTGCCCTAAGTTGGCTTTCATGTCTAAGTTATTTACCATAAATATGTCTATCGTACAAACATAGTTCTATTTCGTACTCTTTGTGATTTGTCAGAATTGCTGTTAATTTTTTGTTTGCAAGTGTCAACGTCTCCTCAAATCTTATCGTATGTCTGTTGCAAATTGGTAAAAAAATAGATGTTTATTTCTTATCGCAGGATATCTAAACATTTTCTAATTTTGTTTTAAGGCAATCTTTGTTGCTTAGCAGTTTCATAAGTTTATGTTGGTATTAGTGCATCTGGTTTCTCTTGATCCTTTAACTTGAAATCCTTTTTCCAGTCCAGAGCATCCTCTCTTCCGAGGACCTGGGAGATCCATTCTTGGCGGTCGCGCACTTTCTTTCAAGGACTGCACCTATGATGTTACTTCTTCAAGGTTCAAAACTCTAATTTTCTTGTATCTTTAGATTAAAGGTTACCTGAAATTGTGATGTTTGAAGGGAACATATATTCCCTTTGCCATTCAATGGGTTCGAGCTGGAATCTGCTAGTTGGTCTTACAGATCTGGACCTGATGAAATTATCAGTATCCAGCTCTGTTTCAATCTAAATGGTTGGAATAATTAGTGAAGTAGCTCAAGAAACAATTGCATTAAAATATCTTTCACTTTTATTTATCTTTCTGTTTTAGTTAGATCTTATCTTTTAGTTGGAGATACGGTTTTATGTATTCTTACTTTTTTAGCTAGTGTTAGTTAGAACAGGTTGTTAAAGTTAGAACATGCTGTTAAAGTTAGAACAGGCTGTTAAAGTTAGAACAGCCTGTTAGCATGTTGTCAACAACTCAGATTTATTTGTTTATGATCCTAGCTGGTTGCTATCTACTTGTATATATTCCCTTGAAATGAATGAAGAAAATAAGTTGTGCATTCAATCAAATAACAAGTCTGCAGTAGCTAAAACTTACATGGTATCAGAGCCTATTTTTTAGATCCAATTAATGGTGAAATCTGCCAACATTGGGCAAGATTCATCATATTCTGAGGGGGAGGGTACTGAGAGTTTAGAAACAATTACTAGGAGTACTACTAGTGTCCCTTCGGTCATCAAAATGAGCAGTAACAGCAGTGATTCTAATAATACTTCCATTCTTCCAATATCACATAGGTTGAATGGGAAGAATTATTTAGAATGGGCTCAATCTGTTAAGCTTGCTATTGCTGGTAGAGGTAAGCTAGGTTATATAAATGGTGGTGAGGCAAAACCTAATATAGAAGATCCCAAATTCATCACTTGGGAATCAACAAACTGCCTAGTTACATCCTGGCTCCTAAACTCAATGGAGCCTTCTATTGGAAGGCCATATTTGTTCCTACCCACTGCAAGAGATGTTTGGGTAGCTGTCAAAGAAACATATTCAGATCTGGAAAATGCTTCTCAGATCTTTGAGCTTAAAAACAAGCTCTGGAACAACAAGCAAGAAGAAAAGGAGGTCACCATCTTTTACAACGAGATGGTTTCCATGTGGCAAGAACTGGAACAATGTTATACTCTTGAGTGGAATTGCACTAAAGACGGTGTACAAGCTAAGAAACAAGAAGAAGATGAGAGAATCTACTTGTTCTTAGCTGGCCTGAATAAAGAGTATGATGAATGTAGATCCAGAATCTTGGGAAAGAAGCCATTGCCACCTTTAAGAGAAACATTCTCAGAGGTAAGGAGGGAAGAATCAAGGAGAAGAGTGATGCTTCAAGACGCTGCGGGTGAAGGATCAAAGGGCCTGGAATCATCAGCCCTTGTGGTTGAAAACAGAGAAGAAAAGAACAAGCCTTGGTGTGAAGTTTGCAAAAAATATTGGCATACTAAGGACACTTGCTGGGAAATCCATGGGAAACCAGCAAATTGGAAGAAGAAGAACACCAAGGAAAGAAAGGGAGGAAGGGCCTATTTAACATCAAATACAGAGGATCAGTCTCAAGCATCTTCAGAACTGAATCTCTTCACTAAGGATCAGATAGAGTTTTTGCAGCAACTCCTCAAACAAACAAGTCAAAATAGTAACCCTAGGTGTTCTTTTGCCCAAAAAGGTAATATACCTATACCCTCAGCCTATGTTAGTATAGAAAAAATGAAGGATGACTCTTGAATTATAGATTCAGGTGCTAGTGACCACATGACAGGAGATTCAAAATTTTTTTTTACCTATAAACCATCTGCAGGCAATCAGAAAATTAGGATTGTCGATGGCACTTTTTCAGCCATAGCAGGGAAAGGAACTGTTAAGCTAACACCTCTCATAACCCTTGAAAATGTTCTACATGTACCTAAACTATCCTGCAATCTGATATCAGTTTCTAAGCTTAACCAGAATCTGAATTGTAAGACTATATTTAACTCAAATTCTTGTGTATTTCAGGACAAGGTCTTGGGGAAGATGATTGGCAATGTTGAAGAAGTTGGAGGTCTCTTTCTCTTGGAAAACAGTACATCTTTAAAGTCAGTATGCTTTCAAACCAGCCTTGTTAGGAATAAACTTATGTTGTGGCATTTCAGATTAGGACACCCTAATTTTCATTATCTGAAGTTATTGTTTCCTAAGTTTTTTATCAATGAAAATCCTTCTTTATTAAAATGTGAATTTTGTGAATTGGCTAAGCATAAGAGAAGTAGCTTCCTGCTAAGACATATACTGCCACTAAACCTTTCAACTTAATTCACAGTGATGTATGGGGTAAAATTGAAACCACTTCAAATAAAAAATGGTTTGTCAGTTTTATAGATGATCACACGAGATTAACTTGGGTTTACCTAATGCAAGAAAAGAGGGGAAGTAAAAGGGATCTTTGAAAAGTTTTATAAAATGATTGAAACTCGGTTCAATGAAAAGATAAAAATTTTCAGAAGTGACAATGGAAAAGAATTCTTCAATAAGGTCTTAGGAAGCTTCTTTGTAAACAAAGGGATTGTTCATCAAAGTTCATGTGTTGATACTCCTCAACAAAATGGGGTAGCTGAGAGAAAAAACAGACACTTGCTAGAGGTTACTAGAGCCTTGTTGTTTACAGGTGGATGTCCTAAAAGTCTGTGGGGAGAGGCTGTTTTAACGGCCACTTATCTCATAAATAGAATGCCTTCTAAGGTTGTAGGCTTCAAAACACCTGTGCAAGTATTCCTAGAACAATTCCCTACTACTAAGCTCATCCATAACCTACCTTTGAGAGTGTTTGGATGTGTAGCATTTGCTCATATTCATGATCACAATAGAAACAAACTTGATCCTAGAGCACAAAAATGTGTCTTCATAGGATATGCCCCAACTCAGAAAGGTTTTAAACTCTATAATCCTAAAACTAGGAAAATTATCATAACCTTAGATGCTACTTTTAATGAAGATGAGATGTTCTATGGCACTGGTCTTCAGGGGGAGAATTGCTATGAAGACCTAGATCTAGATTGGTCTAAAAAGTCTGAATCTGACTCTCAGAGTTTAATCCCTAATATACAAGAAATAACGCAGGTTCCTAGTAACACTGAAATCATGACTGAAACTATATCTGAAAATGGTGATGTTTTAAGCAATCAAATAAAACCACTGAAGGTGTACTCTAGAAGGGAGAAAGAGACTGACAAATTCACTTCTCAACAATCATCTTCTCCGGCCATTGTGCCTCAAACACCAGGTAATTCTGAATTAAATATTGTTTCTGATTTAGAATTCGAACCTAATGATCTAGATATTCCTATTGCTCAAAGAAAAAGTGTTAGAAAATGTACACAGACACCATTATATCCTTTGTCTAACCATGTTTCCTATGATAGATTGTCACCTTCTTTTATAGCTTTTGTATCTCACTTAAACAGCCTAGAAATTCCAAAAACTATCCATGATGCTCTAAATGATCCTAAGTGGAAAGAGGCAGTTCAGGAGGAGATGAAAGCACTAATGAAGAATAAGACTTGGGAGATGATTGATCTACCAAAAGGAAAGAAAACAGTGGGTTGTAAATGGGTGTTCACCATCAAATACAACTCTGACGGATCTCTGGAAAGGTACAAAGCAAGGCTAGTAGCAAGGGGATATACTCAAACTTATGGCATTGATTACTTGGAAACATTTGCTCCGGTAGCAAAAATGAACTCCATCAGAGTATTGTTGTCCCTAGCAACTAATCTGAACTGGCCTCTACAGCAGCTAGATGTGAAAAATGCTTTCCTTAATGGAGAGCTTGAGGAAGAAGTCTACATGGATCCTCCTCCAGGCAGTAAAGAAATTGGAGGAACGAAGGTGTGCAAACTGAAGAAGTCCTTATACGGTCTCAAACAATCCCCTAGAGCTTGGTTTGATAGACTTACTCAGTATATGAAAAAACTGGGCTACGTGCAAGGGCAAGCAGATCACACTATGTTCATTAACCACTCACTAAAGGGTAAAATGACTGTTCTTATTGTGTATGTTGATGACATTATTCTTACAGGTGATGATGAGATTGAACAAGGCAGATTGAAGCAGAAATTGGCTGAGGAATTCGAGATTAAAGACCTAGGAAATTTAAAATACTTCCTAGGAATGGAAATTGCAAGATCACAACATGGTATCATGGTGTCACAGAGAAAGTATGTACTAGATCTTCTAAAGGAAACTGGGATGAGTGAATGTAAGCCAGCTGAAACTCCTATTGATCCAAATGTCAAATTTGGTGTCAAAGAAGGAAAAGAAGTTGACTGTGGACAGTTTCAGAGACTGGTGGGAAGACTCATCTATCTTTCTCATACACGACCAGATATTGCATTCCCTGTCAGTATGATCGGTCAGTTCATGCACTCTCCCAAGAATGAACATCTAGAAGCAGCCCACAGAATTTTGAGGTATTTGAAGAATACTCCAGGAAAAGGTTTGCTATTCAAGAAGACAGAGAACAAGGAGATTGCAGCCTACACTGATGCTGACTGGGCAGGATCAGTAATGGACAGGAGATCTACTTCAGGTTATTGTACCTATGTTTGGGGAAATCTGGTCACTTGGAGAAGCAAGAAACAATCAGTTGTAGCTAGAAGCGGTGCAGAGGCTGAGTTCAGGTCAATGGCACAAGGAATTTGTGAGACTATCTGGCTTAGAAGGGTCTTAACAGAGTTAGAAGTGCCAATGCAATTACCCATGAAACTCTACTGTGACAATAAAGCTGCAATTAGCATTGCACACAATCCAGTCCAACATGATAGAACTAAACATGTGGAGGTTGACAGACACTTCATCAAAGAAAAGATTGAAGATGGAAGCATTTGTACACCATTTGTCCCAACCAATCTTCAAGTGGCAGACATGTTCACTAAAGGATTATTCAAGCCAAATTTTAATGTTCTTGTAAGCAAGTTAGGCATGACAGATATCTATATGCCAACTTGAGGGGGAGTGTTAGTTAGAACAGGTTGTTAAAGTTAGAACATGTTGTTAAAGTTAGAACAGGCTGTTAAAGTTAGAACAGCCTGTTAGCATGTTGTCAACAACTCAGATTTATTTGTTTATGATCCTAGCTGGTTGCTATCTACTTGTATATATTCCCTTGAAATGAATGAAGAAAATAAGTTGTGCATTCAATCAAATAACAAGTCTGCAGTAGCTAAAACTTACAGCTAGATATAGAGTTCTTTTAGTTTCAAAAGGTCTATTTCTTCTAAATTCTTAATCTATAACTAGAACCCTTATTAATTTGTTTGGAGACTCCAATTATATTTGATAAATTGATTTGGTATTACAATTTCTCGCTCTATTCCTTTCTTCCTGCTCACTTCTTTCTTCTTTCCTTCTCTCTTTTCTGTCTATCTTTCTGTTTCTCCTTTCATTCAATCTTTCTCCTTTTCTCTCTGTCTCTCTTTCTCCCATTTCTCATTTCTCCCTCTTGCCTTTTTCTCTCTTCCTTGTTGGTGTTACATTGATTTTGTTTCAGAGCCTTCCCTTTTTCTCTTTTTTGGTAATACATCAATTTGATATCAGAACTAAGGTTTGATTCATCAAATGACTGTACTCTTTAGCACCTATAGTTCCTGCCATTATTTGATGGCTATATTCTTCCTCTTCGGTTAGTGTTTTAAAAACATCCTTTGGGAGTTGCATTAAAAGTCTCACTCGTAGAGATCGAGCTTACTTCAATTTGTGGAGAATTATGTAGCTTAACAAATGAAAGATTCTGTATCTTTGATTTCTAAGTGTCTTTATGCTTTGGTTGAAAATAAAGTCTTATTTATATTACAGATAATTTTATATTTAGTTAAATATAAGGTCTTATTTTACTAGTTAAAGATAGAGTTTTAGCAATTTCAAGAGTTCTAATTTGTTCTAAGCTCCTTATCCTACACCCTTATGTACTTTGTTTTTTTGAATTGATTTGGTTAAATTTTCTCTCTCTCTCTCTCTCTCCCTCTCTCTCCCCCCCCCCCATTTAGGTGCTACATCAATTTAGTATCAAAGCCTTCCTTTCCTTTTGGTACTACTCTATTAGTCCGTAATGTTATTAATCTTGTGTCTGTCTGTGTTATTTATCTCTTTCGTTATCCTTTCTCCACTTTGAAGATCAAACATCTAATAAGGTATCAACTATCAAATATATCAAATATAGCATTTTGTTTTCTAAGTCGTATGATCCAGCTGTAGAGTAGTTCTTTTTAATCTCTGATTCTCTATTGAGTCAAATTGGTCATGATTATAAGGTAGCTTCCTTGGTAGCGTAATATCTTCAAATGAACCGAGAAGTAATATGCATGCATGATTTGTGAATTGTTGTATTGACAGGCATAGCTGTTTTAGATTTCCCCTGTGAAGTAGGAGGTCTCATATGTTCTTGAGGTGTGTTATGGTGAATTGACTGCATTATGTATCTAAAAGGTGCCTTAAGCACTTCAGGAAAAGATATAGGTCCTCATTTTCAGGTTTCTATTTGCCTGGTTGCATAATGTATTCCACCAGACATATCATGTTTGAAACTAGATTTGATATGTAGGTACGCCCCATTTACAGGTTCATACGTATTTGAGGTGTGTTGTTGTAGTTAATTGGCTGCATCAACGTTTATGAAAGGTTACCTTATTTTTTTGCTAAATTGAACGGTTACCTTTGTATGCGGATTTCCGAGGACATGAGCCTTGATAGGAAAGTTTGGAGGTCTAGTATCAGGGTAGGATAGGGGCTTCTAGAGTTTTCGTACTCCTTTCCGGGGTGGGTGAGGCGCGGTAGGGCCACCCATAGAGGATTAGTTTGCTTTCTCTTATGGTAGTCATTTCTGTTAGCTACTGTTTTAATATTATTGCATGCCGATTTATTTATGGTACATATGTCCCTTATGTTTAGTTAATTATTTATGCGATGTATGCTGGTGTAACTTATGCTGTTTTTGTTTTTGTTTTTGTTTGCCTTTCTTTTCCCTGTGCCGAGGGTCGATTGGAAACAACCTCTCTGCCCTTTTGGGTAGAGGTAAGGTCTGTCTACATATTACCCTCCCCAGACCCCCCTTTGTAGGAATATACTGGGTTGTTGTTGTTGTTGTTGTTGTTGAACGGTTACCTTATACACTTGAGGTTCGTGCTCTTGAACTGTGAGAAGAACATAAAGATTTGCTTCTCATCCATCATCCCTGATCTCTGAAATACTTTCTCTGCTCTTTCTTGGGGAAGTACAAAGACGATCCGATGTTATATTCCTTCTTAAAAAGTATTCCAATGTTCTTATTCGGCAGAGTATAAGTTGTTAACTTTATGCTTTCTTTGCTGTTATGTTTCTCCTGTGTCTCCCGGGAGGAGTAGCAGAAGCTCTCTGGAAATGCTCTCTGCGTCTCACGGCTTAGCATCATGACATGACACATGAATTCAACTGACTGCAGGTCTGCTGGTGCATCACCTTTGCACACTCGTAGAAGAAGACGAAGATCCATTAGCATGATTCCGGAGATTGGTGATGACATTGTAAGGTTGACCATGTGCCTTCTCCTCATTCATCTTCCTTCTTTCATTCTCTTTTTCTTTTTTCGTTCCAGCAAATTGTTTAGTTTAGTTCACTTTCTTAAAAGAAAAAACAAAATTAATACTTCTTAACTTCAAATGAGTATTCAGTAGCTATTATATGTTGCTACACCGCTTATGCGGATTAATAATGAAGTGCTAATTTTTCAAAATGAGGTTGTAACTTGATCGAATTGTTTTAACATCTTGTATTTTCAACGTGATCTGTACAAGTTTTCTTGAAAACTCATGAAAAGACGTGACTAAACACTCAATTTGAATAACTTGAGAGGTGACAAGGTTACAAACTGATTGTGGGCTTTAAAAAAGAAATCTGACAACCACCTTAATCGCTGCTTTATTAGTTAGTTTTGGCACCACCGGTAAATGCTTATCGTAGAATCTTTCTAGCAAACATTATAAGTGAAGAAGAACAGATGCAGCTCTCATTTGGCTGAATGAGTCCATCCAGTTCTATTTTTATGCAAGATATATATATATATATATATATATATATATATATATATATATATATATATATAAGAATCTGAATATTTTTGTAAGAATCTGTCTGACCTTGAATGTAGGGTTGTTCGGGAAATGAATGCATCTATGAAGAAAAATCATCTTTCAGGGGGACAAGCAACATTTGATTTGTCTACAAGGAAAAGGGAAGATAATTCTGGTGATCAAGTAAGTGTTTGTTTTCTTGAACTTTTTGTTAAAAGAGGATACGCAGATATCTAGCTTCTTTTTTAGCCTTATCTGCAAAAAATGCTACCAAGAACCTTTTGTGTGACAACTCTAAAAATTGGAAGTGGTTATCCAAACATTTTATTTTAATTAGGTAAGATATGTTGTTGATTGAACATATTTCCCATAATTAAAAAAAGGAGAGTAAAATGTGATTGGACTAATTCTTTGTTTGGGTGGATCTGAGCCAGATGCTTATCTGTTGCTAATAGGATTAGTTTTTGATCTCTTATTTGTTGAAAAGATGGTATAGATATATGAGAGCTAGTACAATTACTTCCCCTTGGATGGAGTCTAATCTACATTAAGCTTAAACTGGGTCTAATCTGGTCCCGGGAATCCGATTCACAAATCTACCCAAATGTTATTTCATAATAAACAGAAGTTCTTACTATATCCAATTTTCTGATTGCAACTGAAGTTACTTATCAGTTTTACCTTTGAGAGGTATTAATTGGTCATCAAGGACAAAATGCGTCTATGCTTCTTATATGAGCTTAAACATGGTCCCAAAAGGGTGATTAAGAGTTTGAGGCATAGTAGTAATAACTTGGATATCCCAGGTTCGAATCCCGACTAGAACATTAAGTGTGCGCTCATCTGCTCTAACCTTGATGGGTAGGATTACCAAGCACTTGTGTTTGCTTGGTGTAGTCGGTAGCTTGGTAGATTAGTTGAGTTGCGCCGAACCTGACAAGACACCATCACCATAAAAGGCAAAAAGAAAAAGCCTGAACATGCTGAGGAAATGTGCTTATGTATTTCTTTTAAGTTTTTATTCCTAACATGTTTCAGCATATCCACTTCAGCTTCCAGGAAGCAAAGCCGTGCATGTTAAATATTTGTTCGAAGTGTGTTTAATTGGGGATATTGCTTACAATAATTTATGCTTCATACATTTTGCATTATTCTTCTTATAGCTATTTTCAACTGGTTTTCTAACTTGGTAGACCGTGTTTTCTAGGCTTGTTAACTTAAAGGTTAGTGAGACAGTTGGATTAATTGATAGAATCACAGCCACAGAATTTGCTTAACTCAATGATGACATTAATCATATTCATTACTTTCCAGGTGCTGAATTTCCATCCAGATGACCTAAATACACGAAATGGTGAAAAAGGTCAAGCACAGCATTTTCATGGAAAGTGTTTGGCATCTGACAAAGCAATCTCCCTGCCTTCATCCCCGCACCGGACCTATGGTAGAGGCAATGCAGCAGGAATTTTTGGCAGTCCTGATATGATTTCAAGATTGGAAAAAGTGATAGAATCTTCAAGGATCCTCAACAAACCATTGTTACCATTTGATGAATGGAACATTGATTTCTCTGAAATCACCATTGGAGCACGTGTTGGAATTGGTATATGTTATTCTTTTACACTACAATATGACAACTAAATAACCATATGAAGTTTGATGCTCCACATGCTCATTGAGTTACACATTCACTAGGGATTAAATTAAATGCTCTCCTATGGGTGGGCAAACAGGCAGTTCTATCAGTGGAGATTGTCTGTTTTGCATGTTATGGACCATCTGCATTTTTTTTCTCTTGCTGTTCTCTTTTCTTTTAACAAAGTTATCTATGATTTACCAATAGGTGCCTAGTCCCTTCCACAGATCTATAACATTGTCATTCTTCTTCATCAAGGGACATAGTTACATTTTTAACCGGTGCGGGTTGTGGTGGACTATTAATTATTACGCTAATAGTAGGTTCTAAAAGGTAGTTTAACTTGCCAGTAACGTCTCTGAGGAATAGAAAACATGAAATGAAGGTGATTCTTAAAAGGAAAATGCACCATTTAATATATAACGTCACCTGTATGCCTTGCTGCCATCTACTCAGTATGCTATAAATACATGACTTACTGTTTCGTAAGGGTTGACAACACACGCTAGTCACTGATCGTGATTGTACCATTTAATGCCACAAAAAAAAAGAATTATTTCATACAGTTAATAGGACGTTTCTATCTTTTCAAGAAACCATTGTTATGTGTGAGAATTTATCATAATGCGGAGACTTAATCGTTAATTCATTCTCACGAGTCTGCCCCATACTAGTTTCATTTGGAAGCATATCTTTCTAACTACGTGCAACTTAGTTTTATTTGGATTGTCAAACCTTCACATCATGTCCTGAAAGTCAAGGATAATCTATACAGAAAACATCTTGATGTGTTCTCCTTCTTTTTCTCATTTCCTTCTGATAGCATATAACCCTAGTTCAGTAAGGTATACAACAACTATGCCTCAATCCCAACAAGTTGAGGTAAAGATTCATTATAAATTGACTGCTTTACAGCAGTTGTCAACCTACCGCAACCCTCCTCGTTCATCCAGGCTTACAACAACAACATACCCGGCATTATCTCACACCGTGGGGTCTGGGGAGCGTTGTGTGTACGCAGACCTTACCTCCTCGTTTATCCAGGTTTGAGACTTGCAATATGAGCAAGCTCACATAGAAGGAGTAAGTAAGGATATTAGCACAAAATATGGATAAGGACTTCCGGCCATGTTTAGCTGTACAGTGTAATGAATGTCTATTCATTTTTGGTTGATCTCATGTCTAAATCTAGCTGATTGATTGCTACGGCCTGAAGGGTTTTTTGGAGAAGTCTTTCGCTGTATTTGGAATGGAACAGAGGTTGCAGTTAAGGTTTTCCTGGAACAAGAATTGAGTGAAGAAAACATTGAAGATTTTGCCAATGAAATATCCATCCTGAGGTAAGTTGTATTTAGAAAATCATTTTCGTTCTTTATACCTCAAGAAGCTTCTATAAAGTAGAAACCAGATCAGACTTACTTATTTAGCTTAGCATAACCCTGTTTCTCTTTTCTCTTTCTGCAGCCGCATTCGCCACCCAAATGGTAACTTTCCTGCTTTTCCCTAAATCTACATTTGTTGTGATACTGCTTGTATCTGCTTCATTGAATATGCTAGTAAAAGATGTAGAAGGCACTTGATCCTTGAGATTCTACGGGATCTATGAAATACATTTTCAGTTTTTATCCTATGTTACGAAAATTCCAAAAATATATTTTGATGGAGAAAAATTGCTGTTGTTGTTTGCCGAACACATTTTTCCTTTCAGTAATCTTGTTCCTCGGTGCTTGCACAACTCCCCCTCGTTTATCCGTGATTACCGAATTCATGGAGATGGGATCCCTGTATCATCTGATCCATGTAAGTGGACAGAAGAATAACCTCAGCTGGCAAAGGAGATTGAAAATGCTTTGCGATATATGCAGGTATTTCAAACAGCAACTCTGTTGCTTAGGTTCTGTTTCATAATTCTTCTCTTGCAAATTAATTTTTTATTTCAACTACTTGTTCTTTGAATATCTTTTTGAGGGGTTCGCAAGTTTTGGCATAAATAAAGCCTAGAAATGTTAAACATTTTGTCTGATAAAGGCTACTGTCCATACGACTGGGTTCATGCCATTGCACCTTTTGTTGAAATATGGAAGATCATTCCAATAACTTCCTTCAGTTGCATGCTCTTTGCAATTTCGTGTGGCTTTTGAGAAGTTGTAAATGAGTTCAGTTAAGATCCTAAGACTTTCCATTTTTATTTTTAAACCTCAGTTTAGAGCTATATATTATTCTTAAAATTAGTACAATCATAACCTGTATTAGCTTAGGAAACTTGTGCACAATTGTGTAGCATTGCATGAATTTTCTTCATAGGTTATACCAGATCCTGTGGGTTACATGAGTAAATCATTCTACTAATGAATGTTTAGTGAATCTACTCATGCTGTTATCATTTATCTAATCAATGAAAGAAATGTTAGTAGTATAGTTTTATTTAATAAAATACTCCCCTTGAATACAAGTTTGATAGTTCCAATTTGTACCGCTGAATGAAGAAGGGAGTAACAGGATCCTCAATGGTACTGGTGTCATCCCAGTTGTCGAGCCTGTTGTGTATTTTTTCCCTAAATCCAACTTCCATTGTCTACTGTAAACTCCGTGCTTTGGAGAAACTCTTATGTTTAAAAACTTTCAAAACTAAATGAATCTTATAGTGGTTGCTAATTTTGAAGTAGTAAAGCTAGCTATATAAGTTCATGACTATCTAATATAACAAGAAATGGAGTGGAAACTGATTATCACCCCGTGGAATTAGTCGAGGTGCGTGGAAACTGGCCCAGATGCCACGGTTAAAAAAAATGAAAATGAAAGCCACTCATGGATTTTTAGTGGACGCAAACAGGAGCATTCAATAGGCATTAAGCATAAAGGGAAAAGATATACACACACATAAGTTTCTGAACTTATGTCCAATCAGTTTACTTATCATGTCTCCTGGATCGAAAGGACAGTAAACAGTCAATCGGGAAAAACCCACTTTGCTAATTGAATGTTGTAGTACACTACATACCTGAAATTGTACTCTTATACAACATATTGCATATACTTCCCAGAAAAGAGAAAAGCATTAGTAGGATTTAGTAGCTTGGGGACTCGAGGTGGTATAAAGTTTTTTTTTTTTTTTGGGTTTACACTATAGTTATGGTAAATCTACTTTCTGCTTTGTAGGTATCTTTACATCTGCTTTTCTGTGATCATTTAGGGGGCTGCTGTGTATACATAGGATGAAAATCGTGCATCGTGATCTAAAGAGTGGAAACTGCCTTGTAAATAAACACTACAAAGTCAAGATCTGTGATTTTGGACTATCGCGGTTACTGATTTCAACGCCCATGCAAGATTCTTCCTCAGCAGGTACACCAGAATGGATGGCCCCAGAGCTTATTCGTAATGAACCTTTCACCGAAAAATGCGACATTTTTAGTCTTGGGGTCATAATATGGGAGCTATACACCCTCAAAAAACCATGGGAAGGTGTTCCATCTATCCAGGTAAATTCTATATGATCTTTCTTGTCTGCTCCTAGTGAAGAAAAACAAAAGAACACAAAACTTCCTTTTATCTTCAAGTGCAATATTTATATAGTGGAAATTCACAAATTCAGGTCGTATACGCTGTTGCTAATGATGGGAAACGGCTAGAAATTCCTGAAGGTCCTCTAGGAAAGTTAATTTCAGGTAGTTTGCGTTATAATATCTTACTCTACATTACAGACGCACTATTATATTTCGTAGGATATAATGTTATTTTAGATTTATCGGCATAATTTAACCTGTTATGATAGTGTAAAATTCTTTTTTTTCCTAATTGTGTTCTAGATTGCTGGGCAGAACCAGATGAACGGCCTAGTTGTGAGGAAATCTTATCACGGCTACAAGAATGTAGGCCTTCTGCCAGTTGATTCTTTGCATTCTTGGTAGATGCTAGAACGAGAATTAATTATTATTCAATAAAGACTGTATATATAATCAATTTCTTTCTGTAAAAGTAATGTTCATAAATTTTGACTAATAGTCTCTTTGGTCAAACTTCTAAAATTAGCTTATTTTAAGAGGTGTTTTTCTCAAAAGTATTTTTTAAAAAGGTACGTTTGGTGTAAAGTGGTTTGTTTCTAGTTAATTAATTTGAAATGCACTTTTGAGCAGTAATTAGTGTTTGGTCAAGCTTTTGATAACTGCTTCTGAGTGTATTTTTTTCTCAACAGTGCTTTTAAGAAAAGTGATTTTAGAGAGACCTATTTTTTTTATGCTTTTGCTTTTCCTCAAAAGCACTTTTTTCCTTCAAAAAGCTTGGTCAAACACATCAATTTTTGGCTGAAAGTGCTTTTAGCCGAAAAAAAAAGCTTGGTCAAACATGCTATAAACTTCTTTCTTATAGTTCTCCTTATTATTCTTCTCATTTCAACACTATTTTCTGCGGAATTGCTGTGTTATTTTCTTCATCATTTCCTTGAATGACCATGTTCATTTTTGCAAACAACTAGAGTTGGCAATAAGGGCCAGGCAGGTTAGCCTAGCCTAACCTACGTGGCAAATGGCAGGCTGGGTTGGGCTAATCTACCATTTTGATAGGCCTTATAATGATCAACACTATGTAAGCCAGCGAGCGTGTGGGGGCCCGCATATCATTTTTTAAGTACTAACCTAAAAAAAGATAAATATTTAAAAATTAAAAAGTATGTTGGTGGAAAAATTTCGTTAAACTTGATTACTTTTAATACTATTCCTATATATCACAATAAATATTAAAAGGTAAAAGATAAGATTATATTTCATTCATTAAAATCAAAATTTAGAATAAACTATTCAAGAGAATGTTTATGATGTTTATGTGATATCTAACACATCATCTTTATTAAATATATTTAAAACTGCTTTTGACAAGATTGTCTTAACTTATTCGATTTCATCTACCTCTACAATTCATATGGAATATTAATTAGTTAAATATAGGGAATAATTAATTTTAAAAGCTAATAATATTCAATTACCAGTTTGAGTTTGGGATAAATCGTGTTGCATTGTGAGTAGTAATAATTGTTTGGACTTTTTCATGATAGATGCAATTTTTGTCCTTGGTAAGAACACGTCTACCAATGCTAAATATTGATTCTGATGCTACAGTGTCATATACTTTTTATATTTTATAGGAAATTTTACCACCTATAGAATAGGTTAGTACCATATTTATAACATATAAATACCTTTTTAAGATTTTACATAATATAATAACCTTTTTTATTTTGTAGCAAAAAATTTAAATTTAATACTTTCCTATACTTAAGCCTGATTATATGGTACAAATATTTTTCTCTCACCAATTTATGGTATAACTCTTGTTTTTTGTGAAATGACGCCGCTTAATACACCTTAATACACCTAAATACAGATTCACCTTCCCATTATTTGCGCTGAAACGTTACTTTTTTCCCGCTTAATATAGCTTAATACACCTAAATACAGATCATGATTTACAAGAATCCCTATTTGTGTGGCGTCATTTCATGTTGTATTATTGAATACAATTCGTTTAATACACTATATACATCATAAAATAACGTAAAACATATCTATATCACGTAATATAGGAAAGAGTTTCTATTTATTGGTAATTAGGTCTTAATGAATGCCTTTTGTGAAAAATTCTCTATTTTATATATTTTAAATGAATGTTTTTATTAGGCCCACGACCGGCTCAACCCAGCCTCAGTCAAGCCTCATGGCCCACGAGATTACTCGGATTGGGCTTAAAAGCCTCATTTTTAAATGGACTCTAAAAGTTATAGCCCAATCCTACTATATCACGGGTTTGGTGGCCTAGCCCAACGAGCCATACCTATATTGACGGCTCCACAAACAACTAACACTAGTGGTATTCATGTTTCGGTTAGGATCTTCCCTAAAAAGAAACCAAACCAAGTAAATTTGTTACAAATATTAGATGTAACACCCCGTAAATTTGGTTTAGGTGTGAATGAGTTAAAGGAGTAGTAAGGTTATATTTTGGACATGCGAATTTCCATCGGGATGATTATGGATGAAAATAGTTGTTTCAAAATCAAGATGGAAAGTAAGGTGCATAAGATTTACCAAAATCGATTATATTTGCAAAAGGTCTGTCTTCCAGCAAGGTTTAGTGAAAATCTGTAAGGAATTTGGGAAAACTCAAAGCATGAAAGTTGTAGGCCTTTGAAATAGCTATCCAACGATATATTATGCAGCCCGAACGGATCTCTGTGCAAACAGTTATGTGTGTTTTACAGAGTAGTATGCAATATATATGCCCTGTAGCGCGACCACACTAATTTTGAGGTAGTGTTACTACCGTTTTGTGCTGTCAGTAGCGCAGTCGGGTCTCCAGGAGCGCGGGCACACTCCTGGGAGGTTGTTTTAAAGCTATTTTTTGTCGCCCACAGCCCCAAAACATAAAAACTTGCTCTAGAAAGGGGAACTCTCAAAAACCTAACTCTTTAAGGGTCCTTCGACCACCCAAGGTAAGTTCTAATGGTGATCCTAAGATAATTCTAATTTTTCAACATCTTGTTAACATGGGTAAACCCTCTATATCATTATATATTCGATTGGAACACCATTATTGAGAGAAGGAAGCCTAGAACTCGAATTCAAAGGGTTTGAACGTCAAGAAGGTAATATCTTCACCCTCTAATTGATTATATCATTAGATTAATGATTATAGACTCTAGTTCATGAGATATGAGTTGATGAGTTTGATACAAAAGCACGAAAGATAATAGGTTTAGGGTGTTGATTATTGATTATTGGTCAAGAGTGTTGTTTACCTTCTGGGTGATAAAGAATAATGTTGATTATACCCATTTGAGACTTTAGAATTTATCTAGGAACAAAGGAATGGGTTATTGGGTGTAGAGACACTATTAATAAAGACTATAAACCTTTATATCACTAAATATTTGAGAAAATGCTTAAGTGACTAAAATATGAGTATTATTGCTAATATGGAATCTTATTGACTTGTATTGATATAGATTAAAATTAAAAGGGTTGGCGAATGTTTACGTTCAAGAGCAGTAAATTAAGGTATGTGAGGCGAACTCTCTATGTTCGGGAATGTTAATAATTCTCTCTACACTACGTTTCTTTCACAAAGTTACTAATTGCCTCAGAAATATAATTTGGCCTAGTTTCTTGTATACTTGTAGAACTTCTATTCTTTAGTTTCATAACTCATTCATGACTTTCGTTCTGAAAGTTGTGAGCTCAGTACGTATTCAATATAGACTTGGGTTTGATGCCTGGAGTCTTAGTATAGATTACTCAGTATGCCATAAACAGTTGAAGTTTCAATGTTCATAATCAGTTTAAGAATACATGTCTCAGTCTAGTCCTATTTAATATTCCAGTATTATATAACTCAGTGTGATCCAGTATTCCAGTATCATGTAACTCAGTGTAATTCAGTAATTCACTATTGTGTGTTGCAGTATGATTCTTAGATCCTGAATGTTGAACACATGTATTTGGGCCTGAGGCTGCAATTTATGCTTTATGCATCTTTGGACCTGAGACCACAGTTTATGCTTTATGCATATTTGGGTCTGAGGCCGCAGTTTATGCTTTATGTATATTTGGGCCTGAGGCTGCAGTTTATGCTTTATGTATTTTTGACTTGAGGTCGCAGTTATGTATACGTATACTTGGGCCTGAAGCCGCATTTTGTGCACATATATATTGGGCCTGAGGCCGCAGTTTAATATTTAGATAAATAGGTTGTTCATCATTCAGAAGAGGGAGTATTCATATCCTTACTTCATTTGTTCAGTTCAATTATCAGTTACCAGTTATCATTTTAGTTATCAACTATCAGTTATTGGTTCAGTTATCATTTCAGTTATCGGTTATCATTTCAGTCATCAGTTATCAGTTATCATTTTTGTTATCAGTTATCGTTTCGATTTCTGTTTCAATAGTTGTCATTTCAGTATCAATTATCAATTCTCAGTTATCAACTCAGTTTCAGTTTCATTTTCAGCATTTATAATTCTTTCTTTCAGTTGCTTTATATACCAGTGCAATTCAAATGTATTGACGTCCCTTTTGCCCGAGGCCTGTATCTTATGATGCAGGTAATAATTTACAGATTAATGATTCAGAGCGCTAAGATTCTCGTACCAGCTAATTTGGTGATCCCCAATTCTTTCGCGACATTATTATTACCTTACAGTCTTCAGTATTTTCAGACAGTCAGTGTTTTCAGTATTTCATTAGAGGCTTCATAGACTAGAGTAACAGTTAGACATAGTCTCAGGCTTTTCATGTTAAGCTATGTTGGCTTTAAATATGTTTCACAATTATATTAGTATTTCTGCACTTCGATTTATATCATCCAGACTTTCTGTATGTCAGCATGTGTTAGTTTATCTTTCGCATTGAGTATGTTATGATATCACATGTTAATTCAGCAAGCCTGTTGGTTCGCTCGATCACATGTAGTCATGCATCGAGTGTCGTGTTATGTCCAACCCCCGGTTCGGGGCGTGACATTAGAACCAAACTAAACCAATTAATTCAGTTTTTTCTCAATTCGGTTTATGTTGGATTTTGTCAATGTTTTGGCGTTTTCAAAATTTTCAGTTATTTATCGTTTTGTTCTTCAATATAAGTTATACACTACCAAACACATATTTTGAAAACTACTTTTTCAATGTAACACTATCAAATCAATTGCCCTTTGAGAGATATATTATTTACTAAAATATATTGATGATAATTGAATCAAATAATGATGAATAATTTAAGGATTCAATTAAAAATATATTTTTTAACATGAAATGAATTCTTACACTTAATAAAAGAAAATTACCAATTAAACTAGAATGTAAAGGTAAAGAACTGTATTAAAAGTGCAAACGATTAACATTCACTATAAAATATTTGAAACTTTGTAAAAAAATATACATTTGTATAAGTGTAATAATAAATTTAAAATATCTACTCCTATAGTCAGTTTGGTTCGTCTATTTTTTTTTTGTTTGTTATTTTTTGATTAAAATCAAAACCAAACCTAATTTAATCGGTTTTTAAAATTCAAAACCAAAACCAAACCAAACCAAAAGGTTTTGGTTTTTTGGTCGGCTTGATTTGATTTTTGTATGGGTCTGAATTTGACCGATCACAACCTATAGTGTGCACGACAATGGCCGAGCACATGCGAGTCGACGCCTAGAAGGATAGAATGTTGTAGCAAAAGATGGAAAGATATGATCTCGTATGTAGAGTAAGCTCATTAGGAGATACCGCGAATATTCTTTAAGGACCTTTGCATGTTATCTCTAGGGGGGATGAAAGCCGTGTAACCGGGGGGGGGGGGGGGGGGGAGAAAAAAATAGACAAACCTTGAATAGAAAAGAAATTTATAGCTCTCTTCTCTCTATCTTTATCATCCTAGAGTTTATTATCTTCAGCTACGATTTATCCCTTCAGCATTAATTGATTTGTTCAAATAGGTTTTACATCTTTTGAGTCAAACAATTTGGCGCCATCTGTGGGGATTTCCATAGCTGAAATTATAGTTCTCATCCAGGTTCTTGAAAGTGACAGTTGTTGTTCTTCAAACCTCATAAAGACCAATAATGGCGGAAAAGGAAGTGAGGCTGTAGACGATAGCAGATGTCTCAAACAACCTCCTGAACTCCCTCAATAAAGCCGGTAGAGAAGACACCGAATACAACACCAAGATATATACCGGAGGGGGAGATGTCACCTCCTCCACACGGAGATCTAAAGATCTTGCGCGATAGGGGAGCCTCAACGTCCACGATGGGGAAACACCACCAACAGTCCAAAAATTCCTAGAAGAATGGTTGATGAGTGCTCTGAGCAACATGCTTGAAAGACCTCCTCAAGGAGATGTCGAAGACTTGCCACCTACAGAAATCGCAGGTACTACCAACGAGCCGAGCACTACACGAATGGATAACACTTGTACTGTCACTAATGCAGGTGACGATGCACTCATGGCTATCTTAAAGAAACTTGAGGAGATGGAAAACGAGAACAAAGCACTCCGTGATCAAATGAAGGAGCATTAGGAAAGGGTTGACAAAATACTGGGAGCCATTAAGCTATTACCAAAATGTGATGTGGACCGATTCATCGAACAACCATACAGCGACGGGGCCTCCCCCAATCCTATTCCAAAAACCTTCAAGATGCCACCATACTTGAGAATATACGACGGGATCACAAACCCGAAGGATCATCTGATCCACTATGTTACTGCAATAAAAGGCAACGATCTGTCAAAGGAATAGGTACCACATGTGCTTCTGAAAAAGTTTGGTCAGACTTTGATAGGAGGAGCATTGACGTGGTACTCCCAGCTACCAGTGCGATCGATATCAACGTTTGAAGAGATGGCAAATAAATTCGCCACCACTTATGCATGGGTGAAGAAGGCTGAAGCTAGGGTCAATGATATCTTCTCCATTAGACAAACGGCGGGCAAGGGACTTTGGGATTTCCTGGCCCGATTCAACAGAGTAAGGATGAGCCTACCAACTGTGTCGGAAGGGATGGCAGTAGCAGCCTTCCAAAATGAGTTAAACAGGAACGGATCAAAAGCAACAATAAAATTACTAAGTAGACTCATGAAGTACCCCCCCCACCACATGGGAATAGATCCATAATGCCTATTACGCCGTGATAAGGGCAGATGAAGACAATCTGAATGACTTGATTCAGTTGTTAACGTCGGTTCAGACTGATGCTAGGAGAGATCAATGTAACCATGGGCGAAGAGATCAGCCCCCCAATTTCAATCGAGAAAGGCATCAACCATACATCCAAAAATCTAACCCACCCTCTTCAAGACACGCGAATGTCGTACTACAATACACCGCACCCTTTCAAAATAAAAGAGGTATGCCTCCACTGCTATCTGCTCATAACTTTTATGTTTTCCCTTTAGAAATAGTGTACGCACTAGATAAGCTGGGCACGAAGGTGCAATGGTTACAAAAAATGGAATCGTGTCCAAACACCAAGAGGTCAAACGTCCTCTGTGAATTCCACCAAGAAAGAGGACACAAGACCGAAGATTGCGTAGGTCTGCGGTTGGAATTAGTTAGGATGTTGAACGAGGGGTACCTGAAAGAACTGCTCAGCGATAAAGGAAGGTCCAACTTCGCTAGAGGGCGTGATCCATCTCAGCGACCTCCAAAACCACCATCACCAGCGCACCAAATAGATGATCATTGGCGGTGGCGACGACACGGTAGTCAACCATGTAAAGTTCACCACAACGCATAAACTTAAATGGATAGTCACCCATGAACAATATGATGACCTCGAAGACAGTATCATCTTTGATAAGTCAGATGCCGACGGTAAGTCTTTCCCTCACTATGATACTTTAGTTATAACTTTGCGCATCGCTGATACAGATGTAAAAAGAATCATGGTGGATGACAGAAATGATGCATATATTTTTCACATGCGAGTTCTCATGCAAATGAGGCTTGAGGATAAAACAATACTGTATTGCATAACACTAACCAGTTTTAATAATGCAGTAGAGCAGATATCCGGAGAAATAGTGCTACCTATCCTAGCAGGAGGAGTTACACTGGACACAACATTACACATCACGAACCAAGAAATAGCTTATAATGCCAACATAGGGCGACCATGGATACATGCCATACGAGCCGTCCTTTTAATCTTCTATCAAGTCATCAATTTCCTACCCCAGGGGGAATATTTAGCATCCAAGATGAGCCGAGCACCGCCCAAGAATGCTACCAAATCGCCCAAGATTTCACGCACACCAAACAACTTAAAGGAGCAAGTGCGGAGGAATAGCAATCAACCATGTCGGGAACTAAACCCGACCTACAAACAAAGGCCATCAAAGACTCGGATATCGTAGAAGCTTGCAAGTCAACATAAAAGATCTTGACCCCTTCTAGTTGGACAACATCAATAACACAAGAATGGCTTACATAGGGTACAACCTCTCGGAGCAAGGTAAGTATCATGATTTTTTTTACAAACAACGCTGATTTGTTTGCCTTCTCCCACTCAGATAGCCAGGAATCCCAGAAGACATCTCCACTCATAGACTGAATGTCGACCCACTCTATCCATCGGTATGACAAATGAGTAGAAAGTTTAATGTTGCAATCAATGAGGCAGTCAGCGAAGAGGTAGACAAGTTGCTCACCAACGGTTCCATCAGAGAATCAAAATACCCCCAATGGATTGCCAATGTGGTCATGGTAAAAAATAAGAATGGGAAGTAGCAAATGTGTGTGGACTTCACCGATCTAAACAAACCATGCCCAAAGGATTCCTTCTCGTTACCCCATATCAACTAACTGGTCGATGCGACAACGGTGTATGAATTGTTGAGCTTCATAGATGCCTATTCTGGTTATAATCAAATTCTAATAGCTGAAGAAGATCAAGAAAAGATGATTTTCATCATTCACCAAGGAATGTATTGCTATAAAGTTATATCGTTCGGACTTAAGAATGTAGGGGCCACGTACCAAAGGTTAGTCATTAAAATGTTCAAAGAGCAGCTCAGCAAAATCATGAAGGTCTATATCAACGACATGCTGGTTAAGTCGACAAAGAAGGAGGATCACATTGGCCATCTGAAAGAAGCCTTTGAAATATTTAGGTAGTACGGGATGAAGTTAAGTCCCGAGAAGTGCGCCTTTGGCATAACCTCTAGAAATCCCTTGGCTTCCTCATGTCACAAAGGGGAATCGAAGTCAACCCGGATCAAATCAAAGCCATCGATATAATACAAGAGGTACTGACCAACAAAAAATGGGTACAAAATCTAACAGGGTGAATAGCCGCCTTATCGAGGTTCATTTCACGATCCTCGAACAGATGGCACAAATTCTTCAATGTGCTGAGAAAAGACCACGGGTTGCAATGGAACGAACAATGTGTTGACGCCCTGAGAAAGCTAAAAGCGTATCTATCTTTGCCGTCACTACTCGTCAAAGAGGATCCAGGTGAGTGCCTTCTTGTGTATTTGGAAGGTTTTGAAGTCGCAGTAAGTGTAGTCTTGGTCCGCAAAAATAAAGGTACGCAATCTCCAATTTAGTATATCAGCAAAACTTTAATAGATGTCGAGACAAGGTACCCTCACCTTGAAAAGCTAGCTTTAGCACTGGTCGTGGCTTCACACAAGCTTAGACCATATTTTCAATGTCACCCCATAAATGTGGTAACGACCTTCCCTCTAAGAGGTATCCTACATAAACCCTAACTATCAGGTAGACTTGCCAAATGGGCCAGAGAATTTAGTGAGCACGACATAACGTACCAACCTTGAATCGCCATTAAGTCGTAGGTGCTCACTAACTTCATTACTGATTTCAGCACAAAGCTATTGCCTGAGGTAGAACAAGAAGCACTCCACGCTTCCTCACGTACAGACCTCTGGGTCCTCTACACTGACGGAGCCTCGAATGCCTCGGGATCAGGACTAGAACTCATCCTCAAGTTCCATACATGCGAAGTAATTTGCTAGTCCATATGATGTCCCAAAATGACTAACAAAGAGGTCGAGTATGAGGCTGTGCTTGCAGGTTTGAAGTTATCCATCAAATATGGCACCCGACAACTCGTCCTCCACTGTGACTTACAACTTATTGGAAATCGAGTCACCAAGACTTTTCAAATCAAAGAGTAGAGACTACAAAGGTACCAATCGGAAATCTACAAACTGTTGCTAGAGTTT
Source organism: Nicotiana noctiflora (assembly GCA_032618575.1). NCBI lineage: Eukaryota > Viridiplantae > Streptophyta > Magnoliopsida > Solanales > Solanaceae > Nicotiana > Nicotiana noctiflora. The sequence goes on from JASVEL010013520.1 coordinate 298,466, forward strand.
AATGAATGCCGCCTCGACCAGATACCCAGGGCACAAAATATTGAAGCATATGGCCTCGCCAAACTAGCTGTGGCCACTAGGAATATCAACAAAGAAAATGTGGTCACCCTCCTTCATTCCGCCATAGACCACGTCGAGGTACATTCTATAAACCTAACTTGGGATTGGCGTAACCGCTTCGTAGCCTATATATAGGATCGATCGCTCCCACAAGACAAAAAGAAAGCTAAAAAACTCCAGGTACAGGCAGCCTAATACAGCCTAATAAACCATGACCTCTACAAAAGAACGTTCCACGGCCCCCTAGCTAAATATCTTGAACCACATCAAACAAGACGAGTACTGGAAAAAGTACGCGAAGGGCACTGCGAGCCCACATAGGAAATTGCACCCTCATTCGATCTCTTATCCATGCTGGTTACTACTGGCCTACCATGGAAAATGAAGTCACAGACTATCTATGAAGGCGTGAGTAGTGCCAAAAGTACACCCCTATGATACACCAAGCAAGGGAACTCCTCCATTCCGTCACTTCGCCATGGCCATTCATAAAATGAGGAATGGACATAGTCGGCCCCCTCCCAGTAGGGAGAGGTAAGGTACGTTTCCTTTTGGTTTTAACTGACTACTTCTCTAAATGGGTGGAAGCAGGTGCATACACTCAGATATGCGAGCAGGAGGTCAACGCCTTTATATGGAGAAATATTATATGTCGTTTTGGCATCCCCAAGGAAATCAGTTGCGACAACGGAGCTCAGTTCATCGGAAAAAGAATGACTAAGTTCTTCGAAAAATGGAACATCAAACGGATACTCTCCATGCCATATCATCATGTCGTCAATGGCCAAGATGAATCCTCTAACAAAGTAATACTGAACATATTGAAAAAGAAGCTTTAGGAAGCTAAAGGGTTATGGCCTAAACTACTACCTGAATTATTATGGGCATACGCACTACGCCAAAATCCAGTACAGGAGAAACACCATACTCACTGGTCTACGGGTCCGATACAGTTATACCCGTCAAAATCGGAGATCCCAGCACTCCAATGAAAGCGGGGAAGATAACGACGAAAGAAGGCTACAAGATCTAGACGAAGTCGAATAATGAAGAGACATGGCCTACGTAAGAATGGTAGCTCAGAAGCAACAAGTAGAAAGATGCTACAACAAGAAAACTAAGGTGCGATCACTCAGAATTGGCGACTACGTCCTCAAGGCCAAAGCATAGGCATCAAAGGATCCAAATGAAGGAAAATTAGGAACAAACTGTGACGAACCATATAAAATCGTAGCAGTAGCAAGCAAATGAGCATTCCAGCTAGAAACAATGGAGGGAAATTTGCTACAAAACAACGGGAACATCGCCCACCTCAAGTATTTCTACTTATAAAAAGGTGTCACCTAAGTCATACATTTTTCCCTCACCAGAGTTTTTTCCCAATCGGGTTTTCCCGGGGAGGTTTTTAATGAGGCGGCAAAGGAGACGCCCTAAGGATCAACATGCTGTCCATTACCTCCACCCGTCAATGTAATCTCCGGATCGAAGTAATGAAGAGACTACATACAGATAATCGAATCTCCATTGCATGAACGAAATTGAATCTCCATTGTATAAGCGGAATCTAATCTCCATTATACGAACGAAATCCAATCCCTATTGTATGAGCGGAGTCTAATCTCCATTGCACAGACGGAATTGAATCTCCGTTATATGAGCAAAATCTAATATCCATTGTACGAACAGAATTAAATCTCCATTGTATATATGGAATCCAATCTCCATTGTATATATGGAATCCAATCTCCATAGTATAAACAAAATCTAACCTCTATTTCACACATGGATCAAATCTCCATAGTAGGTGCAGAACCAGACCCTCACTAATCGATAGGTGACGTCTTCCTGTAGAAACATAGTCAAATTTCCAAAATTATTAGTTCGACCTTGTTCGAAACACGACGGGACTCTACTTCGATGACAGTCAAAGCAACATCCTAATGGCTAATTCCATTGATGAAATTATTAGTTCGACCTCGTTCGAACCACGACAGGACTCTACTTCGACGACAGTCGAAGCAACATCCCAATGGCCTAGGCCATCAATGAAATTGTTAGTTCAATCCCGTTCGAACCACGATGGGACTTTACTTTGACGACAGACGAAGAAACATCCAATGGCCAAGGCCATCAACGAAATTATTAGTTCGACCTTGTTCAAACCATGACGGCACTCTACTTTGAGGACAATCGAAGCAACATCCAATGGCCAAGGCCATCGATGAAATTATTAGTTCGACCTCGTTCGAACCACGACAGGGCTCTACTTTAACTACAGTCGAAGCAACATCCCAATGGCCAAGGCTATCGATGAAATTATTTGTTTGACCTCGTTTGAACCACGACGGGACTCTACTTTGATGACAGTCAAAGCAACATCCCAATGGCCAAGGCCATCGACAAAATTATTAGTTCGACCTCGTTCAAACCACAACGGGATCCTACTTCGATGACAGTAGAAGCAACATCCCAATGTCCAAGGCCATCGACAAAATTATCAGTTCGACCTTATTCGAACCACAACGGGATCTTACTTCGATTGTAGTCGAAGAAACATCCCAATGACCGAAGATCGATAAAAATATCAAAATTCAATCTCGTTCAAACCACAACAAAATTCTACTTCGATGATAACTCGAAGCAACATCCCAATAGCCAAGGGCGTCAATATCATATGCGATAAGAAATAAAAATGACAGACAAGCAAATTGACAAAAGTAAAGTTTACATTGTAGCAAAATATCATTTACATTTGCCCCTACAAACAGGACCAAGTACGGTCCGTGCCAAAAATTCCTATACTAAAGTAAATATAAACCAAGACTACACATCATCCCCAGCGGGGTAAGCATCTTCATACCACGGATCTGAAGCAAGATGACTCGCTTCATCAGAATTGACGCCTTCCTCGCTAAGGATGAGGGGGTCGTACCTACATGACTCACAAGCTGCACATGCTTCAGTGTGCACAGCCTGAACCTCTACCTCTGTAGCCCTGCCCTCGATGTGAAAAGCCTTATACACATCAAGCTGAGCCTCTTCATGGACCCACAACTCATATACGCAACAGGGTGAGCCCTAGTCAACTGAGGCACGAGATGTAGAAGGCTGGGAACGTCGATTGGCCTCCTCCGCCCTCAGCAAAGCCATTTGTCCTTACAATGCAGCCAACTCCACCTCTAGCTCCCTAACACGCCCTCCAAGCCCTATGACTTAACGAGCAGAGGCCTCCCTCTCCCTAGTAAGTTCTGACCTGGAAATGCGGAGAGCATCCTCCAAAGATACCGACTTAGAAATAATGGCTGCCATCTTATCGGTGTTGGCGCTTAGCTCACCCTTGAGACCGTCAATCTACGCTACCTTAGCATTTAACTCGGCGGTCACGTCGTCCACCTTCAACTGCAAGTCGGTATTCTCAGTCGTTACCATCTTGCTCCATTTGAGCTCGTCCTCAATCGCCTTAAGGAAGGTCTCCAGTTTTCTATTACAAGTGATAGTCCTCACAAGCTCCTCGTCCGTCTCCCCTAACTCCTCTATCCTACGCTCTAATTGGTCCTCCCGCTGCTTAAGGCCCCTGCGAAACACCTGGAACTTGAAATCCTGATAATAAATGTCAGACATCGCCTGATGTTTAGCACGGTACTACTGACACTTCAATGATATCTTTTTATAAAGGCCCGTCATTTTCCTTTCACGACGACCCCTCTCCACCTCCAGGATGAAGGTCTGACAAAAGAGAAGGGTAGAAGTTAGAAAATGAAATACACAACGATGACTGTAGTACCAACCTCACGATAAAAAGAGAAGGAGAGAAAACCTACCTGCAGGGCCATATCAGCAACCTTCTGGGACAACTCAACAGCGCTCATCGCTCCAAGAATCTCACTTTCGGGAGTGTCACATAGAGAAGCGAAGGTCGAGACAACTTGCTCGCTGTTCAACAGCAAGTTATAACTCCCCGGGACTACCACATAAAGGTCGGACCCATCGATCCTAACCTCCATATATGTATGGCAACCCAAAAATTCATCGACATCCTCCGGGTCGATATCTAAACCCGAGCCTTCACCCTCGATATGAGGTCCTCCTCCAACATTAGATGATGTGCCACCCTCTACATAGCGCACTGAACTTGCTCATTTATCTTTTCTTTCTCGTGACTCTGCTCAACCACCACTTCAGTAAGCTCTGTTGGATCCTCCACCTCTTACGGAACTAGAGCGACTGTCGTACTTTCCTTCTTGGCTTGTAGATTCTTTTGTTCTCTATCTAAATCTCTCATATTTCGGAGACTTACTGCCATCAGCTGATTTAGGTTTTGCTCCTTAGGGTTTATGTTAGTGTCTGCATGCGAGGTTCCCTAAGGACAGTTGTTCAAAGCCATGGATAGCTGTCCCAGCTGGGTTTCTATGTTCTTTATGGCTGAATCATGCACTACCAATTTTTCCTGCACTTTATTATTTGTCCCAATGAGTTGCTGAAGCATACCCCTGATTTCCACCATATTGTTATCTTGTTGCTAAGGAGGTGGTTGGTAAGTTAATTGTTGTTGATTTTGCTGTGGATAGCCTTGTGGTTTTTGATATGGTACTTGCACCATTTGGTTCTCAGGATGTATACCCCCAGGTTGTTGCATGTTAAGCATGTACTGGTGATTTTATGGCGGTCTCCACTGTTGTGCTCCTTGTTTCTGTCCCCCATAGTTGTTAACATAATTCATATCTTCCCATGCCCCTTGTTTTCACCTTCTCCGCTCCATGAACACATACAAGACTGATTAATACAAGGTGTACATAGTCCTCCTTTATTGCATCAATAATGTGCACCTGTTTTGTACCCATCTCATCAATCTTCTTTGTCAATATGCTCATCTGGGTCATGAGTGTGGCCATATTCTCTACATGTGAATTAGTTGGCTCAAGAGGAACTGAATGCACTATGAGTGCCAGTGTTGTGGTTCTAGTCATCCACCCCGAATTTTGAAACATCTTGTCAAGAAGGATTTTGCACTCGGTGAATGTTTTACTCAAAAATGCACCTCAAGTAGAAGCATCCACATTTGCCTTTAAATTGTCAGCTAACCCCATGTAAAATATCTGGCAAAGCATCTAGTCTGGAATGCCATGGTGAGGGCATTTCACTAGCATCCCGTTAAATCTTTCCCAAGTTTCTTGCAATGACTTGATCGCCTGCTGCTTATACTGCAATATTTCATCAATTTGTCTTGCAGTCTTATTGGGTGAATAGAACTTGTTTAGAAACTGCTTGACTAATTCCTCCCAGGTGGCTATGGAATTGATAGGGATCAAATTTAGCCAAGTCTGAGCTTTCCCGGTCACTGGGAATGGAAATAGTAGTAGCTTGATAGCTTCCGGGGCCACATTCGGCTGCCTTTGGGTAATACAAATTGACATAAAAAATTTCAATTGCTATTGCGGGTCTTCAATGTGTGACCCGGAGAACAATCCTTTATTCTACAGTAGATGCAGCATATTGTTGGTTATCTGGAAAGTCTCTGCTTAGATTGCGGGCACAACTATGGCAGTGGCCAGGTTATCAGCTGTGGGTTGTGCCCAGTCATAAAATGCAGCCTCGGGCACAAGATGTGCCACTACTCTTGCGTTGGGGTTTGCTGGTGGGTCCCCAACATTTTCGTTGATGTTGTCTACGTCACCCATGTTTGATTCGAGCTTGTATGATTGTTGGAATGATTGAAATCTCTTTTTGGCACGGTTCAATGCCCTGAATGTTTTCTCGGGTCTGTGAGTCCTTCTAGCAGTTCTCTAGTCCTCGAAGAACTTCTAGGCGTAGACATGATTTCTAAAAGAGTTCAAACGTTAGAATTTCAATAAAAGATTAGGTATAGAGAAAACTGACTACACTTAGAATTTTTGTATTTCTTTCAATTGTAATTAATAACATCGTCAATTCCCCGTCAACATCGCCAAAATTTGATAACGCCAAACTATGCCTTATAAAAAGACACACAAAGATGTAGCAAATATAGTCTGGGTATTTCTGCCCAGAGTCGAACCAAAGTGAATTAACCTATCAATTACTCTTGTAAGATTTACTAAATTCACACCATCAATTTTCCCAAACTTTGTACTTCATAGTTGATGATATATCTAACAACTAAACTAAAAGTAAATAAAGCTAAAAGTTAACTAAGCTTGCTTGTATATAATAGGAATAAGATCTAAGGTAATGGTTTTCCCCGTTGTTGATTTCCTTGGTTGAATAAGTTTTATAACTAAGACTTAGTTGTCTCTATCAATCATGAACGCTCCATCTATCATAAATCTATCTCAAGCAATTATGATAATTTACTAGACGCACTTTCTCAAGTTATGCTAGCTAGCTTCACAAAATAGTTCAATCAGATTGCACCCGAGGTATCGATATCTTTAATCTAACTTCTAAACTCTCGGTTATGAGTCTCGTCTATACTCTGGTAGTGATGTTGTTCATACAATCACCTAAATATGCATTATCTCTCAAGCAGATACATACAAAATAGGAACAGATACTTGATGGCCCTTTCAACTAACCACAATCAAATCATAGATGAACAAATAGAGATTAACAACTAATTCCAGCTATATTAATATTGCAACCAAAGTCATCCCCAACGGGTTTCTCCAAAACCTTAGGCTAAAGTATTTAGCTACTCATATCAATGGAAGGTAAAACTAATAGATTATTCATAACGGAAAAATTGCAATAAAAATAGAAGAGAATAGGAACTATGATGTTTTGGGTGGTCTCTCACACTTTTTCTTCTTCCAAAAGTAATCTCAAATTAAGCTTCTCCTTTTTGGACGAGTTTCTACATCTTATAACGGTTTTACACAAAGTTTCCCTAAATTGACACTTTGGCCCCTGAAATTCCTAGATTTTGAACAGTGCGTCGCAGCCGCGGTGTCGACCGCAGTGACAACTGCGAAAGGCACTGCCTTCAACCGCGATGGCTACCACGGTGAGCAATGTTCGGCTTTTATCTCTGCATTCCCTCTCTTTTATGCTCGGGTACTTCTTGAGTGGGTGTTTTCTTCACGTTATTGCCTTCAAACACTTCATGTTGCTTCCTCACATCTTATATTCCCTGCGAAACCAATTAGCACCAATTAAAGCATTTTATTGGGAAAACAACAACAACAAAGCATGGACAATTAAGATGTAAATAATAATTATATAGCCTATTATCAACAGGGATACCGTATTTTATACGAAGGGCATCAAGATGAACGTGTTTCGTCTAAAAAAAATATGGGGTTTAGGGTAGGAGGCAGATCTTTGAAGAATTCATTCCGGGATAAGGGATGCCTCGGCAGTAGCTCCTCCACCGTAAGAGGGCTGTCGCTCTATTCTGCAACCACTTCTCCGCTACCGGCAAGAGGCACTATGGATGATGGGGTGGCTTTAGGGACCTCTCCGCTAGTATGACGAGACCTCGGAGCTTCATTTAAAGGAGAGGCAGCACAAAGGGAGTGCAGCATAAGAAACTTCCGGCGAAGAATGGAAACGATAATAAGAAGGTGTAAGAACAAATGAAGGAGACTGAGAGGTTTCAAGAGGGGAATGGCTTAAGTTTTTCAAAAATCAAACCCTTCATCTATTTATAGGGTTGGGTGGCGCCAGAATTGAGGCAGCAGACCTCAAATCAGCGCAAGAATCAAAGTGCCAAACTGTCAGTCCTCGCCTCGAAAATCCGCGTAGTGATGGAGCACGTAAAGGTGATATCACCCTGGGGGAGCAAGTACTCTACAATGTTCCACAAAGTGTGATAGCCATCTCTCGTTGACCGTGTCGCAACGTTCCTACGGATCAAATTCCTCCCCAAGAAGGAAAAGTCCGCTCATTGAGGACGCACCCGATCGCGACCCCGACGAGCGGAGGGACTAACTGTATGGGTATAAATTTGACCGATCACGACCTACAGTGTGCACGACAAATGGCCAAGCACCTGAAAGTCGACGCCTAAAAGGATACAGCCTTGTAGCAAAAGATGGAACGATATGATCTCGACCGTAGAGTAAGCTCATTAGGAGATATCGGGAATATTCTTTAAGGATCCTTTGCGTGTTATTTCTTCCGGAGAGGGGGGAGGGGTGAAAACAAAAAAATATAAAAGGGATGAAAGCCTTGTAACGGGGGGGGGGGGGTTTACAAACCTTGACAGCTCTCTTCTCTCTATCGTTATCATCCTAGAGTTTATTATCTTTAGCTACGATTTATCCCTTTATCATTGATTGATTTGTTCAAATAGATTTTAATATCTTTTGAGTCAAACAGTTTTCTATTTGATTTGATTTTTCTTTCGGATTTGTATGAAGAAATCTAACTAACACCCTGCACTGAAGGTACCAAAACTGCAATTTCCACTATCAATGAGTTAAAGAATAACGGGTGAATAAAATCAAGGGGTTCGACAATAATAGGTACATGTTTTTTCCTCCCCAAAATAACGAACAAAAAATGCTAGGACCAATTAGGAGGTCTTTAAATGTATAATTCACTTACATACAGTTGTGAACACCTTTTTGCAACACTCTTTATTTCAATCATGTGTACACCTACTTTACAGGATAATTGGAAGGAAATCAATTGAATCCCAATTACTCAATTGATAAATGAGAAACTACTAGTGAATATTATATTCTTTTATTTACTAATAGAATATTCAGTTATGTTTTGCGAAGTTATTATGAATGGCCTCAATGTGATAAACACATGGACGTGCATTTGATTGTGTTATGGCTTGAAAATGCACATACTTTGATGTCCAGTGGAAGTCAGGGACACGAGGAAGATTGTGTTGATATAAACACAAAATTTGCTCTTCTCCAATTAAAAGTCTCCCTCAGTTTTCCATGAAGAATCAGATCAAGAAAAATAGGGTTCTTATATTTACTAAAACTATCTTAACAAGAATTAAAATTGGTACCCATGTCATAAATGGTGTTTCAGTATTATATCTGATTGTATAGTTTATAGTAAATACAAGGGCTTAACTTATATACGTTGGTAATGTAAATATATATATATATATATATATATATATATATATATATATATATATATATATATATATATATATATATATATATATATATATATATATATATATATATATATATATATATATATATATATATATATATATATGCAAAAAAATTTAACCAGTTACATTATGTTGCATGCCTTTTGATTATGAAACTTCATTATCAAATGTATATCATAATGAGCGTTGGTCGGCCTTTTGTACTTTGAGTCTAAAATTTAAAAAAAAAAAAAATTCTCCTTTATTCTTCACCCATTAATTAAAGAGATTTAATTTGTTTGATAGGTACTATACTGAAGTTGAGGATCAGTCTTCTTCATCAATAGCATCAAGAGTTGTTGAAGTACAAATCAATTCAGATTATCAAATATGTTTTCTACATGGTATATATATGTACTTTAATTTCTTCTTCATCGAGTATAGACAGTATATATTTCATCAAATAGGCAGTATTTCTTCTTGATTGACTCAATTATCAAGCTTGTTTACATGTAACGTTTTCCGTTCTTTCTTCTCTCTATCACCTAACGAAATACAAAGTTATACTACGTTAAGAGCTGTACTCAAGTACCACATGTTACTACTATATTTTTCAATTTTACCCATGTTCGATAACAGTTAATACAAAAAATTATATTATCAGCGCGTATAGAACATAAAGTCTTTCTTTTATCATAGCTTAAGGAAGAGGAAGTGTCAAAATGCTAGCTAGTCATGAGCTGGAACAATAGAAAATTCCATCATGGTCGATATAGAAAACAATTCTAAGATGGAGCCAAACCTTTGATCTTCTTGTTTGTGTATATAATGTTTATATATATAATATGAATATTTATCAAGTAAGGAAAAAAAATGATAGACGAACGAACGTCCAACAGAAACAAAGGGAATTTTGTGAGAGAGATGGAAGAGAAGCTGCACACAAAGTATGGAAAGCGAAGTTGATAAAAATATGTCAGAAGGGTAATAAAATTCTCTTTTTGTAACTTGTTCAAAGAAGATGATTGGCAAAAGAATTATAGCAGAGAAGAGTTCCTATCACTACTGTCCTATTATCAATTATTTAAAGCTAGCAGACAGCCCATGATCCATCTCATTTTTTCCCTTTTCTTCTTTTTATCACTCTACAATGACCTCTCATAATAGATTACGAGTTTAATTAGTATACACTAACACTATAAATTTATTTACCCTATCAAATCATGTAAAAAGGTGAACTTTTATGTCAACCATGACTTGATAACCTATAAAAACAAACATAAAAATTGATATGTTATTAGTAGATAAATTATATTTGTAGATATAAAATTTCTTTACATCGATATATAAAGGTTAATATCATCAACTATTAGTCACTTAATCAACCATAAATCCAACTAATCAATCCTAGATTTTTTCATTAGGTTTGATATCTGTCTTAAAATAAGCCCCTCCACCCCCAGATCTACACTACCCTCGCATTCTCAAACCCATATGGTCCCTTCTTTCCATGCCCTCACATGTTGCCCACTACTCCATATCTGAACCATTTAATGACTGGGCCACAGCTTGGATGGGACAACCAAAATTAACCAAGCTAAATCTAATTGGCTTTATACAAAGTGTATAATCTGTGCAGCTGTAATCTCATATTTCACACCATAAATACTGTCGAATACAATAATTGACTAGCTTCTCTTCCCTGATTCACATCTATTTTACTTTATCCGTGAATACAGTAGCTTAAATATATTTAATACATCTTATAATAATAGAAAACGTATCTACAATCCATAATCAAGGGCGTACACATGAATTTTTATAAGTGGTGCCGAAATTTATAGAAGATTGAAATATAACGTTGATTATCATACTTTCATATTAGAAATAGTGTTAATCTATTGGTTTTGTTGAGTCTTTAATTTAGAAAAGGTCATGAGTTTTAGTTAACTTCATCACGACTTTTAACCACAAAAACTCTCTTAAATATTTGCAAAAGAAAAATGAGTTAGTTGAGGTTTGAACCTTTGAATTCTTAGAACAAATCTAGTACATAACAAACACATCAAGACACAATTATCAAGTGGTGTCATTTTTTCCTACTTATCCGTTTCCGTACAGTATTAATACATATATTTAGTAAAAATTTCCGACAAAGTGGTGTCGCGTGACACCGCTTCAGTAAGCATACATTCGTCCCTGTCCGTTATATAATAAATTATATCTATAAATAACTATTTATTACTAAAAATAGTGCGCTATGAAAATTTCTTTATTTTTTTTACCTTGTCGCTCTAAGCAAAGCTTCACTTGTTGGCCCGCAAAGTAAATGTATTGTGCATTATTCTATGACAATGTAATGCACATCAAATCAATCATGTTACAACTTTTTTACTTTGTAATATACAGATCAGAAAGAAGCGTTTTCTTTTGTGTTATGATGTTGTATTTGAATACTACTACTTATTTAAGGAAAAGAAGAGTACTTGGAATTGGAATCCCATCTCTTCAAATTCAAAAAGGAAATCTTGAAAGTCCAACTAGATTATTAGAGATTGATGGTGCGTATTTTTTATCTCTTGACTATGGATATTGGGTAATGATAGAATTAGGAAAAACACATAGTTTTGTGGCTAGAAATTCATGTTTTATAGGGTAAATAGGACAAGCAACTTCACATTAGTCAAAGCACTATCCAAAAACAAAATCCACTCTATACTTGAGATGAGTAAGAGGAGTTTATCAACACCTCACTTTCCCATGAAAACCACAAAACCACATGATTTGTTTTGGGATATTGAAAGATCACAAAAAAATTTAAAACTCCTCTCAAAAGAAGATCTCTTTATGCCCCCTTATCTCCTCCTTCTCCCTTCACCCACTCCAACAAATTGCAAAAATTAAACCTTATTTCCTTTTCAATACTCTTAGCTAAACCTAATGTGCTATGGACTCTTAATTAAACCTAATGTGCTAGGGACCAAATGAAACCTTCTCCATCCTCTAATATCCTGTCTATTCTAAAACACTATTCTCTTCTCACATTCTTCTTGGCTCTATCTTGAACAAGGACCCTACATTAATTAGCCTCTTCACCTACTCTCTAAAACCAGGAGAATTCAACCAAGTATTGACAGATGTCAAATTCTAATCCTGACACGTGTCTGAGCTTAAGAAAATGTGGCCCCCACTTGCGCTGACTTGGCAATTCCAATCATGGACAAACATGGGGGTCATCCAAGACCCTAAGATTTCCTGCATACACAGCCAAACTCCCATTATTGAACTCAGCATATTAAGGGCTATGGGGGAATGGAATTGAATGGCAAAGGGCCCTGAATGATGGATCCAAAAACCAAAGTACAAATATGAGGTGCAATTATTCATGCCATAGAATTCAACTCCCTCAAACAAGTATTTTAAATTTTTAAAAAAATAAGCAAAAGAGGAAAAAGAAAAAGTATGCACAAAAAGTGAAGGAAAAAAAGAAAAGAAAGTAAGCCCCAAAAGCATATAATAAACTCTATCATTTCTAGTAACAAAAACTATACCAAGTTGATTGATATTGATACCAATATCTTAATTAATTATATCCCTCCCCCTCTTCACTTCTTCTTTTGCTAGTTCCATTCACATAAGTAAAACAAAAGATAAGAGAATACTTCTCTTTCTCTTTTCTTTTTACTCATCTCTCCCTCTATATATCTCCCCCTTCTTCTCTTCTTTCTTCTTCTTCTTCTTCTTCTTTTGGAAAACCCCAAGTGAGAGAACATAAGAGCAATGAAAAACGCAATAAGATGCTGCATATCTTGCATACTACCGTGTGGGGCACTTGATGTGATTAGAATAGTTCATGCTAATGGCAAAGTTGAAGAGATAAGTGAAACTCATGTAAAAGCAGCTGAGATTATGAAGCTTTACCCTAAACATGTACTAAAGAAGCCATCAACATCTTATTCCTCAGGAGTAGTAATTTGTCCCAACATCGTTGTACTTCCTCCTGATGCTGAACTTCAACGTGGCAAGATTTATTTTCTTATGCCAATCCCAGCTTCTTCAACTGACAAAACTCGTTCAAGATCATCAACTACAACAAAGAAAAAAAAGACAAGACCTTCATTACCACAAGCTCATGATCATGGGAATATTGGCGGAAATATTAATGGTAGTAATATGAATGGTAATAGTAATAGTAATAGCAATAATTTGATGGTTTCTAATGATCAATATTTGAGTGAAATTTTGTCGGAGAAAATCTCAACACAAAGAGATAGAAGAAGAGGAAGAGTTGCGGTATGGAGACCTCACTTAGAGAGCATTTCTGAGAGTTCAAGTGATCAACCTTAAACTAGTTGCGAGGTTATTACTACTACTACTATTTTTCCTTGATATTCATTTTCAGGAATTTTCTTCACTAAGGTTTCTCACGGAAAGTTAGAACCCTTTTTTTTTTTTTTTTTTTTTGTAAATAAGCATAGAAGAAAGAAAACAATAATATCCTCCCCAAAAATTTGTATTATTGTTTGAATTTTGTATTAAATCATTTACTACCTGTTTTATTAGAAAATCTACGGTGATCAGAGCAAACTAGATTTGTCCTAAGGTGTAATTTGTGCCGCAATGTTAATGCTTATGACTTTATTTGGAATTTCGTTTCTTTTAAGAACACATTAATATCAGCTATATCGTTCTGCTTGTTTCCTGGTTTTGGTTCCCCTCATGTGTCGGCATTGACGCAAAGCTCATGTTAAATGTCCGAGTCAATTTCTTCTAAAAAAATAATGATAATGTTGGCATTACTAATTTTTTTTTATATTTTTATTTTGTAGAGTAATTTTTATTGTAATTTTATCATAAAAAAAAAGAAACTTAATTAAACTAATTTATTCAATTAAGAAAGAAGATTTCTAATATGCATTTTTAAATTAAGAATATCACCCACCTTAATTATACAAAAGTCACAAGCCGCTTCGTGACTAAATTATTATTCACCATCCAATTAAATATTTGATTAAATTAATTTTGAGGCCATGTTATGAAATTTAATTTTGAGGATCAGCGCATCATTAGATCTAACTAAAGTAGTTAAAAGAAAGAAAATCATGACTCATGTGGGACTAAATATTAATTTGCAATTTGAAATTAAAAGAGAAAGGGATTCTTTCTTGGATCATTGCTTGAGACGAAGATTTGCATATGGTCCAAAAGCCTATTAACAACTAGATTATGAGCTAGACTATCATGAACTTTTCCCTCTAAAAAAAATATACTTCTATTCTTTATACAAATGTTTGACAATAAACTATAGTATATATTAAGATAATCAGAGAGTACTTTAAGTTAAGTTTGATGGAACAATTGTTCCCACACTGCCTTTGCGCAAGCATAGAATGATAGAATAATGCACTTTTAGAATTGCATTATGCCTAAGTGGAAAACTAAGTGATGAGGCTATAATTAAATCTTTTTTATGCCAATAGCTGGCATCCTAAAAAAGTTTCATCTCCAATTTTTAGACCCTTTCATTTCCTGCAGGGTCAGATTCTTCCATTCTTATTATATACTACTATATATTGACGTAATGATTATTTGCAGTATCAATGAATTAGCTTGTATATCATACTATTAGTTATCATTTTAATAGGTCAAGAATTTGTGTTTAATTAAAAAAGATCATCTGTCTAACTCGACTTCAAAAACTAGTTCATGAAATAATTAGGAACTCAACCGTGTTATCATAAAGTTACATGAATTTAACTTATTAGTGATTAATTGTATAAATGCTTTCTATATCACAATCGCATAAAGTTAATTGAACTCTTTATTCACTTAATTATTGTTCTTTGGGGGTGGTTATGAAAATGGTTGGTGTGATCCCCATATATTCGGATTCATTTTAGTTTCTGAAACTCTCTTCCACTAAACTGGGGGCCAGCAAAAAGCTGGAATGAATAATTATTTGGAATTTAATCCATTGGATTCATTGATTAGATATGTTATGATCAGGGAAGAAAGAATATCAGAATACCGAATTTTGTCAATTCCCATCCAGTTAAAGGTTTTCCTCCTATTTTAAAGATTTGGAACCCACCAACAAAAAATTCAAGTGTGTTGGTTTAACATCTGGATAAAATAAAAAAGTTACATAACTTAATGATCCGTAAAAATAGTAGATAAGTGTAGATGATTTTTATTATTGACACCGACTAACTTAATATTGAATGGTGATTAGTTGATATATAATGAGCAAGGGAGGAATGCGATTGTATTAGCCAATAACTATGTGTATTTATCGTGATTCAAACTACAAGTTCGTTCATTGTGTGATCTTTCTTGAACAATGAAAATTGTTATCATTTCTTTATTTTTCTTATCCAAAAAAAAATTATGAAGTGGCTCGAGTTCAACAAGAAATACATCCACTTTATATAGCTATGTGAAGAGACCTTTTGGTCTAAAACTCGTAAATTTTCCATGTTCATTGTTAATGAGAATCCCTGCGTCAAAAACAAGGATAACGTGAAATGTTCTCCAATTGGATATGGTCAACTCGTCAAAGTAGATTATGACGAAATATATAACGAAATCTCTTGAAAACTCCATATATATATTTTTGGGAAATAGTATAACAACAATGAAAATCTTAATTATATATATATATATGACCAAATGTTGTGGTGAGTGGTAAGTACCCCTCAATTTTTAATTAGAGGTTTCCCGTTGAAACCCTGGAAATAGAGGCGTCTTTATTTGGTAGCTAGGAAGAACTTTACCTCATATTGGGATTTTTATGTGTACAATATGGATTAATTTAGTTTCCAAAACAGGTACCGAACATCCGGTGAAAATGCAAAAAATAGAAGAAAATCACAATATATAAATCATATGTAGTTCCACTACGACAAGTATCATGGGTCAAAGTATATATCAACTTGCACATTCTTCTCTTCTTTTTTTCGGCTCTAAACATAATATGTCTTATCTAATTTTCTCCTTTTCTATACTGCGTGTAAAGAAAAATACAAAATGAATAAGAACAAGGAGCAACAAGATAATTTAATAAGGAAATTAAATCAGAGCCTCTACCTGCTGCATAGGTGGAGGAAGTCGGTACTCTGTCTCTATATACCTTTTGCTAAATGGTGATTTTGTAATGGCTTTATTTTCGAACATATATGTGGTCTTTTCTAGTCCATTTGATATTTAATAAATCATAACATCTAAAATAGTTCTATCTATATACTCTGTCAAATTATTTTAAAAAAATCATAATATAAAAGAATATACAACTAGGACAAAGATAAATTTGTAATGTTGTCAACAGTACATATAAAACGCGGCAGCTCATAAACGGGCTCGAGAAATTCTAACTTTATTCTTCTTTTAAGTATAATTTTTTTCTATCTGAAATGTATGATTTTATGTATAGAATTTTATGGAATGCATTTTCTTCCTTCAACTCACCCCCCCCCCCCCCTTTTTTTTCCTTGTAATTTTCCCCTTTGTTCCCCCTTTGATTAATTCTGATAGTAAAAATACCTAAAAGTTTAATGAGATGCATGCATAAAGACAGTGAATTAGGATTATAGGGTTAAGGTATTGAATCATTAAAATAACAAAAAATCAAAACATATTAAATTAATTGCCAAAAGATGCATATTTAAAACGGAAAAGGACCTGATATATCCCTCTACTTTGTTTTATTGTTTAATTCTGTCCCCCGTTATACTTTTCATCCAAATTTATCCTTGCCGTCAATCAAAGTTCTATATTTGCCCCTATTTTAACGGCCGGGACACGTGGCACATTCTGAATACGGAAAAGGGTCTGATATATCCCTATACTTTATTTTATTGTTCAATCTTATCCCTCGGTATACTTTCCGTCCAAGTTTACCCATGCCCTCCATCAAAATTCTATATTTGCTCATATTTTAGTGGCCGAGACACGTGGCATATTTTAGGAGAAAGAACTAGTGCAGAAAGAAAAAAATTCAAAACCGACTTAGAACCCATGACCCTCATGCTCGTCTTTCCTCTCTTAATTTTTTCCCAAACTTCTCTTAAATAAAAACTTTTAATCTGTGTAAGAGATTATCTTAGTTTGACAAAGAGATGAGGTTCAAGACATAAGGTTCTGTCATCTTTTTGCTTGTTGCCAATATTTTTTTCTTTACTTCTATTTTCTTATTCCTCACTCCCTTACATTTTTTTCTTCCTCGGATTAAAAGTATTTATTTAAGAGAAGTTTGGGAAAAAAGTAAGAGAGGAAAAACGAGCATGAGGGTCATGGGTTCTAAGTCGGTTTTGAGTTTTTTTTCTTTCTATACTGGTTCTTTCTCCTAAAATATGTCACGTGTCCCGGCCATTAAAATAGGAGCAAATATAGAACTTTGATGGAGGGCATGGGTAAACTTGGACGGAAAGTATAACGAGGGATAAGATTGAACAATAAAATAAAGTATAAGGATATATCAGGCCCTTTTCCGTATTCAGAATATGCCACGTGTCCCGGCCGTTAAAATAGGGGCAAATATAGAACTTTGATTGACGGCAAGGGTAAATTTGGACGGAAAGTATAACGGGGGACATGATTGAACAATAAAACAAAGTAGAGGGATATATCAGTTCCTTTTCCGTATTTAAAAACTTGTCAACATATTTAGCTGCAATATGAATATACGATGAGAGGCTTATTTAATGTAGAATACGAATTTTGAATCCTTCAACTACTCCACCATATATTGGACTCCTAATTAAGGAGTAATTTACATATCATAACTTTAAATATTCTTTTTGAGAAGACAAAACTTGAGGTAGTTACGTTCCAGGTATAGCTCCAACGCCACACGCAATGAACTTGGAAGAAAAAACGAAACATGGATAATTGACCTTTATTCAGAAAGGAAAAGCATATATAGTGACTAATTGAATTATTTTGAGTTTCATTGAATTCTTCTAACTACTTCGGAAAAAAAAAAAGAATTCTTCTAACTACTAAAAATGCCTTACTTTTTCTTTTTCTTATTAATTTAGTTAGTATGTTCTCTTGGTGAGATAAAAGTAGAAGAGTGTATGGCACATTCTCCACGTTCTCCCATCAAACAGACCAAATCCTTCCCCTCAATTTCGTTCTTCTCTTTGCTATGTTCCATTTACACATATTTTCCCACTATACAGTTTCCTTTTTCTTTTATTACAATCAAAATATAAAGAAGTTTTTATTCATTTATTTTGACTTTATTTGTTTATTGGAGTTGTACTTAAAAATCACATTTTCTCTTCTCTATGGGAACATATAACTCATTGATGGATGCAACAGAGAGTTCACTATCCCATCATAACCAATGTTTCACACTTTGCAATTTAACGTTCAATTTTGCTAGTGAGAATTAGCTCTTCTAACTTTTGAAAGTGGGTTTTGGTTGGGTTTAGCCTACAAAGTCTTTAATCAGAGCTCTGTTTGGGTTCGACAAATATGAAAATATATAGTGGATGTGGTATGTCTGTCATATCTGTTTTAAAAAAGGCAGAATTGGGATTCGCTCGAAGTACTCGTAAAACGTCCATTGGCTTATGTGTGAGGCTTAGTTGTGTGAGACTTACGTCTAGGTTATAGGGGTTTACGTCCCTGACACCCCCAACACCCAGCATATTGGGCTTGCCTAATAAAACTTTATGCATGTATATAACTAACCTTGTAAATACTCAGATTTTCTTATAAAACGTTGACTATTCAAAATTACATTTTTCTTTATCATAAATCATTATGTTAAGAGTATTTTATGTCATAATTAAAATAAAAATTATTGCACGTTATCCACTAAGTCTGCTATAATAATTAATTTTAACTAAATCTTTTATTTAAAAATTATTTATTTATTAATATGTTATGTCTTTACTATATAATAGTTACATAATTTTTTTAAATTTTTTTTCTAAATATTTTTTTCATGTTTACGAGATACAATACTTACTAATTTAATAGCTCAATATTAGCCAATAACTATTTACAAATAAGTAGTCATCATGGTATTGTATGGTGAATTATGTATCCCTTTATTAACTTGTTGAAACTTAAAAATGAATGATGCTAGAGATCATATTCAAATTGTGATTTATATTTTTATATAAATTCTTTTCAAATAGAAAGCATATTAAATAATAGGAGTAGTTTAAGAAAAATATCAAATTATACTATCGAAATTCTTTCAAGATTCACTACTCATTAAGAGACAGATATAAGATTTCGTATCGAAGTACATTACTTTTGATGTTTAAGTTGTAACGACGTTGTAGCTAATTCGCATATTATGATATTTGTCATACTTTTCTTATTATTCATAGTTGAATTATAATTTACAAATATTTTAAATAGATTATTTTTTTATAATTTTGTGATTTTAATGTAATTTTTATAATTATTTTTTATTTTATACTATCTTAAAATTCTTGTCTGTGGGACTTACGCCCCATGTATCGGGGCTTAGGCCTCGCCTCGTCAGAGGTAAAACGCTTCGCCTCACGCCCTCCCCTTTTAAAACATTGAATTATATATAATTATTTTTCTTTTTCTTTTTTTGTAGTCATATAACCTTAAGGCCAAATATGGACCCTTGGATTTGGTCTTTTTTGTCATTTGGGCACTTAAACATAGAATTATTCCTATTAGCATCAGGCCCTTTAACTAAATTATATATATGCCAATTAGACACTTTGTAGACCATTTGAGATTTATTTTTGTATAAAAATTAACGTTAGATATGTAATTAGTGGCACATGTGTATTTGATAGCTTTAAGGCTTTCTTCTTTGCTTATGAAATAACTGCATTTGTGTATTTGATAGCTTTGCTCTTTTGCTGAAGTACTATTTTCGTCAGCATTTGTGTATTTGATAGCTTTGCTCTTTTGCTGAAGTACTATTTTCGTCAGCCACTTGTGTATTTTAGTTTATAAAGTTTTATTTTAGTAGTTTACAAGTGTTGTGTAAAGACACCAACCATTTCAATAATAGTCAAATATATGTACACCGTACTTTTATTTTTAAAAAATAATTAAAAGGAAATTTGATGGTTCACGGAAGAAGAAGAGAAATAGAATGTAAGGTAAAAGTTATCTTTAATTAGAATAATATATTAGAATATAATAATAATAATCCATAACTTTTTTCTCATATTCACGCGTATTTCTCCACGCACTCAATCATGCATGTCACTACAAAGTAATTGGCTAAGATGTAATTTAACTGAAGTATTTAATAAAAATAACTCTATATTTAAATATTCAAATGACAACAAAAAAAACAAATTTAAGCGTCTAGTGATATATTCTGCCTAACCTTAACTGTTTCAAACCTGAACGGGAGGTTATTAGCTAAATATCTATTTGAAAAGGCTAAATCAGTAATGTTTTAGGTTGCAGTAAACAGTACAAAATAACAAAAGGTTAAAATAAGGACATAATAGACTTCACGAAATACCTTAAAGGGTTGAGACCCACAAGCTATTATTTCACTTGCTAGGCAGAGGCTATCCCAAATTTAAACTTTATAAGTTTAACTTTTAAGTTTTTTATAATCATACATATTATATTTTTAAAGTTATAGGTTTAGTATCTACTATTTTTATAATTTTAATAAATTTTTATAAATAAATTTGTATTTCGCGTTGAAAGTTATAGTTTTAATTGAGCCCACTAGAATGCTACGATCGTCCCTGTTGATAGTTGCTACCGTTTACCCGTAAAATAATACAGTTGAATTTATACGTAATTTCTAGACAAATGAATTAATTTGATCCTGAAATAATAAGATGATTGGAGAAATATGCAACACTTAGCCTTGAGATGGAGATAAAATAGCAGAAATAGTGGTTCTGGGAACAGGGCTTACGGGTACAACAACAATGAGATCAAAAAGTAAGAAGATAAAATCGTATTAAGCTTTGGATACAGTGTATCAGTTTCCGGAAAATTTCTCTTCCTTACAATAATAACTGACTCACTATTAGAGCTACGTCTTGGGAAGGAGGTCCTAGGGTCGTGCCCTTCTTTAATGTCAATTATGCGGGCCATTGATGAAGATAAAATTGTATTAAACTTTGGCACGATGAACATAAGTGCCAAATTCCTTATAACGATGAACATAAGTGTGAAATACCTTATAACGAGTAATGTACTTAATATTGTGGAATATTCTCCATTGAATGCTACCGAGGAAAGAGTATTTATTGTATCCTTATGAGCGTTACTCTTTCCGGTGACAGATGGAAAAATTGCTTTCGGTTCTGGTTATCCTCCATCTTAGGTTCCATGTGTCCTTATTTTGAGAGATCACGTAAATTGCATATTGTACCCTATACAGATAGTCTCCCTACTTTCCGGTGACATAACTTTGTGTCACCGAAAAGTTGGTAGAAACATTCTTTTGGCAGGAATTGCTATGATTCCTTCTAAAGGCTTCTGATGGTTGATTAGATGCTTGTCTCTCCAATATAATTCCCCGAACATGCATCATCTCACGAATCAGTATAAATTTTACCGATTATCTAGTTAATCATGGTCATAAATTTAGTCGCCATCAGTTTTACTTATAGGTATCAATCTTCTAATCTTATACTCTATAACTTTCCAAAAATTTCTGTAAACTTCCTTGCTATTAATTAATCTTTTCTGCAATATCGAAAAAAAATTTCTTTCACCCCAATGGTTTCTTCTTCAAAGAATGTTAGCTCTTCAAAGGGTAAGAGAAAAGCTGACGATGCTATTTCTCCAATGGTGGACTTTATCATTCCTAGAAATCTTGTTAAATAAAAGACTTCGAAGAGAAACTCCCTTCGTCTCTCCCTCGCACGTAGGCTGTTGACAGATACCCTTCTTCTTTTTGTCCTTCCAGTATTCATATTGTGAAGGAAGACTGCCGCTTCCATGATTTGGACATTGTTGCTCCCGATCTAACGGAGCGAGTGACCCTTCCCAAGGAGAGTTTTACATACTCTTACATGTACCCATTTACTTTGAATGTATTTTTCTTAAGTGTAGAGCTTGACTCCATCATAGCGTAGTTCTGCCTCCACTACCAAATTGTTTTGGCACAAGTAAGTCCTTCTTTGTGGAGTACTATTGCTTGTCTTCGGCGCATGTGCCAAGAGATGGAAAAGTGGCTATCTTTAGCTTATATGATAAATCTTTATTCCCCTAAAATATTTTGCGGGGGAATGATAAATTTCAGCAAACGTGGGCATCATGCCCTATTATCTAGCATGGATGATGAAAGC